>VDFB02009732.1:27341-60057 GCA_007258455.2 Sequoia sempervirens | reverse complement strand
TTATATGGGTGAATAGATAAATGAATTATCTTTCCAATGCTTCTGGTTTGAGCAAAAAATATTGAGTTTTGCACATTTTACAAATGTTTTACTAAAACTGCCTATGTATCTTTTGTATAAGGGTTTTGAGGGCACCTAAAATGTGAAAAAAGGTCCATTCCGCCTTCTGTAGTTGATGTATCTCGGTGGAATGGACCAAAATATGTATTCTTATGTGTGTAGGGTTCTAATTTATGCAGGTGTGTTCATTTGAGTGTCAAGGTGTGATGCCCTAGGTGGAAAAGTGTGAATTTCCATTGCAAGATGATGGTTCAAAGAAGGAATATGATGGTGCAGCATTGGTAGAGGATGTGGGTGAGTTTCTGGAGAATTTTTAAGTGTATTGGAAGGTGTTTGAATAGTTGGTAAGATTTTTAGAAGCCTGGAGTATACCTTTTCAATAAACCCCTAAGAAACGTGCTGAAAAATGAGGGTTTTTGTGGGTGTCTTGTTGCAAGGTGATTCTCAATATGAAAGTTGTGGATTTGGGGGTTTTGATATATGGGAACTGCTTCCCAAATGATTTTTTGGGTTTTTGGTAGGTTTTGAAGGCACTTCCTTTGGAAAAGTGGCCTAATTAGGCCTAGAAACAGTGTAGAAAAAGGTTGGATCAGCAGGTTGTTACAAAACAACAATATCTTGTTTTCGGATATGTGATGGAATGTCCAAATGGGTGTCTGGGAAGTATAATAGTTTGTGGGTTTGATCATCCGTTTGTGAGTTGAGGTTCAAAAACCTAGTTTGGAGGGCTACTAGCCATGAAGGCTTGAAGAATGAAAATTGATGAGATTGAGTGATAAGGATTTGAAGGTGATTTAGTTGTGCTTATTTTGTGTTGGTAAGGAGATTCTAACCCTTGTCTGCATCAGTTGGTATCAGAGCTACAGGGAGTAGGTCTTTTGATTGGAAATTTGATGATTGCACAAGGAAGAGTTGGAAGGTGAAAGACAAGTTGCAACCAAAAGACAACATGGAAAAGGAGATCAGTGAAGCAACACAAAGGAATACAATTTTCAAGACCACTTGCAAGTGTCAAGGGAAGGTATGTACTGTGATGGTTGATTCAAGTAGTTTAGATAATTTGGTATCTCAAGAAATGGTTGACAAGTTGCAATTAGAAAGGATACCTCATGAGTCACCTTATTTTGTTTCTTGGGTGAATGGTGAGAATGCTTTGTTGGTCAAAGAACAAACTTGGGTTGAATTTCATATAGGTGCATATAGAGATAAATTTTTGTGTGACATTGTGCCAATGAAAGTTTGCCATCTATTGTTTGGAATGCCATGGATGTATGAAAGATTGTCTTTGTATGATGGAAGGAATAATAGTTACAAGATTAAGAAGGATGGGGTTTCTTTCACCTTGTTCCCATTGGTGGAATCAGATCAGGGACAAAGTAAGCATGCAAGAATACTAATGCAGGGCAGAAGAGAGTCTATGAGGCATGAGGAAAACAAAAATAACGAAGGTGTAGCTATTCACAAAGAGGAAAGCATGGAGACAACAAAAGTAGACAAAAGGGCAACAATAGCAAGGAAAAAGAATGAAGAGTTGGTGATGAGAGGAAAGGAATTACCTATGAAGGATCAAGAAAAGTTTAGAAAGCAAGAAGAAGACAACAAATGGACTTATTTCAGTCAAGTAAAGGCAAAAGGAAGGGTAGGACAGTCACATACTGTCATAACAGAGGTATGCAGATCAGGTATGAAGGATTGTGAAATGAAGAATCTTAGGGTAGAGACCCTAGTAAAAGGAAAAGACAAGATCAGGGCAGTTAAGAAAGAGAAGAGTCAAGAAGGACCTAGTGAGGTCATGATGAAAGAAGTGCATTGTCCAATGAAAGGACAAAGAGATAGAGAGCAGCAGCAGTTTAATAGCAAAGAATATATAAGACCACATGATGAGAAGGTCTTAGAAGAAAGGAAAAGGACTGCAGATGTAAAGGAGGGTGAATGGAATAAGCAAGATGAAGAGATCATAGTAGGGGTAGTTTTGTGTCCCTTGAAGGTAAATGAAGGCAAGGGGCAGTCAAGTACTGCAAAGACAGAGGTTTGTATGACTGAAAATACAGTGATAGCAAAGGTAGAAAGTCTGAGAATAAAAGGTGAAAAGAGCAAAAGGAAATGGAAAGTGAAAGAGCATAAGATAGATGAGGTAGAAGAGCAGCAATGTGAGAGTATGGCAATTAAAAAGGATGGTAGACAGTCAGGTTGTGTTCCTAAACTTGATAGGATAGAGTATCAAAAGCAAAGTGTGGACAGTCAAGAAAATGAAGTGCAAGGTGAGAAGCAAGACAAGAAGATAAAAAGTACAGTGAGCCAAGGAAAATGGAAAAGGTTAGTGAAAGGAATTGTGAAGGTTGATAAAAGGATGAAGATTGCAGTCACCCCAAGAGGTGAAGAGTTAAAGGTAATGAGTTTGGAAAAGGTCTCAATGATGGAGGGGACCCAAGATGTGAAGTTGTCAATGATAGGCCAAGTGAAGGCTAAGAAAGAAAGGATGGTGAAGTCTCCAAATGAGATGGAGAAGAGATCAAGTGATGTGGTTAGGACATTGGATTGTCCTTGGTTGATGGAATTGATAATGGAGAAGTTGTATGCTGCTATGGGAATGGTTCTAAGCATAGTGAACCTGAGAATGATTGAGAGAAGAAGAGTTAAGAGACAAGAAATGAAGGGAGTCATTTTATACTTCCTTATTTTGATGATTATGTTGCTGAGAATCAAGCCATGGGTTAAGATGAAAGAGAATAGACAGAGCATGGATTATTTTGCAAAGAATGAAGCTGAAGAACAAGGTAAGAGCAGATGGATGATGCTGGTAAGTACAAATCAGAACATGGAGGTGCAGATCCAAAATGAAAAGGCAAGAGGAGGACTACTTTGCATGGACAAATCCAAGCCAAAGGTGAAGATGAAGATCAATGGAGCAATTGCAAGAACAAGGAGGAGCATCAAATATTTGCAGATCAAAATATTATTGCAGGTCAAAGAGTTGAAGACTTCCAAGGGACTTGGAAAGATTTCATGGCTGGGTGTATGGTGCAGGAGCACCAAGCTTGAATTTTACAAAGAAAGTCAAATGTTAGGTTTTAGGTGGTTTTGTGTCATTTTATGTTTAATAAGGTTGATTTAAACTATTTAAATGTATTCAAGTTGGTTTGGGGTCATTTGAGTCAAAAAATATAAAAAATACAAAATGTGTAAAAGTTGTCAAGGCAAAAATGCTGAAAAGTGCAAATTAGAGAGTTTAAAGGTTATTTAGTGAAAATGAAGTTCAAAAGTCAGTTATTCTCAGTTGGGAAGGTTCAATATGTCTTTAAAAACATTTATCCATGTTTGTAATGAAGGTTGGAGGCATCTGGAGAGAAATTTCAATAAAAGAACAATTGTGTTTTCCAGATTTTGCATATTTTTCACTATTTTCAGGCCTGGTACGGAATTGTACGGAATTTCTTTTGAAAATTTCTTATATGGGTGAATAGATAAATGAATTAGCTTTCCAATGCTTCTGGTTTGAGCGAAAAATATTGAGTTTTGCACATTTTACAAACGTTTTACTAAAACTGCCTGTGTATCTTTTGTATAAGGTTTTTGAGGGCACCTAAAATGTGAAAAAGGTCCATTCCACCTTCTGTAGTTGATGTATCTCGGTGGAATGGACCAAAATATGTATTCTTAGGTGTGTAGGGTTCTAATTTATGCAGGTGTGTTCATTTGAGTGTCAAGGTGTGATGCCCTAGGTGGAAAAGTGTGAATTTCCATTGCAAGATGATGGCTCAAAGAAGGAATATGATGGTGCAGCATTGGTAGAGGATGTGGGTGAGTTTCTGGAGAATTTTTAAGTGTATTGGAAGGTGTTTGAACAGTTGGTAAGAGTTTTAGAAGCCTGGAGTATACCTTTTCAATAAACCCCTAAGAAACGTGCTGAAAAATGAGGGTTTTTGTGGGTGTCTTGTTGCAAGGTGATTCTCAATATGAAAGTTGTGGATTTGGGGGTTTTGATATATGGGAACTGCTTCCCAAATGATTTTTTGGGTTTTTGGTAGGTTTTGAAGGCACTTCCTTTGGAAAAGTGGCCTAATTAGGCCTAGAAACAGTGTAGAAAAAGGTTGGATCAGCAGGTTGTTACAAAACAACAATATCTTTTTTTCGGATATGTGATGGAATGTCCAAATGGGTGTCTGGAAAGTATAATAGTTTGTGGGTTTGATCAGCCGTTTGTGAGTTGAGGTTCAAAAACCTAGTTTGGAGGGCTACTAGCCATGAAGGCTTGAAGAATGAAAATTGATGAGATTGAGTGATAAGGATTTGAAGGTGATTTAGTTGTGCTTATTTTTTGTTGGTAAGGAGATTCTAACCCTTGTCTGCATCAAATATGAACACACATAAAATTTGACATAACGTTGGATCTTGGATTGCTGCTATAAATGACTGATAATGTTTCTCTAGAATGCTCTTTACAATTATGCTTGATCGTAAGTTCTCTAAGTTGTGTTCTAGTTTCAAATGATCAAAAGACTAGGTATTTATAGGTGCTTATCCAATTTTCCAAAAAATAGATTTCAAAATTCGGCACTTCATATTTGAATTTTGGATGTTAAAATACCACCAACAACATATTTAAATTTGGGTCCTGGCTAAGAAGGGGAGCCCAGTCACCTATGGGTGAATGGGTCATGGCCAAAATTTCCAGGACACCCAAAATCAAGGAAAATTTAATGATTGTATGCATTTGTTTAATGCTTGTCCTCCTTTGGAAAATGATAAAAATTAGGCTTTGGAATGCATAATTTGGAAAATTAGAAGCTTAATTAAGTCCAACAAATTAGGCGGAGAAAACATAATGTGAAATTGTTAAGGTATACAATTTTCTATACTACATTAGATCTAATTTATTTTTACCAAAAATCATTAGCCAAAATAGAGAAAGTATTACAAAACACTATGCTTATTCAACACTAATAGTTTACGAATCAAAGAAATAGGGTTCAATGCACTATGGTTAGGATAGATTTTAAGGTTTAATATATTTAAGGTTTAAAATTTCATTTTTAAAAATTCAAGAATCAAGGCACGAGGTTCAACCTTTAGGGGTTAGTGCTTAGTTTAAGGTTTAGAGTTTAGGTTTTAAGGTTTTGGGTTTTGGATACTTGGTTGAAACTTTATCATCCAAATTAAGAGATTGATCTTTAGGCTTCAGAATCCTAATATTATTACTTAATGAATATTTAATGCTTATGGATAAGTATTTAAAGTTCATGGCTTGTGCTTGGGGTTTATTATTATGATATTTCTTGGAAATATTAGTAAAAAATAAAAAATATAGCAAGCCACTTTTAGGGGGTTACCTCCAATAATAAAAAATACGATATTGTGATATTGCTATCAGGTTTCAACTGTGTAGTTTTACGAGTCAAACTCATTGACCCATGCTTATGAGTATAAATCTTTCAAACCTTCCCAAAATAAATCTTTCTATATACAATGGTAGGTCTTTAAAAACCATGAATGTCCTATCGGCAAGTCATGCATTTGAGATAATATGTATTCTTTTAAATTACAATTTTACATTAAAATAATCTATCTTTGTACCATAATGAATCTTCTTTCTAAACATACTTATCAAAATAAGATGGGTCTTGTTGAAGTTAAATAGAATGAGATTATATATTTGAGGATCATTTTTCCACTCTTTTTGTGCAACTTCTAACCATTTTGGTTGTATTAAATAAATGAAAAATATATTTTCTTCTTCTTTTTCTTATCGAAAAAGGACATCAACTACAACATTTTCTTTACCCTTTTTATAAATGATTTTAAAGTCATATCCTAGCATCGTGTTAACCCATTTTTGTTGTTTTGATGAGGATAGTCATTTTTCTAAAAATTATTTTAGAATCCCATGATCATTCTTGACTTTGAAATGCCTTCCCATTAAATATGGATGCCATTTTTTAATTGCATGAATAATGGCTAACATTTCCTTCTTATATGAGGGCCTTAGCAAGTTTTTTCCTTTGAGTTGTCGACTCTCAATTGCTAATGGACACCCTTCTTGCATTAGTATTTCCCAAATTCCATGTCCAAAAGCATCACATTCTACCACAAATGTTTTAGAGAATTGTAGGGTAGCTAGTACTGGGGTTGAAGTGAGAGCTTATTTTAGTTGTTGGAAGGCTTGAGTGGCTAGCTCTAACCATGAAAAAAATCCTTCTTTAATAAAATTGTTAAGGGTGCTCTAATACAAGCATAATTACGAATAAATTTTCTATAGTATCTTGTTAGACCCAAAAATCCTCTCAACCCTTTGATATTTTTAGGTTTTTGTCATTCTTTCATTGCAACAATATTCTTGGGGTTTATCTTAACACCTTCATGTGACACCACATGCCCCAAGTATTCTATTTCTTTTACCCCAAAGATACATTTGGATTGCTTAGCATATAGTTTATTATCAAGTCCAATATATTTAATATCTTATCCACATGTTACAAATGTGTTTCCCATGATTTACTATAGATAACATGATATCATCAAAGAAATCCACCACAAATTTTCAAAGAAATGGGTGAAGTACTGAGTTCATGAGGCTTTGAAAATTTTATGGGGCATTAGTTAAACCAAATGGTATTACTAAGAAATTTTAATGTCTCTCATGTGTTTTAAAGGTAGTTTTATGTATATCCTCTTCCTTTATATGAATTTGATGAAAATCAAAACATAAATCTAACTTAGTAAAGAAAATCACTCCATTTAGTTCATCTTTAAATAATTCATCAATAGTACAAATAGGAAAGTTCTCCTTAAGAGTGAGATTATTGAGTTCCCTATAATCAGGAAACATTCTCCATGACTCATCCTTCCTTTTAACCATGATGACTAGAGATGAATATGGACTTACTAGGACGAATAATTCCTGAATCCAATATTTCCTTGACTATTTTTTCAATTTTTTCCTTTCATTCATAAGGATAATGATAAGGTCCAATGTTAGGAGGAATGCTTCCAAGTATTAATTCAATGGCACATGATCATGGTCTCTAATTGGAGACATAATCTTAGGTTCTATAAAAATTTGTTGGTATTTTTTAATGATCTATTGAATTTCTTGTGGATATTGAGTTTTCACATCTTGTGCTTATATAAAATTTAGTTATGTCACTAGACCATATCAACCTTTCTTAATTAATTTTTCAATCCTATGGGAGTTAATAATTTGATTTGGTGGTGATGTTATTCCTATAAGTTTATAATTTTATCCATTAGAGTTGAAAGTAGTAAATAATTCTTAAAAAGTGAAGGAGATTGTTCCCAATTGTTTAATTCATTGTACTCATAAAATTGCATATGCTCCTCCTATTGGAATAGCAAACATTTCTAACTCTAGATGGAAATTTCCCATTGAAATTTTTATTTGATGTCACTTACCACCACAAGAGAGTTATTTTCTATCAACTACCATGACTTGAAAGTTAGAGGTTGGATATAAAAAACAATTAAGCCTCATGAGTTAATCTTCTATAAATAAAGTTATGTGTAATACCTGTATCAATCAACACAGTTACCTTTCTTATATATATAATTAAAAACTTTAAGTGTTTGTCGTGTTCTTGTTCCATTCAATACATGTAATGAGATAGTAGCATTGTCTTCTTCCTCTAAATTTTCACTCTTTAGTTCCATATTTGGTTCTTTTATAGATACTTCTTCCTCTTCTTCAACCTCATTCTCAAGAATCATTAGTCCCTTTCTCATTATTGCCACATTTATGGCCCCTAGATCATTTGCTATCACAATGCCAACATAGACCTTTTTTCTCTTTTATATGCCTCTTGTTGAGGAGAGATCTTAGTTATTTGTTTTTGGCTAAAAAGGTTAGCCCCATTTTTTTTAGGAGGATTAGCGACATTTTTATCTTTCCATCCTACTATTTGGCCTTGTGTTGATCTTTTTGTAGTGAGGTCTCTTTGCTCAATATGTAATGCTTGTTGCATTGCTTTTATAACTACACAAGGTTCTAATAAACGAACATCATGTTTAATTTGTTCATTAAGTCCATTGATGTAGATTTGTAGCCTTTGATAAGGTGTCACATCTTGAGTTTGAATTTCCAATCTCATGTGTTCAACATTGTATTCTGCTATAGACCCTATTTGTTTTAAATTTGTAAGTTTGGTAAAATAGCTCCCCTTCCATGGTTACTCATAGTGTGGGCTACTGATTCATTGGTAAATTCTCTCCAACTAAGTAATTTCCCTTGTTTTCACCCATCATCTATTTGTACCCTTGATAAGGTTCAGATTCTAAATGTAACGAGGCTATGTCAAAAATTATATCATCTAATATATTATGGAGTTAAAAATATTGTTCCATGAGACTTATCCATGAAGTGATGTAACACCCCGCCATGTGAACCCCAAAGGACAACAAACACTGCACAAAAACTTTTTTGGCAATGAAACATTACATAAGATAAATTTGTACATTCATTACATGAAAAAAATTATACATTTACAAAGTTATCTACGTCCTTTGGGTCCACAGAATGGTCATTACGAAACCTAAACTTTTACCAAGACGAAAGTGAATAAAAACCAAGATTACATAATGATGACATACAACCATCCATCATCAAAGAGAGGAAAACGATACATCATTTTATTACAATTCAATTTATAGTTCCATGATACAACCGTGGAACATATTTCCACAGATACAATACATCAAAGATACAATAGTACATTACATAATGCTTCCCTTATATCAACGGGAAGAGTACATCGAGTACAAGAATGATACATTGATGAAGAATAAGGTACAAAGTGAGGAATAGTCTTCCACAAAGTAAAGCTCTGGAATCTCTGCATCCGCTTCCGCATCACGAAAACAACTTGGGAACCCAATGGGGTGCATAGTATGTTCCACCTGACCACGCGGACCCAAAAGTCTACCCCCCGTGCTAGGAGTTGACAAGAAAGACCCATGACCTAGACAGACAAGTAGAACGATCACAAGACCAAACCACAAGGTCAACCAAAACATAACATACATCAATCTCAACGACCTCATACAAGGTGACTGCTTCTAGAGGCATACATAGGTAAAGCAAGGGATTCTATGACACCAATATTCATATACTCCCAACTGAAGGGTACACAAATACTTGGGTTCCCAAAGAGACTCACATCAAGGCTTGACTTATAAACTTGTCAAAACGGAAAATAAATCAATGCAAAATTCAATCAATCAAGAGAACACAAGAAAACTTACAAGCATATTGCATACTCCACTTGTTTAAACATTCCCTTTTCAATTTGATAAATAAACCAATTTAATAAGAACATGAAAGGATTAACCATTTGATAATAATCTACAATTTTTACTTCCTTAATTATAATACTCAAATAAAAAAAAACCTAAACCTGATCCTCTACTCAATTTGCTTCATATGATCCATATATATATATATACTATGAAATAAGATAAACTAATGCTACTCATCTTGTAGATAGTATAACTTTAATAACATTTACCTTATAAATTAATTTGGAAATACATTCTAAACTAACACTTATTATTGGTTACAACGATAATTTTAACATTAACATTCTTTTTACTTGATCACAAATTTTATTAAGTCATCTAAAAAATAACTTTTCTTTTGAAGATATATTTAAACCATGGTATGGTCCCTAAAGATGCTACTTGGGAACCACTTCAATAAATGCAATGTCAATTTCCTTTCCTTCAACTTTGAGGTCAAATATTTTTAAGGGGGAGAGATATCAAGACCCCTTGATCCTAACATTTTCTTTATTCTTACCAAGGCTTTGCAATTCATTCCTGGAGCTACTTGTAATAATCCCATATGCTTGGAAAATATTGATAAGCTTTAGTATAATTAGTATTTGTTTGAGTACGCTTGAATTATATTGTATTTAACATAGCTAAAAGGAGGTTACCCCTTTGAATAGGCCAACAATTTATTAATGTAAATTTATCAATTTTATTTAATATTATTTCTAATTTTTATATGTAATTTATAGTTTTTCATAATTATTTTATTGGCATAATCTTTTATAGGAAGAATCATCCCACATTGATGATGAAAAGATAAATATTACCCTTCTAGAGGTTTCCACTTGTTAATTGGTGGCAACAAGATCATGTACTCTAAGAATATTAAAAATCAAAAGGTAAATTAAAACCAACTTGAAGAAATTTCTATAATCTTTCAAGTATAAATTTTATCCTTAAGATACTTATGTTGAATGATAAATGTAGTATTCATAGTTAAAACAAGGACATGACCAGTCTATCTAGGGATACACTATATGAACTCTAAGCAAGGCTAGTCTCATTTAAGTCAAAGAAACATAAATCCCTCAAGTACTATAGTAGCCTCCATCTAGCAATAGAGTCCAAATTGAAGTTGATGATGATCAAAATGATCAGGGAGGACTATCACTCTACACCAACCATTGAGGAGGTGTTCAAGAGGAAGGTCAAGTAGGAATTATTTAATGCATCAAAGAAGACACTACCTTTAGAAAAGAAAAAAAAATTGTCCAAAACTGCTAATTGGTGTCATTATGGAGTTCCATGCATAGAAGAACCTACACACAATGGAAGAAGTTAGAGATGCTAATGTAAAGACCTCAAATAGAACCATTGAAATAATAAATATCTAATGCATCTAAGATAGTTATAGAATGGTTTGATAATATATTTGGGTTAAAGGGTAGTTAGTGGGTGTCATGATCAATGACAACTTTATGATGAATTTTATCTAGAAATTGTTGAGATAGTGAAGATGCCAACCATGATTCATCCATAATTTACTAGAAACTAAGGTAGCTCAACTCCTGGAACATATAAAGTATAAAAGTAACTCATCAATTTTGTTTCACATATTCTAGTCATCATTATGAAGAAGAAATATTCTATTATGTGGTGCTAATGGAGGTTTATAAAATAATATTTAGGAATCTTTGCATGTTTAAAGGAAGTTAAGGTGTATATACGATTCATGAACTAATCTATGAGGGGAGGAAATACACATAATTTAAATCTAATAATTTCTAATGATAAAATCACACAAGCAATAACATACATTATATAAGAACCCCTTAGGTGTTAGCTCAAAGCCTAATATTTTTTGTAATCAAATTAATTCTACTCTTTTTCATCACCTAGTTCCTAGAATGGGCAAGGTGAGATCATATAGAGTAAGAATGAGGATAGAGAAAAGTTAATTGAAACTTGTGTTGGTGGCAAGACAAACAACTTATAGTTTAAAATAATCATAGAATCACTCTAGCCAAACTAACTAATACTGAGTACAAATGAAGTTACATCTATTGCCCTTGGCATGTTTGTCGTTGATGTCAAACGATATGTGTATCAAAGTCAAATGCTCACAAAAATGATTGTGTGTCTATATGATGGATGTGGTGTGAGTAGGAATTGTTGAAGGCATAATGTGATCTGCTATATCTACTATGATATATTCTATGAGTATGAACAGGTGAGTGCATTATATGTCTAATGACATGATCAGTGGTAGTTCATTGTGTTCAATTTTTTTTGAGGAATGGATAACTATAATAGAGAATTCATAACAGGCTTAGTATATGTGGAATTAATGAAAAGGGTTAATCCAAGGTTTCAGAAAGACATACACCTCATATGAGTTCTCACCAGACAGGTTGCTTGGAAGAGTTGTTGACATTGGAGAGTGCAAGTCAGGATTGAAGATGATATCAATAAAGATGTTGAGTTATAAAGCTTAGAACTTAATAGATTTGAATTCTAATTCCAAGATCATTCATGGTCAAGTTTCAGCATTCTGCCACTCTTATTATAGTCATAATAACTATATTGTGTAGTGAAGTTGTACTTCCTATCATTTGGGTGACATGAATAACTGTATGCAGTGATAGAAAATTTGTGGTGATAGAATCAGCATTGTTTTGTCATTCAAAAGATTTAAATCTAAACCAATGACATTTGTTTTTGATTGAACTACTTTTAGAGATGACATTATTTGACAAGTGTTTAATATTGGGTGAAAAATGTTTGAAATCCAAACAGTTCTATTGATCGAAAGTTGGTATCCAACGGACATCTACTTAACAGAACAAGTATATTATGAATGAATATGTTTATTTTGTATTGATGATGGTGACTGAAAAAAAAGAAGAGAGATCAAGATACATGGTGTACAATAATTATAGTATACAATATGCAGAAAATGTAATAGGGAATATGATGAATACATTGCAGACAATACTACAATAGTTCATTTCATGAGGAGTATTGTTGAAGAGAATGAAGTTGGAGAATATGGTGCATAGAATATTTAAACATACGAATGTGTAGAGTATGTGGAGGATAAATTACACAAGTAGTTTGGTATTAGTTGATGTGGTAACAGTCAATGTTTTACGATGCAATTCTTACTTAGATTACTGAAAGAATAGTTTTTATCATTGATACTCATACCTTCTATTCTTATGATTTGAGATTGTGGTTTTGACTACAAATAAGGATTTAAATATAACATCCTCCTATGTGCTTATTGAAAATTATTTTTCATAGTCTTCCATTGAGGCACTAGGAATGCTAATTTGCATCACTAGGGTATTGATGGAACATTGTTTGGTGATATACACTGGATTTTGTGGAGTTGGTGCTCCTGTAACTTTGGAGTTGGAGCTCTTGTAACTTTGGAATTGGTGCTCCTATAACTTTGGAGTTGGTGCTCTTGTAACTTTGGAAGTTGGTGCTTCTGAATTGTATGGAGTTGGTGCTCCTGAACTTTGTGGAGTTGGTGCTCTATCTGAATAAAGTGATATTGGTTTTTATTCCCCTAGAGGGTTTTCCACTCAGGACATATAATGTGTTGTGTGATGAGTCTTGGTGTGATTTTTTTCATGTCTATCTTATTTTCATAAGTTATCAGATGCATTAACGTCTATTATTAGTTCTTATTTCTGCAATGTTAATGTGATCTATTGTTACAAGTACTTTCAGAGTCATATGTTACAAAATAGTTTAAAAGCTCTATTTAACCAAATATGTTTTGCATGTTGTGATGAAAAGTAATTAGTCTATCACATCACATGTTCATTCATTGATTCGTAGTTCAAGATTGTTATGTTTCAATCTCTCATAATGTACTAAAGCTCTTTGTTGTCTTGCTTATCATATGGCATTCAGTTGCACAGTTGTTGTAGTGTCTCATAAAGCTGCATTGAAATTTGGTGGTCTTAAAGTGATTCAATGTTGTTGGTCTTCATGTACATAGTCTTATGAGTTGCACTTTTTTTGTCATCATGCTTTGATTGTTAAACAATGTCAGTCACATATTTAGAAAGTGCAAGATATCTCACACAGGTTATATTGGCATAAGTTGTCTAAATGAACTAAGTTAATGTTGTCATATCTTTGTTTACCTCTTTTCATGAATGCTCTCAAAGTGATTACTTTGCTTTATTATCAATAGAAAGGATATTTGAACTAAACTTCGTTGTCAAAGTTTAAAAAGGTTTAAATTTTAGGTTTGTCTATTAGACACTAATTCACCCCCCTCTCGGTGTTTGTGCATACTCCAATAAGTGGTATCAGAGCCATACTTGTGCATTAGTCTAACCAACTTAGGGTTTCCTGGTCAAGGAGTATTCGTTATGGGTAAGTGCAAAAGAAACAAAGGTCAAAAGAAAACCACTAGTGTCAAGCAAAAATTTGATCAACCCCTGTCAAGTCTAGTGAAGTTTTGTATCAAGAAATACCCCTGCCAGTTGATACTAAAAGTGATCTTGTAGTTGGAAAAGGAGATCACTTAGTAAGTGCCTTTGAACAAGAATTTGGTGAAAAAGGATGTGAAGGTGATGAGTTTGAGGTTGATTTGGAAGGAGAACTACTTGCTGCCTTAGATGAACATAAAAGGCTTAAATGAGAAAATCAGGAAATTAAGGTACAACTTCAAAAGAGTATTGATATTAATAAGGTATTAAACCAAAACTATGGTAAATATGAAAAGATAATTGAATTTCTGAAAGCTCAAATGGTTGATAGAAAAAGGACTGAAGAGGGATTGGAAGTCAAGTTAAAAGACAAGGATGAATTGTGTAATAAACTAGAAAATGAGGTTGCTTCATTGAAGAAAAGCTCAAATAATGATTCCTTGTTAAAAGAACTAACTCTTAAAGACGACATGATTATAAGTCAAAAATTTGAATTGAAGAATGTAAGAGGATAGCAAATGTTGTAAGGTCTAATTTGGAGGTTAAAAAGATTGAATGTCTAAAACTTGAAGGAGAAGTAGTTGCATTAAGGAAAGAGCTTGAAAGTGTCAAGGTTCAATCAAGTAAAAATCAGAAATTTGATCATAGTACTAATCTATTGAATGAGATGTTGGACAGACAAAAGCATTCTAAGGATCCTATAGGATTGGGATATGAGGTTAGACAAAGCTCTGCAGAAGAATCTAAACATGAGACATTGTTTGCTAATACAGATGTAAAGAGGTTTATAGTCAAGCAAACACCAAGAATGAAGGTTGATCTTGGTCACCATATTGTTGCACCGAAGGATAACACCTCTGCTAGAAGACAATTTAAAGGCATTCACAGAGAAAGGAGAAATGTTTTCAGATCTTGACATCCTTGGCATGATCAGTCATTTAGGTACAAGCATTCTTTTCAAGGATATTGTTATGTTTGTAATGACTTTGGTCATAAGGAATTTGATTGCATGAGATGGTCAAATAAGAATTATTCTAATGTCTCTAGAAATGAGAATGTGGTGTGTTACAATTGTAACAACTTTGGTCATTTAAGAAGAGATTGTAGAATGAATACAAGTGATAATTATGTAGGGAACTGTTACCTGATTTTCACCCACGGGCTCAATTAGGGGAAATTATGTCTTAAATTTAGCACGTGGATTAAATGTGGCTCCCATGAGGGTTGAGCCCAGCGTGCAGGTGTTTGGTTCTCACGAGAGGGTCCTCACTCGATGATATTTCATAAGGAGGTCTATTGGAAAGCATGCCTCGATCAGATTTGGCATAAAATTCCTCAAGAAAAAGGTCGCCGAGACCTTTCAGATGTCTTGCCGACTAACAATGGGTTCTACTCATTTAAAATATATCGGTCACCCAGACATTTTGATCGCCGCAGGTCTTAATATGTCTCCATGACATGCTAAAGTCTCACTGAAAGGTTTAAGTTCGGCATGAGGTCCCAGCGACCAAGCAATGTCTCGCCAAAGTGAAATAAGCCCTCGCCAAAACATATAGTTTCACTGAGAAGTAGTGCTGACCTAAAAAGGTCTTGCTAAGATGAAGTGGTGTCAGCAAAAGATTTCAATTCAGCATGAAGTCTCGGCGACTAGGCGGAGTCTCACCGAAAGAATGGAACTCTCGGTGAAATGTTGAGCTTGGGGAGATCTCTTCCCGAAAGGATAAGGTCTCAGCGAAAGTTGGTGCCTTCGCTATGATGTCTCCCCGACTTGTAAAGGTCTCCCTGATAGAAAAGATCTAGGAGGAGATCGAAGACTATTTCCAGAGAGGTTAACTTGTGGAAAGATCTAGAGCAAGAAGAAAGCTGGCAGAAAGGAGAAAGCCTCAAGTCCATGACACCTGGGATTGCTGCTGGCAGAAAAGTTGATCTACATTTATGGTAACACTCAGAAGCATTCAAGGCAGCTCTTCAAGGAAGTTCGAGAGTAGACATGGAGGCCAGAGGTTGGCACATTAAATGCGTTGCAAAAGATCAAGGAGGCCATTCCTGGAGCGACTCTCCACCGACATGAACAGCGGGGATGCAACATTAACTTCATTCAAAAGATCTAAGGGCAGATCTTTTCTGAAGACCGATATTTTGTAGACCCTAAAAATCAAGGGGCGACACTTTTTGTATATATGGCATTTTATGCCTTTTTGTAGAGGGTTTTGACTTGCATATTCTTCTGCTTTTTGTGACTTTTGTGAGTCCTTAGAGGAGAATACTGAGTTTTGTAACTCATTTACAGATATTGTATGTACAGTATCACCTTTGGAAATCAATAAAGAAAGAAACTTCTACCTTCTTAGTTATCTGTTTCATTGAGTGTGTTGAATGATTGATAAATTTACATGTGAGTTTCTCTTATTCCTTGTTAATTGTCTCATTAATAACACTTTTAAGCAAAGGAAATGTGTATATTGCAGGTCATAGGTTATGTTGGTGATGCAAACAGATTTTAGTTGTGAGGAAAATTTATCATCCTTCTAGAACTATTTGTATCGTAGCTTTCTTATGAACATCTATGCAATATCATATGAGTGTTGAGTTGTGCATATTAGCTTTTACTGGTTGATTGAAAACTGTGTGTTAATCAGCTGTTCATGATTGAACAAATTTGGTGTATCGCCATAGGAGTAATTTTTTATTTTTATGTTCCTTCTCCCTTTACCTCACAAAGATTAGTAATTAAGTGATATTACCAATTAGGAGCCGGCCTCATCCAGGTTCATTTCAACTTTAGGTGACCCATAGCCTTGAAATGATCCCATGTTTCTCTAGAAAGCTCATTTTTTGTAATTTTGCATAGGGTGCATTTTTTAGAGATAACAGGAACAAAGTTGGAAATGTCTATAGGAAGTTTTTTGTTCCTCAGATCAGTCACAAGATCATTTGTTTCAAATTTAATAACATTGGGCATAAAGTATTTTACAAACTATGGGAAGTGAGTTGACCAGCATGAAGAGACAGTATCAAGGGGCAAGGCCGAATTTTCAACAGCACAACCAACAACAAGGTCATAATGTAAATCAGTCTTATCAAAATTAGGGATATCAGTATCAACAAAATAGACAACCTTATCAAGGTGCCTATCAGAGGAAAAATGTTAATCAGAGACCATTCCAATCTTATAATCCAGCTCCTCTTAATGTGGTAAATCCATTAAAGGATATGGTTCCAGCCCAGAATAACTTTGTGATAGAAAGTGAATGGTGTCATGCGTGTAACCAATCACATAACCCAGCCTCATGCTCAAATGGGGTAGTTAATCAGGCATTTATGGTCCAAAATGTTGTCAGTTCATAGCCAGATGCACCTGCTAATATACCTGAACAACAACTGGATATACATTCTAATGAGACTACATTTTTAAATTGGAAAAGTGAAGAGTTTTGTGGTGTGAATTTCGATTCAACAATTGTAGCCAATACTCGAGCTAAGAAAAGAGCTCTTGAGGTAGAGCAATCAGCTGATAAAAACAAGGGGCTTGCAACTGTAGAAGCATCATCCACACCTATTATAAATGTACCAAAGAGAACTACTGTCTTACCAATCAACGAGCAGCCTCATAAGAATAAAGAACCGGTTGCTACTAAAGTACATCAGAAGGTACCTTTAACTATACCTTACAACATTGTGGACAGTATGAAGAAGATGAATGTGAATATGACCATGTGGGACTCCTAAACATTCCAGGATAGGCTGATCTACTTAAAAAAACATTACTTGAGGATATAAATCCTGAACAAGTTGTTGTTGATTCCCAAAGAGTCGTGATGGCTAATGATGATCAAGAGAAAGTTGCTAATCCTAGTAGAAAAAGGGAATCTCCGATTCAAGGTAAGAACGTGAGACCTCCTCCGTTCTATGTTTCATTGATTATTGGAAAAAATTTAATGCACAATTGTATGGTAGATAGTGGTGCTACCTGTTCTGTGATGCCCAAGCAAGTAGCTGATCAGTTAGGTTTAAAGTATGAACCTTTAGAAAAGGGAGTAGTCCAGTTGGATGGCTCATCTGTTAATACAGTGGGGCTCATCAAAGATGCTAGCTTAATTCTGCATGCTTGCCCTAATTTTTCAATTTTCCAAGACATTTATGTGGCAGATGTGCCTCCATATTTTGGGTTATGTTTGTCAAGGGAGTTTACGACTAAAATAGAGGGATACCTTTCGTCTGACTGTTCTCACATGTTATTTCGTACTAGATATGGAACTAGAGTAACCATTAAGTCTGAGTTACTTGCAAAAGACAATATAGAACCTTATGTACCTAGTGCAATAAATGCCAATTGCATAATTTTTGAACAAGATGAGCATGTTGTTGTCTTTAATCCTCGCATTGTTGTCAATGATATTCCTGATATACTTTTAGATAAGTGGGTAGCAGGCCAAACTTATAGCGCTAAGAGTGACTTGGTGTTAGACGCTAGTATGGGTAACTACATGTTTCAAGAAGTTGATATAGTGATGCCTAACTTGGTTAAAAGGCCAGTGAATGATTGTGATCAGCAAGATGAAGTTTGGGAAATGTATTTTGATGGCTCAAGGAGCAGGCATGGTGCTGGTGGGGGTGCATTATTGGTTTCCCCAAGAGCTGAAAGATATTATGCAACCTTTAGGTTTGCATTTTCATGCTCTAATAACACAGCAGAATATGAAGGTCTTATTCAAGGGCTGGAATGGGCAAGGAAACGTGGAATTAAGTGCTTGAAGGTGCATGGGGAGAGTGAATTGATAGTAAATCAAGTTAGAGGCCTGAATGTTGTTAAAAATGATGTTCTTAAATTGTATAAGCACAAGGTTTGGGAACTCATTGAGGATTTTGAGGCTTTCAATATCATTTCAATTCCAAGAAATCAGAATCAACATGCTGACAAATTAGCAGTTGTGGGAGCCCAGTTTGACATTCCAAATAGTGCAAGAAAGGAATGTAATCAGCATCACATCAAGGTTATTATTAGGCCTTTAGTGCCTGACAACAATGTTAACTGGCAGGTCTTTGAGAGTAATGAGCAAATTCTACAATTTCTGCTTGAAGAGGACGTGTTTACAACATCAAATTAGGATAAAATCAAACAGCAGTATGGAGACCAGGTACTGCAATTAAAGAACAACAAGTTGCCTAAGGGTTTGGTTACCTTAGAAAGTATTTTCAACTCTGATGATCAGGCTAAAAATAACATAGCCAATTTACTAGTTCAGCAAGACCATTATGAGGACTTAGAAATTGCACCCAAGAGAAGCCTCAAGATAGGGAAAATAAACACTGTTGTTGAAAAGCAGTCTTTTTTGCAGTTATTCCAAGAATTCATTGACATATTCGCTTGGGAATATAGAGATTTGAAGGGGTTTGATCCACATCTTGCACGACATACAATAGAATTGGAGCCAACAGCCAAACCCATAAGGCAAAAACAGAGGCCAGTTAATCCCAAACTGGAGCCACTAATGTAGAAAGAGGTCTTCAGACTTATAGAAAGTGGGATTATTTTTCCCATCAAGCATACTAGCTGGGTTGCCAATCTAGTTCCCATAAGGAAGAAGGACGGAGAGCTTAGATTATGTGTAGACTTCAAAGATTTGAACAAAGCTTCGTTAAAGGACAGACACCCTTTTTCGTCTATGGAGCAGATTCTTCAATGTGTGTCAGGTTCTGAACGTTTTTCGTTACTGGATGGATATTCTGGTTATAACAAGATTTTGGTAAGGGAAGAAGATCAATTTAAAACTGCCTTCACCACAAAGTGGGGCACAATGGCGTACAGGAAAATTCCATTTGGTTTGTCTAACGTTGGAGCAACCTTCCAAAAGGCTATGGACATGGCCTTCAACAATTTAATGTATAATTTTGTCTTAGTATATCTTGATGACATCATTGTCTATTCCAAGAAGACAACAAATCACATCGACCATTTGAGGCAGATTTTTGAACATTGTCAAGAGTTTGGTATATCATTGAACCCCAAGAAATGTGTTTTTTCTGTTCATGAAGGAAGGCTTCTTGGGTATGTAGTATCTAGGAAGGGAATCATGGTGGATCCCAAAAGAGTGGCAGCAATCTTGGAGTTTCCTTTCCCTCCACATAAAAAAGGACTTTAGGGTTTCATTGGTCGTATTAATTTTGTCAGGAGGTTTCTCCCTGATATAGCATCCTTGTTAAAACCCCTCACAACTATGTTAAAAAATAATGCAGAGTTCAGATGGACCTGAGAAGCAAGGGACAGTTTTCAACTGATCAAGGAGGTGTTAGCTTCGGCCCCAACATTAGTTAACCCAGATTTCAGCAAATATTTTACCTTGTATGCTTTTGGCAGCTTTAGTGTAATTTCTGCAATTTTGGTGCAGAAAAATGTAGAAGGGTTGGAGCAGCCCATTGCCTTTTTCAGCAAGGTTCTGGAAGACTATGAGCAGAAGTATACCTTCGTAGAAAAACATGTGCTGGCTGTTGTGAAAAGTTTGAAGAAATTTAGACATCTATTGTCTCATAACAAAATTCATCTTCAAGTGGCACATTCTAGTGTGAAAGAATTTTTACTTAGCAAAGATCTAAATGAAAAATGGGCTGGATGGATCACAAGAGTTATGGAGTACGATGTGGATATTCAGGTCACCAAATTGGTGAGGGGAAAAGGTTTATGCCAACAGTTGGCTAACGAAGACACTTCAGCGGTAGAGAATGAACGAGACTCAATTTTGGTCAATGTTGGGACAACAGATAATGAAGCTACCAGCTGGTTGCAGGAAATGCCATTTTTCTTGAGAACCGGGGCATGTCCACCTAATCTGAACAGAGCAAAGAGGAGGTACTACCGACTTCAGTCTATTCCTTTCATCTTGATTGATGATGTTTTATATAGAAAAGATCACAGTGGAGTACTGCTCAGGTGTGTTGATAATGATCAAGTGGATCAGATATTACATGAATTCCATGACGGACCTTCTGGAAGTCACTATGTTGCAAGGACAACATCATATAAGATCTTAAGAGCAGGTTATTACTGGCCTGACTTGTTTAAGGATGCACATACATATGTCAGGAGATGTTCCAAATGTGCCTTGTTTTAAGGCAAAGAAAGGCTTGCTGATTTTCCATTGCAACCAATTCAGATAGAGCAGCCGTTTATAAAGTGGGGAATTGACTTCATAGGAGTAATTAATCCACCCTCAAGTGC
Organism: Sequoia sempervirens; assembly: GCA_007258455.2. Lineage (NCBI taxonomy): Eukaryota > Viridiplantae > Streptophyta > Pinopsida > Cupressales > Cupressaceae > Sequoia > Sequoia sempervirens. The sequence goes on along the minus strand of VDFB02009732.1, from coordinate 39,051 downwards.
AGGCCATCGGTGGATTATCACAGCAACGGACTACTTTACAAGATGGACAGAAGCTTTGCCTCTGAAGGAAGCTAATGAAACAACAGTGTTGAATTTTTATGAAGACATAGTTTGGAGATTTAGAGTCCCATATTCTATAATTTCTGATAATGCCCTGGCATTTGTTGGTTTGAAGGTTGTTGATTGGGCATTGAAGAATGGAATTTACTTGAACACAAGCTCTGACTATTATCCTCAAGGCAACGGACTTGCAGATTCCACTAATAAAAATCTGATTAACATTATCAAAAGGACGCTTCAAAGCAATCAGAGGGATTGGCATGCCAAGCTAAAGACCGCTCTTTGGGCAGACATAATTACCCCTAAGAAGGTGATTGGGAACTCACCTTACATGTTGGTGTACAGTAAAGAAGCAAAATTATCTATTTCTACTGAGTTTCCCGCCTTGGACATTGCCAGTCAGCTGGTCCTGTTTGAGCAGACTGACCCACTTGCCTTAAGATATACTCAGCTGATGGAGTTAGAAGAAACTAGAAACAAGGCTATGAAGAATATGGAACGTCAGCAAATCCTGACTAAGAGAAAATTTGATAAGAAAACTAGATCAAGAGATTTCATGGTGGGAGATCTTGTGTTGAAATGGGATATTCTAAAAAGTAGGTCGGGCCATCACACCAAGTTTGATAATATGTGGACGGGTCCATTTATTATCAAAGACTGCAAACAACACAATGCTTACCAATTGGTCACAACTGAAGGTGAAGAGCTTCCTATCCCAGTCAATGGGATATAACTCAAGCCTTGTTTTGAGGTTTGATAAGTTCCTCCATTGTACATATTAGGTTAGGTTTTATGTTTTCAATAAGTGCTTCCACACTTTGGTTTAATTTTTTTCCATTTCCTAGGTGTTGTTTCAGCACAGTAAATAGTTTCATTTCAATTTCTCTTGTTTCTTGGGTTTCGGGCAACCTGTTATGATCTATAAGTTATAGACACGTTTGACCTATGTACAAAGCTGATGTTTTAATTTTTTCTGAGTTTTCCTAATGAATCCATGCCCAATGGACAAGTTTTAGCTACTGGTTTCTATGTTTAGCAAGCAAACATCTAGCTGAGGTCGCCAGAAATGTTACCCAATTTTCACCCATGGGCTCAATCAAGGTAAATTATGTCTTAAATTTGGCACATGGATTAAATGTGGCTCCCATGAGGGTTGAGCCCAGCGTGCAGGTGTTTGGTTTTCACGAGAGGGTCCTCACCGATGATATTTCACAAGGAGGTCTGTTGGAAAGCATGCCTCGATCAGATTTGGCATAAAAATCCTCAAGAAAAAGGTCGCTGAGACCTTTCATATGTCTTGCCGACTAACAATGGGTTCTACTCATTTAAAATACATTGGTTGCCCAGACATTTTCATCGCCATAGGTCTTAATATGTCTCCCCGACATGCTAAAGTCTCACCGAAAGGTTTAAGCTCGGCATGAGGTCCCGGCGACCAAGCAATGTCTCACCGAAGTGAAATGAGCCCTCTCCAAAACATATAGTTTCGCTGAGAAGTCTTGCAGACCTGAAAAGGTCTTGCCAAGATGAAGCGGCGTCGGCGAAAGATTTCAATTCGGCATGAGGTCTCAGCGACTAGGTGGAGTCTCACCGAAAGAATGGAACTCTCGGAAAAATGTTGAGCTCAGGGAGATGTCTTCCCAAAAGAATAAGGTCTCGGTGAAAGTTGGTGCCTTCGCTATGATGTCTCCCCGACTTGTAAAGGTCTCCCCGATAGAAAAAGTCTCCCCGACAATGAGATGAGTTCGCCGAAGGATATTTCCTTCGGCAAAAGGTCTTCCTGATAGCGATTGTCTCGGTGACCACTGTGGATATCGGTATGACTTTGGCATTCGCTATGACCTCCTAACGACAAAGAGATGTCTTGCCGATAGTAATGAATTTTCCAATAGAAAATGGATGTCGATATGACTTTTTTTGCTCGATATGAAGTCTCACCGACAGATGTATGTTATGTCGATGCTGCTACAGAGTATAATCGCATTGGGGAGACACGGCTAGTGTCTCATCGACATGCGATTCATTCTGATGAATAGCTTTTGACCACTTGGAGAAGCTTGTGTGGAGTGAGTTCAACCAATCAGAGGTAGCCAAAGACAAACCATTGACAATTTGACTGTCGTGACTACCCCTGTGAAGAAAATCAATGGAACATAGACAATATGAATTTGCTCTATGAATAAAGCGATGAATCATTTTGATATCTAGGGGGTGGCATATGTAAAGGTCTAGGAGGAGATCGAAGACTGTTTCCAGAGAGGTCAACTTGCGGAAGGATATGGAGCAAGAAGAAAGCTGGCAGAAAGGAGAAAGCCTCAAGTCCATGACACCTGGGATCGCTGTTGGCAGAAGACTCGATCTACATTTATGGTAACACTCAGAAGCATTCAAGGCAGCTCTTCAACGAATTTCGAGAGTAGACATGGAGGCCAGAGGTTGGCACATTAAATGCGTTTCCAAAGATCAAGGAGGCCATTCCTGGAGTGACTCTCCACCGACATGAACAGCGGGGACGCAACATTAACTTCATTCAAAAGATATAAGGGCAGATCTTTTCTGAAGACCGATATTTTGTAGACCCTAAAAATCAAGGGGTGACACTTTTTGTATATATGGCATTTTTTTCCTTTTGTAGAGGGTTCTGACTTGCATATTCTTCTGCTTTTTGTGACTTATGTGAGTCCTTAGAGGAGAATACTGAGTTTTGTAACTCGTTTACAGACATTGTATGTACAGTTTCACCTTTGGAAATCAATAAAGAAAGCAACTTCTGCCTTCTCAATTATCTATTTCATTGAGTGTGTTGAATGATTGATAAATTTACATGTGAGTTTCTCTTATTCCTTGTTAATTGTTTCATTAATAGCACTTTTAAGCAGAGGAAATGTGTATATTGCAGGTCATAGGTTATGTTGGTGATGCAAACAGATTTTAGTTGTGAGGAAAATTTATCATCCTTCTAGAACTGTTTGTATCGTAGATTTCTTATGAACATCTATGCAATATCATATGAGTGTTGAGTTGTGCATATTAGCTTTTACTGGTTGATTGAAAACTGTGTGTTAATCAGTTGTTCATGATTGAACAAATTTGGTGTATCGCCATAGGAGTAGTTTTTAATTTTTATGTTCCTTCTCCCTTTACCTCACAAAGATTAGTAATTAAGTGATATTACCAGTTAGGAGCCGGCCTCATCTAGGTTCATTTCAACTTTAGGTGACCCACAGCCTTGAAATGATCCCATGTTTCTCTAGAAAGCTCAATTTTTGTAATTTTGCATAGGGTGCATTTTTTAGAGATAACAGGAACAAAGTTGGAAATGTCTATAGGAAGTTTTTTGTTCCTCGGATCAGTCACAAGATCATTTGTTTCAAATTTAATAACATTGGGCATAAAGTACAACAATCCAGATTTAACATAAAGATAAGCACTTTAAACAAACAAACAAATTTTTTTACATTGGTAACATCTCCTACCCCTATGAAGTCAAGAATGAGATATGACAGTATGCATCTGTTATTGGTGGTATAAGAAGTAAAGAAAATATTTGTAAATGTCATTTTTTTCATTTTGTTTTATTTTGATTGAATTGATTATGAAGGTCTGCATATGATATTGGAGGTATATGCTGCTGACAAATTCAAAAGAAGTACATAGCCAACTTGTTAAATAAGAGGTCTCAAATATTGATAGTTTTGGATATAACAGAGAACATCATGATTATTGTACTGTGCATAGCATATTTGTTGTTACAGGTTGTTAAGGTTTATGTGTTGATTTGATGGAGCCTTTCATTTCCTATCATTCAGGCAACATGAAGGATTAAGGTAATGAATATTCTTGTATCATGATCTTCTAAATTTGTTCTCACCATCTTTTATGTGTTTCCACTGACACATTCATTGTAGGAACTCAAGTTTGAAAGTACAATGGCAGTTCTTTGACAAGTTTTTTGCTTTGATGGCTCAATTCATTAGGTGCAGGTATGAGTTTGACAGGAGTGCAAAATTTTGTAAACTTCAACAAGTGGCATGTGTTGAGTAACTATTGTAATAATGGTCAAGAGTAGCATCACAGTGTTGTCAAAAAAAGTCATTATTATGGACAATAATGAGATCAAGATCAGTAATTAAAAATGACTAGTTCATTGAGTAGCAAACAACCAACAAGATAAAGAGCAGTACCAATATTGTACAAGGAGATGAATCTGTCATAGATAGGATAAAAGATAATAATCATAGAATTTATAACAAAAAGGTTGACATGAGGATCCTTTTGCAGTCCTTTGTCTAAATAAAAGAAAGGTTGGAAAACAAAGGAACAAGGTTTAGAAAGTACAGTGACATCTCTTGACAATTAATATAGAAGTGCAGATCAAACTTTTTGCTAGCAACATTATTAATCATGAGTTGATGATTGTTGAAAGGTTGGATGAAAATGATATTGATAGTAACATAGGTAACTTATATTGATAGAAGTCAGAAAAGAGTCTAGCTTGTCTTAAGATTTCTCATAAGGCCTTGCAAGATATTCAAGTGTATTGAAACAAAAATTGAAGCTTTAGAGGATGCAGGTGGAACTTATGAAGAATTTTTTACATGAGTTAAACGTTTCAATAAGGTAAGTTTGACAAGATTGCAGGTTGTACAGGCATAGTGCAAGTTTGTATAGTGGTTGTTAATTGTGCACATGATATTTAGCAGTAATATAGATGTTACCAAGTTTTTAGAAGTCATATTTAGGGGGAGTTGATTGAGAGCTTGATTATCCCTTTGTCATTTGTTGTCAAAAGGGGGAGAAAGAGTAGAGTTTTGACATCAATGCCAAAGGGGGAGTTTGTTGACTTTGGCATGTTTTTCATTGATGTCAAATGGTATGTGTATCATAGTCAGATGCTCACAGAAATGATTGTGTGGCTATAGGATGAATGTGGTGTGAGTAAGAATTGTTGAAGGCATAATGTGATATGCTATATTTTCTATGATATATTCTATGAGTATGAACAGGTGAGTGCATCATATGCTTGATGACATGATTAGTGGCAGTTCACTGTGTTCAATGTTTTTCTGAGGAATGGATAACTACAATGGGGAATTCATAACAAGCTTAGTATATGTGGAATTAATGAAAAGGGTTAATCCAAGGTGTCAGAAAGACATACACCTTATATGAGTGCTCACCAGACAGGTTGCTTGGAAGAGTTGTTGACATTGGAGAGTGCAAGTCAGGATTGAAGATGATATCAATAAAGATGTTGCGTTATAAAGCTTATAACTTAATAGATTTGAATTATAATGTCAGGATGAGTCATGGTCAAGTTTGAGCATTTTTCCACTCTTATTATAGTCATAATAATTGTATTGTGCATAGAAGTTGTACTTCTTGTCATTTGGGCGACATGAATAACTGTATGTAGTGATAGACAATTTGTGGCGACAGAATCAGCATTGTTTTGTCATTCAAAATATTTAAATCTAAACTAATGATTTTTTTTTTGATTGAACTACTTTCGAAGATGACATTATTTGACAAGCGTTTAATATCAGGTGAAAACGGTTTGAAATCCAAATGGTTCTATTGATTGACAGTTAGTATCCAATCAACATTTTCTTAATCGAACAAGTATACTATGAATGAAGATGTTTATTTTGTATTGATGATGATGACTAAAAAAAGGAAGAGAGATGAGGATACATGGTGTACAGTAATTATAGTATACAATATGCAAAAAATGTAATATGGAATATGATGAATGCATTGCAGACACTAAGTACAACAATTCATTTCATGAGGAGTATTATTGAAGAGAATGAATTTGGAGAATATGTGTGGTGCATATAATATTTAAACATATGAATGTGCAGAGTATGTGGAGGATACAGTACAAAATTATTCTGGTATTAGTTGATGTGGTAACAGTCAATGTTTTACAATGCAATTCTTACTTAGATTATTGAAAGAATAGTTTTTATCATTGATAATCATACCTTCTATTCTTATGATTTGAGATTGTTGTTTTGACTACAAAAAAGGATTTAATTATAACATCCTCCTATGTGCTTATTGAAAATTATTTTTCGCAGTCTTCTATTGAGGCACTAGGAATGCTAATTTGCATCACTAGGGTATTGATGGAACACTGTTTGGTGATATACATTGGATTTTGCGGAGTTGGTGCTCTTGTAACTTTGGAACTGGTGCTTCTGTAACTTTGGAGTTGGTGCTCTTGTAACTTTGGAAGTTGGTGCTTCTAAATTATATGGAGTTGGTGCTCCTGAACTTTGTGGAGTTGGTGCTCTATTTGAATAAAGTGATATATTTTTTGAGTGGTTTTTATTCCCCTAGAGGTTTTTCCACTTAGGACATATAATGTGTTATGTGATGAGTCTTGGTGTGATTGTTTTTCATGTCTATCTAATTTTCATAAGTTATTAGATGCATTAACGTCTATTATCAGTTCTTATTTCTGCAATGTTAATGTGATATGTTGTTACAAGTACTTTCACAGTCATATGTTGCAAACTGGTTTAAAAGCTTTGTTTAACCAAATATGTTTTGCATGTTGTGATGAAAAGGAATTAGTCTATCACATCACATGTTCATTCATTGATTCGTAGTTCAAGATTGTTATGTTTCAATCTCTCATAATGTACTAAAGCTCTTTGTTGTCTTGCTTATCATATGTCATTCAGTTGCACAGTTGTTGTAGTGTCTCATAAAGCTGCATTGAAATTTGGTGGTCTTAAATTGATTCAATGATGTTGGTCTTCATGTACATATTCTTATGAGTTGCACCTATTTTGTCATCATGCTTTGATTGTTAAACAATGTTAGTCACATCTTTGGCAAGTGCAAGATATCTCACATAGGTTATATTGGAATAATTTTTCTAAATGAATTGAGTTAATGTTGTCACATATTTGTTTACCTCTTTTCATCAATGCTCTCAAAGTGATTACTCTGCTCTGTTATCAATAGAAAGGATATATGAACTAAAATTCATTCTCAAAGTTTAAAAAGGCTTAAATTTTAAGTATGTCTATTAGACACTGATTCACCCCCCCTCTCAGTGTATGTCCATACTCCAACAACATCAACACCAAAATTATAGATTAACTTATCCAATTTTGGTTCATGCTATGCAAGGTGGAGAATGATAGAAAAATGGAATATGACTATACTACCGTATAAACATCTAATACAATGAAAATATTCAGAAAAAAAATCCAACAGTATACATTTTGGATTATTATAATGAGGAATGAATTTTATTGAAAATCATATTTGAATCAACTCCTGATGCATTTCTTTGTCAAACTTGAATGAGCATTTCGTCAAACATTTGACATTAAATTGAAAACCATACAATAATTATTTGAAAAGGTTAGAGAGATGAAGAAGTGTTGCACTTGAATCAATCAATTGATAAACCACTACCATTTCTAACCCAAACTAGTGATTTATTAATTCTTCCACTAGCTAGTCTTTCACATTAATAATTAAAAAATATATATATTTACAAAAGTATTATAAATATTAAAGTTTGCATTTCACACTACAAAATCTGCTACACATGAAATTAGATTTCCAAATGAAACTATTATAATTTATTTTCTAGAATACATAAATCACACCAAACATTGGATCCGCAAAACCTCCAAAATATCTGCAAAAACCAAAAAATTGTAAACCATAAACCACAACCAAATACCAATTGAATCTAAAACACAATTTGCAACTTTCAACAAAATGGTGATTTTTGTGTGAAACCAATTGAAATGAAATGAGGGTTTTCATCATCAAACCAATATATATTGCACATTAGTAACCCTTGTATGAAGTTACTTTAAAAACTAAATGTTTTTGTCCTCAAAGATTTCAAAATTTTGAAGGGTTTTTGTCCTTGGGAAATAGAGAAGCTGAACATGTGTTCATTCTTGAGAAATGAAATAAATCCAAAGAAATGTAATGTATTTTTTGAAAACTCTCTGCCTTTTATAAATCTTTTATAAGTATTTTAGGAAAAAAAATATTTCTTCTTTTTGTTGCTTTAAAAAAACCTTTTTTTCTTTTTTTGTTACTTTTAAAAACACTCTTTTCTTTTAATTACTTTTTTGAAAATTTATTTTCACTGAAAAAATAATATAAAGTGTCTTTATGACCAATTTTTAGCACCTTGACCCTAGCGACACTTTATTTGCACACTTAAAACACCTTTTAAAAAGTTAATATAAGTTGTCATTTAATTTTTTTTGACAACTTTAATTTTTCATTATTTATTTAATTTTCCCTTTTAAATCATCCCAAAGTCTTAATAAAAATATTAAAATAAGATAATTTAATTGTCTTGATAATTCGACCAGCTCTTGAAGTGCATAAGACATTAGTCCATGAAAGTTGACACTATCCAAGGATTATGGACTTTTCCAAGAAGTTTGGAGTGCTCATAAAATGCCCAATTCACACACAAAAAGTACCGTTGTGCATGAATTGGCTCTAGGAACTTGTTACCATTGTTAGAATTTCTTTTTAAAAAAATTGGCACTCTCCAAGAAAGTTGGAATGGATCTAAAAGGGGGATATTACACATTGACATGTAAGTGCCATGCAAACGCACACATCTCACATGACTATTATATAGAGTTATCTATGGGGAAATACTTTTGGGAGGGAAACTCCACACTCTAAAGCATGAGACCGATTGTATTACAATAAATATACATTTATATACAACTTTAGGCACATACCTTTATAAGAGTATCACTAGCATTAAATCCAAAGTAATTTTATAGCATAGCCACATTCTTGCAACATACTATGCAAACTTCATCCAATCACCCCAATAAATAAAAGATTATCAAACATGAAACCATCCAATGATTTTGAAAAAATGTGATCCAACATGCAAAAGGTATGAAACCCAAAACCCAATGGCCTAAATTGCAGCATCCCATACCAAGTTTGAATTCTAGACTATATTTAGAATATTCATTACAACTATCATAACTTTTCATAAATTTTCATAGTCAAAATTCCAACTTAGCCACCCTATTTTTTCATGTTCCTCAATTCAAATATTCTTTGTGTGTCACAAGAATGCCATAATACAAGGCAATATTTGAAATGTAACCCCCATAATCATGCACTTACACATCATAGAATATGGAGAAAGTAACTCCCACATCTTATAATTTCATAAGATCCTCTTACACATCATAATGAAATAAGATTCTCTTACAACTCTTTACACACAATTCAAGACTATAGACATGTGGCAATGAGTACCACCTTAAAGTGGGATACCCCATTTCGGATGTGAGATACACAAAAAATAAATATAACAATATTAAATAACCAAAATTGAGAATGGAAGGTTGAGACACCTTGTTAGAGTAATCATGTATTAGCTAATAATTAATTAATCTTTAGTTGATCATTAAGCCAATTTCATTCCATGCACTTAAGCTAAACCTAGGGGTACTTTTTTTCAGTTAATAGAGCGAGCTATTATTAGATCATTGTCTCATCACATAAGATGATGATATTTTCCATGATCTAATCCTTTTATCATTTAGGATTTTCTCTGTAAGATGGGTTTAAACCAATCCTAGCCTAGATAAAGTGACAACCAACACTTCTAAGCTACAAACCACACCCAAACAAGAGAATACAAACAATGGAGAGCAATAAAAAAAATGCATTCAAATCAAACACTCCCCATTGAAGTTGCTTCACTTCCCTTGTCTCTCCTATTTCTCCTTTTGCAATCTTTTCCCTTAGATTTTGAAGTAAACTTGTGCAAATGCCTACAAATTGTAAGTAGAAGGTTAGAGACAAAATGATTGTTAAGGAAAAAATGGGAGAAGAAGGATGCTTTTATAGACAACCATTCAAATGGACGGCTCAGATTGAACTTCTAGAAAGATGCCAAGATCAACAGTCAAGAATTGATGCACCAAGAATATGCTATTCATGGGAGGATTATGACAGTTATGATGTCGACAGCTATGATGCCTGACGGCTATGACAGAAATAAAGGCCATGATAAAGATTAATGAGCAAGGTACCTTTAACCAAAAGGGAGGCATACATAATTTATTCAAATTATTTATTCGAAAAAAAGGAAAATGGAGGAAATGGACAAGTGGATATTCAATTAAAATAATTTGCATTATTATTTTAATTAAATAAGAGGAAATGTGAAAAGGGGGATTAAATAATTAAATTGACTTAATTATTTAAAGCAAGAGACACATGGACAATTAAATAATTTTGACAATTATTTAATAATAGATGAATTAAAAGAGGGAGTGAATAGTTAAATAATTAATATTAATTATTTAACCATAGACGAAATATGATAAGCAAATAATTAAATAAAAATTAATTAATTTAATTATTGAAGAAAGGGGGATATTAGCGACACAATTAATTTATTTAATTGATCAAGACGAAATAAAGATTAGGAAAGTGAATTAATTAAATAATTAAAAATTATTTAATTAATAGAGGAACATGGTTAGGGATAATCAAATAATTAAAATTATTCAATTATCGGAGGACGAAGACCAAGAAAAATGACACTCGCAAACTTAGGACATTTTTTAGTGTCTACTTTTTTCCCCTCTTTGATGTATAATGCTATTCATCGTGTTGTGTTAAATAAATTCAATCAAAAGATACCCCAGGATGCCCCAGTGAAGTCAAGGTACAAGTATGCCCCCTTGAGAAATTTTACAAATTGTCAAAAATGTCAATTTTTTTTGGAAATTTGTCCCAATAAGACAAGTTCATTGCCAGGAAGTCGATGGTGACGATGGAAACGAGTTTCAAGATCGATGAAGGGGTCAAATTCAAGGTCAAAGGCATCAAAAGGTACACCTAATAGACAAGCCCAAGTCAAAACCCTAATTTTGAACCTATAAATAGCAATTTGAGTTTGAAAAAGGGTCATTTTCACATTCCAAGTTTAGAAATTGAGAGAGCTCATAGTGATTTGCTAGCGAAGATGTCACCTATTCCAAAGGCCACCCACTATGCATACCACATCTAGACATACCGCTGACTTGAGGGAGCACTCGCTCTGGTATGTACTACTAGCCTGCTTTTTAATTTTTCGTTTTGCGTGTATTTAGGCTAGGAAATAATTTAGCAGACAATTGCATCGCATGAAGTGTGACACAATTGTATGTGTGTTAGCCGCATTCGATAAGTATTTCACAGCAATTGGCTCAACACAATGCAATTGTGTTAGGGTTAGGGCACAAGCGTTTGCAGTGCGACACATAAATTTGTATGATGCAAGTGCATTTTCGAGTTGCATGTGCGGTCGGGAATGACGCAAATGACTGGTTGTGATGCATGTGCAGTATGAAATGACATGTGTGTTAGGCAAGTGATGCAATCATAGTTGCAAGCCGGTTAAAAACTATGTGTGACACATATGCCAAAACTGTGACGCAATTGGCTAGTTAATAATTTTCCACAGACTAGGAAATTTTGACTTGGTCAACTTAGGTCTAATAGGTCAACTGAAGATCATGGATTGACATTAGGGTATGTTGGATGATTTCAGGTGTGTCTACCTCTTATTTACACATGAGAGTCCAAACCAGATGTTTTTCAACTGTGGGACTAGCTAGGCGAGGAG
>VDFB02009732.1:3115-27241 GCA_007258455.2 Sequoia sempervirens | reverse complement strand
CTTCCAAGTTATTTGGACCTTTGAATTTCCATACTTTAGACATTCAAATCATCTTAGTCATCACCTTGCATAATTTACCCTTAAAAAATCCAAAAATATTGTCATAACTTTCATCGTAGTCCTCATTTGACATCTAGACTTGGCATTGGTCATTTTCCTTAGTCAACATTTTCATATTAGTCTTCATTGTCACCTTGGCATTTGGAATCCTTTCTTGACAATTTTATCACCTTGCATTAGTCATTTCCCTTAGAAAAATGTCATTATCACTTTACATTTAACATCCTTTTTAAACAACATCATGACATCCACCACCTTGTCTTCCCTTCAAAAAACTATTGATAGGCTTGCTAGTCAAGTTGAATACCAGTTACTCCATAGAGGTCAATACCAACAAGCCTTCGAATTTAAGATACAATTCTTCCAAACCAAAAATCATTGTCCTTCATACCAATAACCCATCAGTCCAAGTCCTCCATCCATCAACCCTCACTATCAAGAATCACTTAACGAAAATCCTAACATTAATCTCAAACACACGTCCAGTTATTACCCTTATCCTAACCTTGACAAGGGAAACCAACTATCCACTAGTCCATTACAAGTCTCCACATCATATGCTAGTCCTTCACCTACCAATCCCGTCCAAGTCTTCATGCCTTATCAACTATCTACCAACTCATGTCAGGTCCCCACATCATACCATATTGATCTGGTCCAAGTCTCCACGTCCTATTTTAGTCAACCTTACACCAGTCTAATCCAAGTCCCTATGTCCTATCCTAGTCCTTCACATACTAGTCTAGTACAAGTCTCCATGTCATATTCTAGTCCTTCACATGCTAGTCCAGTTCAAGTCTCCATGTCCTATCCTATTCCTTCACACACCAATCCAATCCAAGTCCCCATGTCATATCCTCGTCCTTCACATACTAATCCAATCCAATTCTCCACGTCCTATCCTAGTCCTTCATCCATTAATCCTTTTCAAGTCACTCCCTCCCAAGCCACTTTTAGTCATGAAAATTCTATCATTGTTGAAAGTCACATCCCATTTTCTAAACTTGAGGATACATTTCAAAACGAAATCCCAAAGCATGACATCATAACATCACCTTCATGTCAAGATCAAGGTAGTCCATCCCATAACCCTATCTTAAAGTCCATTCAAGAAGTCCTTCAAGACAATCATGACATCCAAAACACACCTATCCTTAACAAAAATTCTATTTCCGATTATATCATCCATGACAACCCCATCTTTCACCAAGACCCTACCATTGACCAAGAAGTCCAAATCCATGACAACCCCATCTTTTACCAAGACCCTACCATTGACCAAGAAATCCAAAATGATCCACTCCTTGACCTTTACACCATTTATGATCAAACACTTGACAACCCTATTCAGGCCCCGACTATTGACACTTTCCAAGATGAGACACTTGCCTCCATTGGACCCATAGACGATCTTCTTCCAGAAAAAGAGTCTTCGACTATGGACATATTTGCAAATGATCAAGCTATAGCTCACTTCATGGGACTATATGATAATGACCATCAAGACGGTTTTGACATTGACTTGGAATCACCAATAGAATCAATTAAACCTAAAATGTCACAAAATCAAACCAAAGATATCAGTAAGAAATATGTCCAACATGACAATAAATCTAATACACTTTATCAACTAGGGTCATCTTTCTTTGTCAGAGCAGGCTTTCTCGCAGATGAGAACATTACAAGTGACAATGTCCACATATACAATAATGGATTAGCATCTTTCTTTCAAAAAAACAAATACCCCATCGCAAATAGAATATGTCAAAGCATGCATTATCAAGGAAAAGGACTAGGAATACATGAGCAAGGCATTCAAGAACCAATACAACTTCAGGAAAATTATAGACATCAAGGTCTTGGCTATTCCTCAGACAACAAATCTAATGATGTTAGTGGTACCTCCTCGATATTGGGGGAAACATTATTAGATACAAATGTCAAAATGGAGTCCATGAGTGATCCTTGTCATAAGACTGTTGCCAACACCACTTCCATCCACACCATAAACCGTCATTCCATCATAAATAAACCTTGGCTTTGGAACCAACAAAGAAAAAAGACATACAAATCAAATGTCAATGACCATTGAATCAAACAAAAAGTCAAGTGGAAAAATGAAGTTAAAATGGATCCCAAAGAAAAATGGACCAAGTAAATACAATATTCCAAATACAAAAGTCAATCAATATGTGGAGCCACAAGACAAGAGGACTCCCATATATCATAAATGTCCACCTCCTTCAAAATGGCCATCAAACAAGGCATCTAAAAGTGTTGGTTCCACCCACCATCCCTCCAAAATCCATCATCCAACATCCCAAGTTTGGAAAATAAAAAGTTATTCATCCAAACATCCAAACAACCTTTCCATGTCCTCCATCATCTGCCATAATCCTACATCTCGCCTAAAGTCCAAAGATCCCACGTCACAAATTCATCACATCATGGCATGAACTCTTTACCACAAGGATTCTCATGGCACTCTATTACGATGTGCATATTCTGATAAAGACAACTCTAGTATAAAAAAGGATCACAATGAAATCAATCAGTTGTATGCAAGCGCTACAATCTTGACAAGGAAACTACTGCAGAAAGGTCATTACTGGAATATCATGGCACCCATCTCTATGTCAGCACCATCAATAGCTATAGAATAATCACTGGGCATCCAAGACGTCCTGTCCCTATCAAAAATACAAAAAAAAAAGAAAAATTCAAAAAAGTAAAAAAAAAATAGTAAAGAGAAAAAATTTGTCCAACAATGAAAACCTGGCAAACGGGCGCCCTGGATAAGTACCATGATGAAAACCTGGCAAACAGGCGTCATGTGTAAAATAAATCGTCTATGTGCACTTTTGCACTTGGGGGGCAAGTTGTCTCATTTCCCATTCCTTCCTCTTGACATTGACATCTGACCATTGGATCCATACCATTTTCCCACCTACCTTGGTCTTGACATAAAATTGGAACACATAAATCATGCTCTGAGAAAACTCTTGACATGTCCATCCTTCGGTCATACACTGTTCATGAAATGTCATGTCATTACTTTCATAACCTCATTATCCTTATGCGACATAGTCCTTGAATATCATATGACAATTCCCTTAGTCTCATGTATCTCGTCCTTTACCAAGGCCGCCTCTCATCCTTTCATGTTTGTCACCTATTTTGGCTTTCCCTTGTCAAACGGTCTTAGGATACTCCATCATCCCTTTTAGTCCTAACCAAGTCATTCCAAATGCAACAAGTCTAATCCATACAAGCACATTATCTAAAATATTACTTGACTTTGTTCATGGCCCAGCTACAAACTTCGATACTTTGTCACATTATTGTCATCCTCACGTTGTTTTGGGATGCGTCCTTCCCACGTCAAACAACGTTGTCATCACCTGTCAATTGGTATTCAGCTCAGGTGATCCCATAATAGTGGTTTACAATTTTTGGCCAAACTGGACACTGAAATTATTATTTTTAACTAAATCTTCACATTCAGGCACCTATAGCGGCTAAACTGTGAGGAATTTGAAGATGGTGCAAACTAGAGTCTCATCAAATTTTGTCTGTAGATTCTAAAAAAAAAAAATTCAAAATTTTTGGAATCAAATTGCACTTCTTTTTCCATCTCCCACGAAAATAGATTTTTTCAAAAACAACATTTTTAAAAAGTGACATACACCGTATAATGCATAACTTTTTTTCCATGAAGGATAAAATTCTAATTCTTTCAAATTTAGATTTGTAACTCTGATATCTAGTGCTTCCACTTGGTTAGATAGTTTTTAATTGAATATTTTTCCTTAATCAAGTTTCAAAGTCAAACAAATTAATTCGGACACAACGCTGATT
This sequence comes from Sequoia sempervirens, assembly GCA_007258455.2. Lineage (NCBI taxonomy): Eukaryota > Viridiplantae > Streptophyta > Pinopsida > Cupressales > Cupressaceae > Sequoia > Sequoia sempervirens. The sequence continues at coordinate 23,323 of VDFB02009732.1, read as the reverse complement.
GTATATGTAACTTTTTGTATATGTCAAAATTTAATTTAATTTTTTTTGTTGGATCAAGGACTTCAATATCCGTGTACTCTATATTTTCAATTTTTTTTGATAATCTTCTATTTTTCCACATGTGAAGAACAAACAAATTAATTTTCGATAAAAAACCTATGTTTAATAAAACTTAAAAACAAATACATAACAAAACCAAAACATATTAAAATTATATTCATTGGATAGCTTGTTCTGAGGAATACCATAATCATTTGAAATAAATTTTAAATGAATTCATTTGATCCCCCAAAATCTAAATCAAAAGTGATTTTTTATCAGCATTTTGATAGGTGTAAAGGAGACGCATTTATAGGTATGGTTTAAAACTAGGGAGGTTCTATCCAAGGGGGTTTGATCTAAGGTGATTTGATCAAACCCTCTTCAATTGGAATCCTTAAAATGGAACTTTTTAAGGCTTAAATCATTATATTTTCCAAAAATATGTGATTTCAACTAAAATTCGTTCCTCTCAGGAATTGTAAACCATTATTATGACAGCACCCCTTGACTAGGGGCACAATCATGTTTGTCCTTGGATTCTCATGTGTAGGCATCAGTCACATGCATTTGTCGTGATCCTCTTAAACCATTCAAAAAGACAAAAACATCATAAAGTGTCCTGAAAAAAGACAAAAACATCATAAAATATCCTGAAAAAAGACAAAAACATCATAAAATGTCCTAAAGAAAGCCCTAAAATTTGAAAAATGTCCTGAAGAAAAGACCTAATCAAATACTCGATAAAAGAAAAAAAAATCAAATACTCGACAAAAGACAAAAAAAATCATAAAATGACAAAAGTCCAAAAAAAAAATCATAAAACAACAAAAATCAAAAAAAATCAAAAACATGTCAAAAACACAAAAAACATCCAAATCAATGTCACAATCCAAAAAATAGAGTCAAAGTCCGTTATATCAGTCAGTCTATGTCATTGTCGAACTACGTTGTCTCTACGCCTTTGCTACATAGGCAAGACTCATCTTTGAGTCCCCGAGACATTAGGTCAGTCCTTTTAGGTTTGTCCAAATTAAATCATGGCATTTGTCACAATCGTCGCATCGGTCAAATAAGTCAGACATAGTCAAACTCAGACACAAGACAGTCATTCGAACGTCAACATTCCAATCGTGGCCTAATAGACAACACAGTCCAATCAATCTTATAGTCAACATCAGTCAACTTGCCAAAACATATTAGTCAAAACAATGTCAATCTCATCACTCTTTGCTCCTCTTCAAGATACGTCCTTCTTGTAGTTAGACCTTGTCAAAATGTCCTTTGCCTTTTTCAGGATGTGTCCTTCCTGACAATAGGCCCCATCAAACCATCAACACCGCCAAATTGGCAAAACTCTTAAACTGCCAAAACTATCAAACCGACAAGAAATCAATCTTTGGCAAACAAACATTGGAAAAAAAAATTAAATGGTTGTTAATCTTTCTGGTCTATCTTGTCTTATCTTTCGACTATTTTGTCTATTTTTGTCTTATCTTTTTACTGTCTTTTCTTTTTGGTCATGTTACTAGCTACCTCAAGGATGTCCCATGAAGGATTTAGAGGTGCGGCGACGTCTCCTGGCCTATTTTATTTTCTTTGACTGTTGTCTGTGGATTGTCTTGACAAAAAGACTGGGGCAACATGACCCTTAGTATGAGTTAGGACATTCCTTTTCTGTGACTATCTGTTTTTCAAGTGGATGACCTTGCACACCTTGGTCTACGTCATACCATGGTGTTTGTTGTCCATTTGTGTCATTTTTACCTCCCAATGATGATTCGAGCAATGTCTATTAGTTCTTTGGAAAATGTTGAAGGATTATTTTCCCATCCCACCCTTCTTTGTTTCCCCTCTAACCTTTCATCTAGTCTGCATCTTCATCATCCATATCTTTTGCACTAACATTTCTTTGTCCCTATTCTAGTCTTCTCATCAATTTCGAGAGCACACCTGTGTTCTTGGAACCCGTTTGTCCTCTCGAGGGGGCATACCGCTACCCCCTTCGTCATTTCTTCCTCATCCTATTTTGCACTGGGGCATATTTTTGACTTATTTTCTTTGTCACAATGTGACATGCTACATTATGACAAAGAGGGGCAAAATATAGACACATAAAAATGACCTAGGCCTGCAAGCTCTATTTTTCATCTTTCTCTTCCTAACATAATTATGACATTTTAATTATGTCCTTGGTCCACATTCGACTATTAATTAAATAATTCATAATTATTTAATTAATTCATGTTTGTTTATTCTTCATGATTATTAAATAAATAAATTTTATTTATTTATTCGATACGTCACTAATGGTCTATTATCTTCTTACAATTAAATAAATTTCTTCATTTATTTAATTCCTTATGTCTTCTTGATTATTAAATAAATGAATTTTATTTATTTATTTAATATGTCACTAATTCTCATAATTAAATAGATTTATTAATTTATTTAATTATTTGTCACAATATCTAAATGAAATAATTATGTTTAATTATTTAATTGCCTAATTTAACATTTCTCTCATTTTAAGTAAATTAATTATTTAAAATTCTCTCACTTTATTAACTGTCACTTCATTTTAGTAAATAATATGAAAATCAATTATTTACTGTAACACAAAATCCATATTTTGAATTAATTTAATTCAAAAAGATAATCTTCTTCCAAAAATCAAGTAATTGAACAAATTCTTGATTTTCCAAATCTACTTTTTCAATTCAACCTTTATCCTCTTAATTTTTTGAATCTTACAAATCAAGCAGTCTTTATCTTCTTCATTTTTGAAAATCTTTATCTTTTTGGCTAATTATCACATTTATTCTCAACTGTCGATGTGATTTTCTCAAATTGCATCTTGGCCACTCATTTCAGATTTTTTCCCTAACCCTAATTATGGGTTTGTCACAGGCAATCTTAACCTCTGATTTTAGGCTTCCGTCAACTTTTAATCTTGGTCGTCCGTCCAAAATTGCATTTTCTATAAAATGCCAATTTTGCTCACATTTTAGACTTACACTTCGTAGGCTTACAATTTTCTTAATGCTTCATTTTGGCATAATTTCTAAGTCTTAGGAAATCTTATAGTCTTGTCATTTGGTCATAGGCTTTATTTTGACATAGTTTAGTCATATCCTAATGCTTATCATTTGCATGGTAGCATTATAATCATTTTAAAATCCTTCAAACCTTGCTTTGGACATTGTATTTGTCATAGTCATTGCTCACACACTCAAATATGAGGGCAACAATTACATTTGCAGCAAGTTAGAAGGGCTATGGAGGTGATTCATGGAGGCTTCAAAGGCGATTTGGTATAATCTTTTTTATTTTATTTAATTGTCTTCCTTTGTGCTTCATAGTTAATGTTGGATTTTATGATTTATGCTCTAATCAGCTAACACCATAAAATTGCATTGTTACAGTATATATGATGATGTATATTTATCATGATATGTATGAGCGATGAATGCAACAAAAATAACCTAATTTGACAATTGCAAGGTGATATGCAAATGTATTGATGCAACATAATGTTTAGGTTATTATGACATGTATGGGTGATGACCTGATGTTATGAATGTAATGTAATATGTAGATACAATTTAGCGTTAATGTAATTACATGCGAACGTGAATTAATGCAAAATGTGATGATTGAATATTAATGCAAAATGTGATGTGCAATGTGATATGCCCGATTATTATTACTGGGATGTAATACATATGGAATGCAATGTGATGTTAAATGCAATGTTATATGTAATGTAGATGGATTATGATGTAAAATGTGATATGATATGGAATGGAATGCTATGATGGAATGTATAATACAATAAAATACTTATGTGATGATGCTAATATGATGATAAAATGCTAATTCTATATGGATGATTGCTATGTTTTTGTATTTTCTTTTGCAAACATATGTGACCTAATATGATAAAAATGCCTTATAGGATGCTTTCTAACATGATTGTGTATGTAAGATGTTTGTGCATGCCACAGGACTTTGTCAAGATGTAGACGGAAGAAATGTTAGCATGGAAGAGATGGATGTTAGCGTGAGAGAAAGGAAAGGAGATGGAGATGGAAAATGACAAGGGACCAACTTTCATAATTTTATATTTATCATCATCGGGAGTCAAAAGTGTCGCAAATGGAACATAAAAACCATGGTATTTCATGGACCAAGGTGTCCAATGTGACCATTTGTGAGAGACAAGCAGCCAAAAGACAAAGTCAATAGATAAGGAATTCCCCAGCTCATACTAAGGACCCAATTATCTCAGTCTTTTTGCCAAGACAAACCACATATAGCAAGCAAAGAAAAGAAGCCATGATCCATCATCATCCCTCTAATTCCCTTAATAGGACATCCTCGAGGTAACTAGTAGCATGATCGTAGACCAATCAAAAAGATAAAGCAAGTTCAGATCAACAAAGTGCTTGCCAATAGAGATAGTGTTTGCCAATGATACTGATAAGATTGATTAAGATGATTGATTAAGTTGACCAAGATGACCAAATTGATTCATAGGTTGAAAAGGATTGATTGATAAGTTTGAAAAATGTTGACTAGTTGATTTGATTGATCAGGCCTAGTTTCAGGAAGGACACACCCTGATTAAGGCAAGATTGGTTGGCAAGGTTGACAAGATTGATTGTTTGTTTGACAAGGATTGATTGATAAGGTTGACAAAGCAATGTGACGATACCTAATTTCAAGAAAGAAATATCCTATTTAAGGAAAGGAAAACATCTGATAAAGTTGATCAAATTACAAGTGTTGACAAGGCACCTAACTACAAGAAAGACACATCCTACTTATGGTGAATGACCAGATTGACCAATGACAAATTATAATCTTAGGAAGGACGCATCCTGATAAAAGACAAGAGATAGGACCAAATGATAAAAATGGCATGATGCCCCATTCTGATTGAATGACCAGATTGATTGATTGATTGATGGTAATATGATCGATTGATTGAAGATGACATATTTTGGTTGGTGATGTTTGTTTGTTGATTCATAATTTGGTTTGAATGGTGATTGCTTGTGGACCCAGAATATGACCATACTTGAAAAACCCTAAAGGATTGACCTAGGTGGCCTCAAGGGCTCATCGATTGATGGCCTTTCCTACATTATACACACAAAGACCTCGTAGTTGGACATAACTTGGCTTTTCCTTATTTGACAAAAGACTGAGTTATGATTTTATTTGGATAACCTAAAAGGACTTACCTAATCTCTTGGGGGCTCATTTAAGATGAGCCTTGCCTATGTAGAAAATGTGCAAAGATAACGTAGTTTGAACCTACTAACACAAACTGACATAGACTTTGACTCAGACTCTATTTTGGAGTTTTCAAAGTTTTCTATTTTCTTTTTCTTTTTGGATTTTGATGTTTTCTATTTTTTTTGGATTTTGATGGTTTTCAGATTTTTTTGGATTTTTGATGGTTTTATGATTTTTTTGGGATTTTTTATTGTTTTAAAAGGCTGATACCATGCATTATTTCCCAAGAATATGTGAGTCAAGGAATTTCCCCTAGTTAGGTCTAGGACCACTGTATTATGTGTGAGGGGTAGAAGCAAATGCAGAGGATGATCATGAAGGAAAAGGATTCTAAATGTCGGTGGTTCTTAGGCCATGAAGAGGATGACAAAGCTTTATTATGAGCGAGTGACATGCATGAATGAATGAAAGGACCAGATAGAGTGACAGTAGATGGAGGAGCATAGACTAACCACACATGGCACTTTTTTGCTAGGTTTTCACCATGGTACTTATCCAAAGCACCACCAAGGTGGCTTTCACTTTTGGACGAATTATTTCTCTTTACTATTTTTTTTATTCTTTCATTTTTTATTTTTTTTGTATTTTGTATTTTTTAATTTTTTAATTTATAAGGGGATAGTCTGAGGATTAAGTGTAGTACTTGCAAAGATGCATGCTATTGATGGGCTAAAACAACGGTTCTCCTTCAAGAGTAGAAAGCTAATAAGTGTCAGATCCATATGATGTTGTAACGATATAAGGGCCCAACCAATTAGGTTCAAACATTCCAGGCTTCTATCAGTCTACTTGATTTTTCAAAATTTCTTTCAAGACTAAGTCACCAATGTCAAAGCTTCTGAGTCGAACTTTATTATTGTAGTTGTGTCGAAGGTGATTCTAATATGCTTGCAAATATGTTAAAGCATTTTGTCTCTTTTCATACATTAACTCTAGCTCATGTAGACAGGATATACAGTATTCTTCTTGATCAATCAAACCTTGCATGGAGACTCGTAGGGATGGTAACTCAACCTCTATATGTAGTATTGCTTCAAATCCATAGACAAGGGAATATGGTGTGGCTCCTATAGGGGTGGAAATACTAGTATGATAGGCCCATAAAGTAGGATTAAGTCTAGGTGCCAGTCTCAGCCAGCGTCGTTGACAGTCTTCTTTAAGATTTTTAGGATTGTCTTATTAGATGCCTCAACTTGACCATTTCCTTGGGGGTAATATGGAGTATCAAAATGGTGTTGGATATGAAATTTTTCACAAAGCTCACGAACATCCTGATTCTTAAAAGGGTGACCATTATCTGTAATGATGGACTGTGGGATACCATAGCAGCAAATGATGTAATTTAGGATGAACTTGGCTATCTTCTTTCTATTAATGTACGTTAGTGGGATGGATTCGATCCATTTTGTAAAGTATTCAGTAGCGACAAGGATAAAATTATGTCCATTAGAAGAGGCAGGATGGATCTTTCCTACGAGGTTGAGTCCCCATTGAGAAAATGGCCATGGAAAAGTAAGTGATTATAACTCCTGAGCTAGTACATGTATAAGATCTCCATGAATCTAACACTGGTGACATTTCTTCACAAAGTGATAGGCATCACGTTCCATTGTAGGCCAATAATATCTCGTTCTCGTGAAATTTTTAGCTAAGGTTGGACCAACAAAGTGAGCTCCCCATATACTTTGGTGTACCTCTTGTAAGGTTGTTTGTGCTTCATTTGAGTTGAGACATTGAAGAATAGTGCTATCTAGGCTACGACGGTAAAGGGTAACTTTGATGAAGGAAAATTTGGATTCTTGTTGGATAAAAGGCTTTGCATTGGTTGAGGGATAAGTCAGGAGGGATAATCTGGTCATGCAAGTAACTGTAGATGTCTTTGTACCAAGGAGATTCAAGACCAACAAGTTCACACACAAGTTCGGTTTTGGGGACATTGAACGCAGGGATCAACAGTTGTTCTACCAAGAACTCATATTGTGAGGCATTGTTAGGAATGTCCAAGAGAGATCCAATTGTAGCCATTGTGTCAGCTGCATTGTTCTAGATTTTTGGTATCTATTCAAATGTAATGTTTTCAAAGTATAGTCTGAAACTATCTAGCATGCACTTGTAGGGCATCAATTTCTCATCTTTGGTGTCATAATCGTCATTGACTTGCTTAATCACTAACTGAGAATCACCATAGGTTTGAAGATCTTCAATTTTCCACTTTATTGCTATTCGCAGTCCTGTCAATAATGCTTCGTACTCATCCATGTTGTTTGTGTAGGGAAATGCTATTCAAAATGACTTGGGAATGGTATCTCCTTGAGGTGTAATGAATAGAATTTCAGCTCCTAAACCATGACTTGTGTAAGATTCATCAAAATATAGCTTCCATGTGGCTGATGTCTCTATTACAAAGATTGATTCATCTGGGAAATTAGATATCATAGGATGATCTTCTTTTATTAGTGTGTCTGCAAGTTGGTCATCTATCACTTGTCCCTTTATTGCTTTTTGGTCTACGTACTCAATGTCATACTCACTTAGGATCATAACCCACTTAGCTAGTCTTCTTGTCAGGGTTGCTTTGCTCAGAAGGTATTTCAAAGGATTAATTTTGGCGATCACTTTTTTCTTGTGATTCAACATGTAGTGTCTTAATTATGCATTGCAACTACCACTACTATACAACCTCATTTGATAGGACTATAGTTCAACTCATAGCCGACTAACGTGTGAATGATGTAATAAATTGCTCTTTCTTTGCCATCATTGTCATTTTGTGCTAATAATGCCCCCAATGATGATGTGTTTTCTATCACATATAGTATCAAATGTCTTCCATCAATCGAAGGCATAAGAACCTGTGGAGTTAATAGGTAATGCTTGATCTGATCAAATGATTCTTGGAATTTCTCTGTCTAATTGAAGGGAAATCCTTTTTGTAACAAGTGTTGAAACAGATGGATCTTGTTTGCTAGTTGAACAATGAACCTACAGATTGATTGTAGTCTTCCTTGTAATTCTCTCAATTGAATGATGTTGGTTGTTGGTGGCATGTCCAAGATAGCTTTTACTTTGGCAGGATCAACTTCTATTCCTCTGTGAGAGACAATATATCCTAAGAGTTTGCTTGATTGGACCCTAGAAACATATTTCTTTGGATTAACCCTGAGTTGATACTTTTCAAGTTGTGTGAAAATATTCTCCATCACTGCCAACTGTCCACTTCATTCTAGCGACTTAGAAGGTCATCAACATAGTCTTCCATAAGTATGTGCATGTAATCATGAAAAATAGTTGTCATGGCTCTCTAATAGGTAGCTCCAACATTTTAAAGTCCAAATGGCATGATATTCCAACAAAAGGTTCCCCAAGCGCATGTGAAATATTTCTTTGGTTGATCTTCAGTGGCAATTCTTATATGATTATAACCTGAGAATTTGTCCATAAGTGACAGCATTTCATACCTAGCAGTAAGGTCTACTATGATGCCAATGTTTGGTAAAGGAAATCATCTTTGGACAAGCTTTGTTGAGATCTCTAAAAAATTTACATACTCTAATTTCGCCATTTGGTTTTGTGACAAGAACAAGGTTTGATATCCAATCTGCATAATCAATTGAGCGAATGAATCCAACATCCATATTTTTCTTTAGTTCCACCTTGACAAGGAGTGCAATCTGGGGGTGCATTTTTCTTAACTTTTGTTTATATGGCTTAGCATTTGGAAAGAGTAGAAAGTGATGCAGAATGAGCTCAGGGTCCAATCGAGGCACATGTTGGAGCTGAGATATAGCTCTGATACCATGTTGGGATAATGGATGCACAGTCCTTGAAGCTGTAGTCTTCGATGTAGGACCTTTAAGCCAGGAAAGATAATCAACCACCCAGAAAGTGTTGCAACTAGGCATGCACAATGGAGATTCAATATTGATATGATATATTGATTATGGATATCTGATTGATATCTTGATATTACAAATGTACAAGATGCCTGATTATATAGGCAATAGGTAAACCCTAATATGCATGAGATGTTGACATGTGTCTTGATCTAACAACATGTGACAACATGTGAACCCTAATGGTAACGATCATTAAATGAGGGGATAAGTCTAGAAGGACAACTCATCTTCTAGATGGAATCTTATCTCCTACAAATAAGGAAGGGAATATTATCCCATTATTAAATGATTTATCTAATAATGCAACCTAGGACTTAATTAATTAAATGCAAGACCTAAGTTAACTTATGCTAGTGTAATAATTAATTAATTACACCAACACCCCCCCATAAGTGCAACTTAGGGAGGAAAATGCAATGATTATGCAGAGATGATGATGGGTCCCGGCTACGAGGCCATGTTAGGTACCCATGTACATGATAGATGCAGAAAAATCTCCCACAACCGGAGAAAAGGGGAAAACCCAATGGGAACAAAACCCCTCTCCAAAAGAGAGATGAAAATGCAAAAAGATGTGAGATAGGATGGGAAGGAAAGGATGGAGGACTCCCAAATTACCCCCCAAGTACACCATCCGTCACATGGATACAATACAATCAAAAGCCCCCCCATAGGAGAGAAAAGAGAGAGACTAGATAGCCCCCCCAAAAGATGATATCACCTGCAAGAAAGGTAAGTGTCTAAAGACAAAACAAGATCCAATGTCGACAAACAACTTGTCTCCCTTTCGGAAGAAACAAAACCAACTGCAAGTGCAAAGATGCTTCCCATTCCGGATAGGAATTGAAGGAAGGAAGGATGAAGATGGATGATGATGTCTCTGAATGCTGCTCAAGTGTCGCCTTTCCTGATGACGAAGATGCCACAATCAAATCAGGATGATGCAGAAACTGATGCTGAACAATATCCAAAGACAAAGATAAAATGGATATGAAGGATGTGATAGAGACTTGATAGCCCCCCTGAATGAAGTGTCCTTAAAACCATTGAAAGAAGGCTGAAGCAAATCCAATGGTAGATGAAGAAGAAACCTCAAGTCCTGAATGGAATGGCAGGGAAGAAGTCTCGGATATGAAATCTCTGAAGAGAAACCATGTGCCTCCAAGATGGTCTCTAAATTCCCAATCAAGGTCGAGACAAAGGAATGAGGAGACTCAAAACAACTCTCCAAAGCGAAATCTGAATAGAGGAGTGATATCCCCTCAAGAATGTTCTCCAAACCTGTAGAAGTGGCCAAGGCAATGATACCTAAAACAAAGCCATCATGTGATGCCAAGTCTGAAAAACTGAATGTGTCCTGATCGATGATGATAGTGGAAGCCTCAATCAATGATTCTGGACAAGGAATCACTGAATGTGAAGGGATACCAACTGTCTCTGATGAAGAAGAAGCACTAAAAGGTACCTTGTCAACCTCTTCGGAAAGATCAAGGCAATCAACTTCCTGCATAACAATATCATCATAGGGAACTTGATCTGAAGCAAGACATTCTGAATCATGACCATAGGGGAATGGTGGAGAATCTGAAGCTCCATAGATCTCCCAAAGCTTAGTCCAAAGAATGTGAGGACAATCACAATGATCAATAGTACTCAGAACATCACAATCAACTTGCATAGAAAGGATCTCCAAAACAGTATATCTGCTGCAACTCCAAGCAAGTTCATGAATACCTTCACTTGGATGAGGAACAATACCAAATAGATGTGGCAACAAATCAAGTGATCGAAGATGGTGGCAGATCCCATCTCGCCATTGGGAATAGTTACTCTTGTGCAACATAACCAAAGAAGGAGAGAAATATGCAAGCCCCATAATGAAATTTCTTCACAAGAATACAAAGACACTGACCTTCAAACAGAAAATAAAGACTTCCAAATATGATGTATAACTGAAGTGATGCAACCCGGATCAAAAAATTGTTTCCCAAGCTTCAGGATGTCCAGGTTATTGAACAAATGCACCAAACTGAAAAAAATCACATGCAAGAGTACCTGGAGCTGAAACTGATCAAGGGGTTGGACTGATGAAAAAAATCTCTGAATCACCTTCCTGATGCCGCTGGAATCACCAAAATCTGATGAACGGTTGCGAAGATATGCACTTTGAGTCCGCATTAGTGCCTTGACTTCAATTGGATGTGTGGTAAAATTTTGAGAGAAAAATTTCTACGGTAATGATGCCTACCACTGGAAGTACGCGAAATTCTTCCGACGGTATACCGCTTTGTAAAAAACGATACCTCCGTGGTGCCATAGATCAAATGAAAAAGGTTCTCGATTGGGGCAACTCGGCAGCTAATTTGGTGCAAAATAAATTCCGCGCTGTGGACACGGTCGCCGATACACCGCATGATATGTGGCAAAAGCAGGCCAACGGCCGTATGGCCAAGCGGAGATTTCCGCCACGGTGAGGAGAGCACCACCGTGGATAACCACCGTACCGCATAATAATCCGCGTTCGAAAAGAACTCCGAAATACCTACGCCGGCGTTTATCAGCCGACGCAATGCAGTAGATACTCCGGGCCGGGCGGAGGAGAGACACGGAAGCCGTGGATGTTTAAAAACTTCGCAAGATGAATCATTGCCGATAGGAAAGGCTAAGTCATCGACGGTCCGCAACGCAATTAATACAACCGGGCGCAGGTCTTCAAGTAGAAAAGACAAGCCACCAGTACCTAACCTCGCAACAAATAAATGCCACATGCGGCACCGGTGTAATTTGGTAAATAAAACAATAATATTTATTTTTGAATAATATTGCTTTTACCGTGCTAATTCAAAAATGAAGGCCGTGAGCAAATATTTAATCCCCAAAAATGTCAATAATGTACTTCATTCCAATTACCGAATGGATAAAATAAATAAGCTCCTCGGGCAGTAAAATAATAGATGCCGACCGGAGAATTAAATTGAAGGTCACCGAATTTATTTTTCTCAAACTATAGAAAAATGATTTTTTTGCCAAACAAAATAGATAAAGCCCTGATTTTTTTTGAAAAAAAATGTGCCTACGACTATTTTTTTTTTTCCTCAGAGGACAACTGACCGGGGTGAATTTTTTTGCTGTGAATTGTACGGATAGTACGGTTGATTTTGCAAACCCAAAAATACCTTTGATGGCTCTCGGGTTGATGTATCCAATTTTGATGGAATTTCGGTAGCATCCCAGGGCCTCGGCGGCCTTCAAGACAAATGGCGAAGCTCGATCCGACTAATCCGGGCTTCATAAATCAGCTTGGTCCCCGGGTGGAGTCAAGTAGCCTTCAATGGAAGCCTTCAAGCCTGCAAAGAATCTCACACACCAACTTTCTTGATCGAGGGTCACGCTTTCACCGAAAGCCTGATAATTGTTGGTTGAGATATAGCCCCCGATACCATGTTGGGATAATGGATGCACAGTCCTTGAAGCTGCAGTCTTCGATGTAGGACCTTTAAGCCAGGAAAGATAATCAACCACCCAGAAAGTGTTGCAACTAGGCATGCACAATGGAGATTCAATATTGATATGATATATTGATTATGGATATCTGATTGATATCTTGATATTACAAATGTACAAGATGCCTGATTATATAGGCAATAGGTAAACCCTAATATGCATGAGATGTTGACATGTGTCTTGATCTAACAACATGTGACAACATGTGAACCCTAATGGTAACGATCATTAAATGAGGGGATAAGTCTAGAAGGAAAACTCATCTTCTAGATGGAATCTTATCTCCTACAAATAAGGAAGGGAATATTATCCCAATTATTAAATGATTTATCTAATAATGCAACCTAGGACTTAATTAATTAAATGCAAGACCTAAGTTAACTTATGCTAGTGTAATAATTGATTAATTAATTTACCAAATGCGATGACATATGACCATGTGAAATTGACTTGTCTTTCTCAAAAGAATGTTATGAACTCAAGCTTTTCCTTGATGGTCAAAGATGTTGCCAACTATATGATTTTGGAATTGTCTTGTGTGCCAATGTTTACTTCTTCTATGTCTTCTATAAGTAACGATGATCTCTCTCGGTCTATAGGGAGACAGTCTAGTCCTCCATCCTTGGGCATTTTAGAGAGGTTTTCACCTTTGGATACGTCCTTTATTTTTACTTTTTCACGGTCAGAAAGCACCTTTCAATTTTCACCTGAAGACCTATTGTTTTTTATTTTTTATCTTTTCATTTTTACTTTTGCAACTAGAGGACAAGATGGCCTCACCAAAGTATGCTACATAATTGAGTTCTATAGCAAATATAGCCTTATGATCTCCACTTGGTATTCCCTCATGAAGTCCCAAGAACTCAGCAATGGCTTCATCATTCTCAAAAGTGTCCAAACTTGGTGGTTCTTGTTGATCCCAATCTATGATTTGAGGGTAGACAATGGGTAAGCCATCATTAGTATTGTCAAGAGTCATTGTGTAGGCAGATAAGGTAAAGACATAAGTAGAGTCATTAGGTTCTGAAGAGGTATAATCAATGGTTTCCGAAAAGTGTTTAGTCCACTCTTCTATGTTCAAAGGGACTTTTGGACGGGGACTTAGCAAGCTTGGTAGGGGATTAATTGTAAGCATTTGATCAAATTTTCTTTCAAGGGAAGGCTTTTCAAATGTCCCAAATAGTCTATCAAGGTCCATGAAAGTAGTGGAGGAGAGGGAATCCCATTCATATTCATTGGAATCGGTTTCATAGAAGTAGGATTCCTCAGATGTCTCGGTCTCATTTGAATCATTAGCAACCACACTCAAAGGTGACCCAATACCCTGGATAGTCACTTTTACTCGTAAAAACCCTAATCCATGATTATTTAGTACTTTAGGAGGCTGTAAGGATTCCATCATTCCTTGTTTATTTAGGCCAAGGCTGCTATGTCCATCATATTCATGTCACTTCATTATTTGGAACCCTTTTGAGTATTGTTCAATTGGAAATTTCCTAGTTTCATTTTCCTCCTCTTCTTAGTACAACCATGTGAGGATATGATCATCTAAAGATTCTTTGGAAATTTCCCCCCATTTAGTGGTGGTAGGGGGATTGTGGATGATAACTTTAGGTTGTACAGGATTCGGTTTTCCATGACTAAATTGGTGATTTAGGTATCTTTGCAATGAAAAAGAGACTCTTCATATTGTATTCTCTGCATCCTCTATCTTGGATCTGGATCTTTGGTGTGGAAGGTGTGGTGAATGAAGTGGATAATTTGACAAGGGTGGATGGGTCAATTTAGTGAGATGGAGTGGAAAATGAAGTGGAGGCCTCTCGATTGATGGGAACTTGACGTTCAATAGTTCCTTTTAGGTCTTAACAATACTAAAAAGGATCGGGGTCGCCTAGAATAGTGTTTTTAGTGCCATTGTGTGGAAGCTTGAGGCATTGATGGTAGGTGGATGGGATATCCCTCATGGCATGAATCCATGGGCAGCCAAGGAGAAGGTTGTGATGCAAATCCAAATTCAAGACATGAAATACTATGTTTTGTATTGCTAGACCAACTCTCATAGGAAGTGAAATTACGCCTTTGGAAGAACACTCAGCATCATAATAAGATTTGATCACAATTTTCTTGGTTTGGTATATACAATTCTCAGAGTATCCCAATGCTTTCACCAATTTTAGTGAGCAAATGTTCAGACCTGCTCCACCATCTACTAGGACTTGTCTGATCTTATGTTTATTGATGCATACTTCAAGGTGTAGGGGGTCATTATGATCATATTTTGGTGTAGAAAAGTCTTGTTCAGAGAAGGTGAGATGGTACGGCATAGCTAGGTATCCAACCATGGCTTGAAATTCATTAACATCTAGGTTAGCGGGTATGGAGGCTTATTGCAATGCTTTGTCAAAGATGGCTCTGTGTTACGGGGATATGCAAAGGAGCTCCAAGATGGAAATTTGCGTGGGAGTTTTCCCAAGCTACTCTATGAGATTATATTGACTTTTCGGTTGGGGATTTGTAGGACCTGGAATAGTTATCTTGGTTCTGCGGGTGGCAACAACACATTCTGAGTTTGGCTTCTTTATAGTGATAATGGCAATGTGATCATCAAAAGGTCTCACATTAAGGATGATAGTGTTGTAATCATGTGTGACAATTGCATAATTGGCATTATTTTTGTTCCCTAAACTAGAGGCTTTTCCTTTGGCATGGTCTTGCAAGGGGCTCTTGAATATGGTATGATCTACATTCATCTTGGCTTGTTAATTATCAACTAAAATGGTTCCATCTTCAATAAGGTCTTGAATGATATTCTTGAGTGTCCAACTCTGGTTGTTTTGTGTCCTTTCCCATGGTGGTATTCACAGTATTCATCTTCTTTCCACCACTCAGGTTTGATTAATGAAGGTTCATAGTTTTTGGTGTCTGGTACATGATGACATTTGATTGCAAAAGTCGTTTGAGGATTGATTTGATAGGTTCACCCAAGGGGGTGTATGTTCTTTTGGCACGAGAAGGACCTCTTTGTTGTTGATTGTTTTGGACTGCGTTTAGTGTTTGGTTTTGGTCTTGTGTTTGGGTGTTTGGTGTATTGGATGTATTTGATGACGAACGACCTTTAAGTTGAATTGTTCGACCTTTGGTTACCAGTTTGGCATCAACAACTCCATCATTTGTGTCATTTTTGTTTCGAGACCAATAATTTCTCTTGTCATTGTTTGGTTTTGGATTTTCTTTGTTTACTTTGACTAGTCCCTTGGCAATAAGACCTCTCTCAATAAGGACACCTTTCTCAAGAATTTACTCGAAGGTTGTGCAACATTGGATTTGAATTTGACTCGTCAATTCTCCATTAAGGTTTTCCACAAACATATTGACAAGTTGTCTTTTAGGAATGTGACAAGGGAACTTGCTAACTAGACCTCACCATCTCTGGTAAAATGAGGTAAGTGATTCCCCTTCTTATTGTTTGGTTGTGTTTAATGTTGCAAGGGTGACATTGTTTTTAATGTTGAATGCAAAATGATTGATGAATTTTTTAGCTAGTTCACCCCATGTTCTAATTCCTTGAGGAAGGTGTGCAAACCAATCTAAAGTTGGTCTTGTGAGGCTTCACGGGAATAGTCTTATCAGATAGGTAGGGTCATATGAGACTTCCATACATGATGTGTTGAATTCTCGAATGTGCTCTATTGGATCCCATATCCCCTTATACTTAGGAAAATTTGGTGTTGTGAAATGAGGGGGAAAGGGCAACATGAATATATTTTGATCAAATGGAAAGGGGCACAATTCCTCCACATAATAGGTCTTCTTGTTGGTTCCCATTTGCATATTTGTCATCTATTTTTGAAGAGTTTGCACTTGTATCAAAAATTCAAAGGTTGGTGTTGCATTGTTTTGGTTTGGTGTCATGATGTTGGTATTGATGTCATATGTTGGATTTTAGTTGGGATTGATGTTTTGTGATGTATGACCTTGATTGCCATATTGGTCTATGTTGTTTTTATTTGGGATGAAATTGGTATTTGGGTTGGTTCCAAAGGTCATGTTTGCATGTGGTATGGTGTTTTGAGGTGTAGACCCTTGACTTATGCCTTGGTTTTGAAATTTTTTTCCTTGATTTGCATTTTGAAAGGGGGGTGTAGGTCCTTGGTTGATGTTTTGACATGAAGTTGTAATCCCTTGATTGGTATTTTGATATGAAGGAAAGGTTCCTTGATTGATATTTGGAGGTGTAGGTCCTTGATTGGTATTTTCATATGAATGAAAGGTTCCTTGATTGGTATTTGGAGATGTAGGTCCTTCATTGGTATTTTGAAATGAAGGTGTAGGTCCTTGGTTGTTATTTTGGAATGAAGGAAAGGTTCCTTTAGTAGAATTTTGAAATGATGGAAAGGACCCTTGATTAGTGTTTTGTAGTGATAGAATTGATCCTTGATTAGTAGTTTGGTTTGGGGTCCTTTGCGAGATAATGTGAATCCCTCTTGATTTATTTGGTGGGTTTTGACTTGATGGAGGTGCACCTTGAAATAAGGAACCTTGATTTGTGTTGTGAAGTGTAGATTTAGGACCCTGATTTGCATTTTGGGTCAAAGGGGTAGAACCTTGTGATGTCGAACCTTGATTCGTATTTTGTGGTGTGGATTTAGGACCTTCATTTTTATTTTTGAACAAAGGTGTGTGACCTTGTGATGTGGAACCCTGGTTTGTATGTTGGAAAAGGGGGTTTGTGAAGGTTTTTCCCATGGCATTTGAGGGACTTCCAAGTGTGAAACTTTTTCCTTGTGTAGTAGTATGGGTTACCTTATTTCCAAATTTTGAAATGTTCAGGGTGTGTGTGGTAGTGGTAGTCATGTGTGTAGTTGTCCCAAGGGGTATGTTTGTCATTTGTTGCGATGAGGGCATGCCAAATGCAAATGGGTTTTCAGTTTCTTCCTCTATAATGGTTGATACATCAAATCCTTGAGGTAATTTGGACCCCTTTTTAGCTAGTGCATAGAAGTATCTATTAGGGTTGGCACTAACAAGTTGATCAATCATGCTTAAAAATCTTGGGTCTTGGTAGGCTCTTTCAATTTCTTGAGGAGTCAATTGCTTGTTGAATTCTTCTAGGTTCAAGTTTTCCCATGTTTGGTCTCTTGGTGGTGTGTCTCTTGGAGGCGTAGAATGATTTGAATCCATTCCAAGGGTAGTGTCATGAAAGGGGTTACTTGAAAAATCCATGTCCTTTCTTTTGGCTTGTGACCTTGTTTTAACCATGTGATACTTTTGCAAGTTGAGGGATAATGCAAGATGATGATGAAACTATGCTATGTTTTTGGATTTTCTTGTGTATAAAAATAATGAGGCTTGTTGGGACTTTCAAATTTTGCAAATTTGAAGTGCCCATATTGAAAATTTTGCCTTTTCACACTCAGAAGTGCACCTGAAAAATCTGCCAAACTGACCTACTTTGGAGGGTTATAATTCAGAGTCGGTTGATTTTCAAGCCAAACCCCATGGCAAGCACATTCAATGGCATGTGTGAATGGGCATGTCAATTTTCAGCTTCCCATGATAAGTTTTGAAAAGGTTTTGAAAAGCAAAGTTGGAGGGTTTTGGCACCTTTTGTTGTTTGCAAACTCTCTGTCTTGCAAGTTGGCCTACTGTTTGAGTGAATATCTCACATCTAGTTGATCATCAAAACAAAAGGATTGTTTCTCTCCATTCTTGGGTCAAATGTTTGCATGCTTGTGAATTTTCATGGCTCTAGGAGGTCATTTGACTAGTTTCCCAAGGCAATTCCAGAGCCAACTTGACCAGTTTTGACCATTGTGCAAACAGGCCAGAAAGCAGATTTTAATGGTAACCCAGTTTATAATTTCACCTCATAAGCATTTAGAAGTTGTCTTAGGTCAATTGAAGATGAAATTTTTTTTAAAACATTTTTTTTTTAGTCAGGCCCACAGGCGACCCGACATGTGTCACACCTTTGTTGAGGGAGCATCCATGAATTAAGACAGTGAACCTCCATGTTTTGATACAATTTCACAAGGGCAGTCATAATAGTCTGACAAGTTTCAAACACTATTTTCAAATCTATATACAGCTTAGCCACGATGAATGTGTGAGTGATCATAAAGTTTTTTGACATCAGGATGTATTGTGAATTTTTCAAAACCTGTTCTTGAAGCATTCCAGGTGGAGTTTAATGATGAGATTGTTAAGCACAATGATGGATACAAGGATGTTTCTAAAAAATGAATTTCTTCATCTTGTTGGTCATGATAACACTATGGTCCAGGAAATGTGTCCATACACAAAAGTTGCACTTTATAAAGAAGTATGCTACAACAACAATTATTGTTCCTCAACATTTTGCAATGTTTGTTTAAGCTATTGAACAACTCTAAGTAATGGAAATAATACATCAATATAAGAAGGCCTCTGGACAGCTTGGAGGTGGTGTTGCACTTGAGTCACCATGGGATAAGTCACAACACTATTTAACCTTGCTTCACTGTGTGAACAACTGCATGATATTGATGAGGCAAATCACTCTTCACAGGCTAATCTGTTGAGATTTATTTTTCATATGATACACATGTGTGCCCTATAGTTATGGCTCAAATTCGAAATGGGATCCAATTTGTTATAGATTTAATTTGGAATTCTTTTCTCATGAGAATTTTCGAACAAAGTATGAAGTTAAGTGGGGGAAACTACTTTGTTGGCTACAAATATACACCAACATTGTTGATGGCGCAAGAAGTGCAGAGGGCTTGGCTTCTATCAATGAGAAGGGTACGCCAAGGGTTTGTCAAATGTTGTAGTTGCTAGTGCTCCTATTAATGTATTATAGGTGAAATGGGAGCAGCAATGTTTAAAAGCACAGGATATGCACACAATGGATTTGGTGATAAGGCTTTAGAAACCTTCAAGCAAAAGATATTTTTTGGCGCAAACAATAAAGCAAAGTGGAGGGCAGCAGTAGAATAAGAGGTTGCGCACTATTTGGATTTCCTCAGGGGAGGTGTTATCTCATAGAATGCAATGTGAGAATATGAAAAATGAATATGGTGCAAAGATTTTAACACAAGATTTTACCATGAGAGGAGAAAATATAAAGCACGCGGTTGTGCATTTTCAAAAGGCTCGAACTCTTTATTGATTTTGGCACAGTGACCATGAAATGGATGTGCTGTGTGTAGGGGTGACCTTCATGTTAGGATTTGAAGGGGTCTTTTGATATCCCAAAACATCTTTACTCTATTACATGCAACATCCCACGCTTGATAGTAAGCAGTATCAAAATTGTTTGAGACCAGCAAAGTCAGAAGACACATCATGGTAGAGGAAGGTTGCAAAGAACGATTCAACAACTAAAAAGGGCTCACAAACTGTGTGAGGAGTGTGGTGCAACAAAAATCCATGGCACCAGGGCAAGCTCACATTGAACAGTAGGGAAAATACATTAAAAAATTGC
>VDFB02009730.1:0-10768 GCA_007258455.2 Sequoia sempervirens | reverse complement strand
GGGCTAACCAATGCACCGGAGCACATTCATGCGGCTCATGAGCAAGGTACTAAAAGAATTTCTGGGAAGTTTTGTTATTGTGTATTTTGATGATATTTTGATTTTTAGTAAGACGTTGGATGAGCATCCGATGCATATTTAGAGAGCCTTTGAGAAGTTAAGAGAAGAGAAACTGTTGATTAATTTGAAGAAGTGCAGTTTTGTGAAGAGGGAGTTAGTGTACTTGGGGTTTGTTGTCTCAGCATAAGGTCTCAAGATGGACCCATAGAAGGTGAAGGCTATTCTGGAATGGCCTACCCCAAGAACTGCTACCGAGGTGAGATCTTTCCATGGTTTGGCTAATTTTTATAAAAAGTTCATTAAAAAACTTTAGTAGTATTTGTGGACCCCTCGACCCAAAGTTCAATGAGAGGGGATAGAAAAGAATTCAAGTGGAGCACTAGAGCGAAAAAGTTTCAGAATTGTTGAAGGCATAGTGACAGAGCAACCCCGCTCTAGGCCCTCCTAGGACTTACAACAAGGTGTTTCAGGTGGATTGTGATGCTAGTGGTTCTTCCATTGGAGTAGTGTTGAGCCAAGAAGGTAAGCCCATTGCCTATTTTAGTGAAAAGTTAAATGATGCCAAGAGAAATTATTCTGTATATGATCATGAATTTTATGCAATAGTTCAAGCATTAAAGAAATGGAGACATTATTTGTTGCCAAAGGAATTTGTTCTATATATTGATCATTAGGCCTTACAGTACCTAAATAGTCAGGGAAAATTAAATCAGAGGCATATGAAATGGGTAAAGTTTTTGTAGAGTTATACCTTTGTTTTGAAACATAGGAGTGAGAAGTCAAATAGGGTTGCAGATGCCTTAAGTAGGAGGCATACATTGATGACAAAGATGCAGATTGAAGTGGTTGGGTTCAATGAACTCAAGACACTATATGTAGAAGATCCTGATTTTGCAGAGGCTTGGAAAGCTTGCAAGGAACCTGTTACAGTGGACAGGACAAGGTGGTTGGATTTCATAATCTAGGATGGCATGTTATTTAAGGGAAGTCAATTATGCATCCCGAGGAGTTCCATGAGGGAGAACCTGATAAAGGAGAGGCATAGTGGAGGAATGGCAGACATTTTGGTCGATAAGACCCACTGCCATTATCAATGAGCATTATTATTACCCCCGCTTGTCAAGCAAGATGTGAAGAAGTTTGTACAAAGTTTTGCGGTAATGTCGATGGCTAAAGGAGTGAGCTAGAATATAGGGCTTATATTAGCCCTTACCTATACTAGAGAGGCCGCGGGGATATAAGTATGGAATTTGCCCTTGGTTTTCCAAGGACACAACGAGGGAAATGATTCAAATTTCTGTGGTGGTTGATAGGGTTTTCAAAGATGGCACATTTCTTACTTCCATGTCGAAGACCCATGATGCGTACCCACATTAACGACTTGTTCTCTTCAAAGAGGTGGTGGGGAGGCCAAGCATGACCTGGCATTGTTTCAGATCGCGGACACCAAATTTGTGGGGGTACTCTTTGGAGTGACTTTGTGGAAGAAGCTGAAGATAGAGTTGAAGTTTAGTTCTGCACACCATCCACAAACAGATGGGTAGACAGAGGTTGTTAACAGGAGTCTGGGTAACCTACTGAGATGTTTGGTAGGAGATAAACCCAAGGGCTGGGACTTGATCTTACCCTAGGTAGAATTTTCTTACAACAATTCTGTCAACAGAAGCACTGGTAGATCACCATTTCAGATTGTGTATGGAGGTAGCCCCAGAACAGATCTAGAATTGAGGAAGATGGACCAAGAAAAGAAAATTAGTGCTGAAGCCAAAGATTTTGCAGAACATATCAAGGATATACATGAGAAGGTAAGAGAACATATTAACAAGATGAATATGCAGTATAAGGCTAAGGCTGATCATAAGAGGAGGTATAAAGAGTTTCAGATTGGTGATGAAGTGATGGTCCACTTGAGGAAAGAAACATTTCCAGTGGGAACATATAACAAATTGAAGATGAAGAAGTTCGGTCCCTGTAAAATTTTGAAGAGGCATGATTCAGGGAATGCACATGAGGTAGAGTTACTAGATGGATTCAACATTTCCCCTGTGTTCAACATTTCAGATTTGACAGAGTATCATGAAGGTGGCGCAAAGGAAAAACCAACGATGGAACAGTGTGGGATTCCAACACCTACTTCAGAAAAGGAGGAGATTGAAGAAATCCTGGATAGTCGTGTGGGAAGGAGTACCAGGAACAGGCAGTATGAAGAATATATGGTGAAATGGAAAGGAAGGCCTGTTGAAGATTCATCCTAGTTGCCTAAGGCAGAGGTTGACCATTTGAGTTTTCCTCCACCATCTGAGATGTGACGGGGTCACTTCTCAAATTACCCTGGGTGTCTG
Source organism: Sequoia sempervirens (assembly GCA_007258455.2). Taxonomy (NCBI): domain Eukaryota; kingdom Viridiplantae; phylum Streptophyta; class Pinopsida; order Cupressales; family Cupressaceae; genus Sequoia; species Sequoia sempervirens. The sequence goes on along the minus strand of VDFB02009730.1, from coordinate 8,366 downwards.
ATGCAGGGGCATCTAGTGGTGTAAGGGCAATCTTGCATCACCCAAAAATAGTTAATTTTTAAGTTTCTTGGTTTTTAGATGTTTTTACATTTTTGGATACCCTTTTCATCATAATGAAATTCCCAATTTACGGTTTTTATTTTCTATTCTTGGGTGGAAAGATATTGCAGTTTTAGTTTCCCAGATTTGCACTTGAAAATCTTCTGAGTTAGATTTGAGGCACTTAGATTTCGCGGATTGGCCCCAAAACTTGCTGAAATTGGCATAGAATATTTCAAGCACGTTGTTGACTTCGAGACCTTTCCAATGGTTCAAACGGTTCGCAAATTGGAGTCCCGGATCAAAAGTTATGGCCCCGGGAAGTTGGTGCACTTTCTAGAAAATACAATTGCAAATGTTCTTTTGAAATTTGAACTTCAAGTTGTAATTTTTCGGCGCTAAACCACCTAAACTAAAATTTGAATGTTGTTTTGGCTCCAAACTAAAGAGGAGCTCTATTTATTGGCAGGTTTCTAATTTTTGGGTAACTTTTTGGGGACAATCTCGCATATTGCGAAAGGGTTATTCTGTAGCTTTCTGTAACTTGCATGTGTTGTAGAACTTGGGGATTGAGATCCTATGCATGTAAGAAGCTCCATTTTCTAAATAATAAAATTATTCTCTTGTTTGTGGGTTATTTTATGTGTCTCAGGCTAAGCCCTCATCATACCGTCAGCATCCAATCAACATCAAAACATAAAAAAACTATTCATCTCCATGACTGCAACACCTAGGGTTTATTTTCCAAACTCTAATTTGAATAGAGAACAAAAATAAATCAATTATGATCACATTGTATCTCTTCTGATCATGCAAAACACACCAATCAAATCCTCTTGAAAAACCCATATCAAATCTATAGCCTGTTTTCTCCTCTAAATTTTGGAAGTGACCTCTACAACAACATGACAACATTTCATGACAACTTTGAATCTTTTGAAAAACTTTGCAACATTTGCAAAACATGCTCTTATCTCCATCATTCTTCACCAATTTTTCCGAACACTGATCCTCTAAGCTCAAGTGACCTTTAGACTTCTCCTGATCTGCCCTTTGAGATCAATGATACCTTTTGACATCAATGAAAAAAGTATGCCAACAACACCTCTTTTGAATAAGACACCAATTACATATTTGGAATGGACACATATCCAACTAAAGATGAATGAAGATCAACCATTACTAGAAACTTTGGTACAAAAACTTCATAATATATCATATTTTTTTTTGATCAGTGATAAGTATTTTATTTTATTAAAAGTAAATTAAAACAACGTACAACCATTCCAAGCATTATGAAAAAAGACGAATTGCTGATTAACCAACACAAAACTGAGAAAGTCTACCAACACCAATTTTTTTCACAAATTAACTGTCCACCCTGAAAGTTTCCAGCCCCAACCCATGAGAAAATACAATTTTAAGCATTTTTCCATGCTCTGACTCAAAAAACTGACCCAAAGACACAATTTAGGAAACAATCTAGCAATACCTACACTATCGTGATCCTCGCCGATGGTTCTCCCTGCTCCCAAGGAATAATTTCCATTAAAGGCTTCATTTTCTTTTGTGGACACAACCCTCTCTCTGCACACAACTCTTCTCTAGCTATCTCCTTCAGGTCTAGAATTTTTGACTCTAAACCAGCTAGTTCCACACATATTTTCATTGCTTCCCAACCACACTCTGCGTTGCTCCGCTAATGGTTCATTGTTTTTCCTTTTAGCCACTTGATGAACAAATGGTTTAAGTCTACCTTCTCCGGTCCTCCACCATCCTGCCCCTCAATTTTCACCAGCCCTACCCCCGAAATTGCCTGCACCAAAATTTTGTCCATGCCACCTAGGCATTATTTCAAAACCAAAGTGCACATTACCTGCCTCACAATCTTAACTGGCTTGCCTAAATTGAGTCCCCACTCCATCACCAGTGAATAAATGTCTAATTTCATCTGCAGCCCATGGGTCAATTTCTCAAAACCATCACCCAGCATCAACTGTACAATCTATGCCACCTGAGCTTACTTAAAGAGGAATAACCCCCACAGCCATTTCATGGATGCCTTCACCATAAATGTGTCCATTTTCTTGCTCGAGGATAGCAAAAAACTAGCTTCCATTGCCACTCCACTACTTTTAACCACCTTCTCCACACCGCCAAAACTTTCAATGAATGTTTTTCCACTCTCCAAGAATGCATTAAAGGTGGTGGAGTGTTTAGAACACCCCACATTGCTAGCCAATTCCATAAATGCAGAATGTACGCTTTGCACCAGCAAAAAACCTTCATAAATGCATCGTCCTCATCCTCTTCTTCTTGCCAGCTTACTTCGTACTCAAGCCTGCCTCATTCCCTATGCCAAATCCTCCACATTCATTGTTCTAAAATATTTGAAGAATAAAACATCTGCCCTTATTAACGATAGTGCCCACTTCAACAAGACACCCGCCTCCACATTTCCTGGGCGCCTAATATGGCTTATCTTGAAATCTTCAAAATTAGCTAACTCTTCAATTATTTTCCTAACTAAACCCTGCAAATGCCAAGCTTCGATTTTACCTTTTACAATTGCTTGGATAATTATTTGTGAATCTCCTTCCAAGTGTATCCTTGGGAGGCCTAACTTCTTAGCAAGTTTGACCACCGTTAATGCTGATGTTGCTTCTGCAACATCATTCATCTCATCTTTCAACCTCATCGCTCCTAAAGAAAACACATTACCTTTCTAATCCTGAATAATGCATATAGCACCAGATGGTCCCAGATTCCCCTTTGACGCTCTGTTGAAATTGATCTTCCACCATCCTTCCTCTAGTTTTACCCACTTATCATCTCTGCAAGAGGATTGAGTTGGATTAACCCAACCAGGCCCCTTAATGGGCTTCAGAATATATCATTTGATGACAATTACTTGGATGAATTAGTAATTAGAAGTGTATTAAAAGTAAGGAGTGAAGATGCGGTAAAAAATAAAGAAAATTATATAAATTTATCACCTTATAACAAAGTGACACGATCAATTAACCAATTGACACTAACCAATAAATGAAAAATCCCCAAGAATGAAAAGAAAATTTGAACAAATGTAACCCTTAGACCAGGAGTCACCCCTAATGCAAATAAAAGAAAGAAGGATATATGCAGAGGAAGTAGAACAACTACGAGAACATAAAGATAATATAGATATATTGAGCAGATACAATTTTGATATAGGTTACATAGATAATGATTTAGAAGAAGCAACCATGAACACCACTATGAAATTTTCCATGTTTGGCTAAGACACAATTGAAGCAAAAAAAATGTGTTCATCTTAGAATCTTTATGGCAAAGACAAAACCTAACTAGAGATGACATCAAATTATTTGACTTTGTAGGATCGGTTCATAGAGAAACATTACAATGGTATCAAAAAAACTATCCAAACCATAATAAAGACTAGGATATAGTCAAGTACGATTTCCTAGCAAATTTTTCCACTTTGAAATTACCCATAGAGGGAGTAAGTAAACTTTGGGAACTAACACAATAGGAGGATGAATCAATCAAGGAATTTGACAAAAGATTTAAAGAGGTCACTAGATTCTTGGAAGAACCTCTAAGTGACAAACAAAATATCGATTGGTTTATCTTCGAAGTCCTAATGGAAATAAGAATAGCACTTGATGAAATACATTTAAACACATATCTAGAAATAGTTACATTCTCCTATTGGATTGAAAATCAGTCATGGCATAAACAAGGTAAAGAAAGAGAAAACAAAGAATTAGAGAAACTTAGACTTGGTGTAGAACAACTAAGACTCCAATAAGATAAGAGGCATATATACACCTAGGCCTAACATATGGTGCACCTATTGTGGAAGAGGTCATGTTAGAAATGAATGTCCCAAAGAAATAGGGGAAAAGGAAGCAAATGCATTATAGGTAGACCTCCAGAAAATACCCAAGAAGGTGAATTCAGTCTACTACAAAGTCTACAAATAGTGGGACGACCACGACACTAAAGAATGTCCATCACAACTATTCTGATTAAGAGATGAATCCATTGTAGTAAGAAATAAAGACCAACATACAATAACATAGATGTAAAAGGACTCGCGAAAATAAAAATATATGCATTAGATACTGGATACTGAGTACTACCATGACAATATAACTAGAGGAATGTAAACAATAGCCAAAATCAAGAACAATACAACAACAATGGTTAGTTCTATGGAGGAAGAGGCCGAGGCTGAGTAAGAGGAAGGAGAGTAGATGCTACATGCTTCAATTGTAGAAAACTAAGACACTTTACAATTGAATGCTAGGGTGGAGAAGAAAAAAATGTGGATTCTGCAACCAAGAAGATAATAATGCCTTCAATTGTGAGAAAGCACATTAATAAATTATAAGAGTACAACAACACATACCCAAAATGAAGATCTATAAAACTCCAATACAAACAAAGGATCAAGACTCCTTTGGAAAGTACCCAAGGACCTAGGAGAGGAAACAAGGAGATGCCACAAGGTAGGAAGGGATGAAGGATATACTATAGAATAAAATAGTACAGGAGAGGAGTACTGCAAGAAACCCAAAAGAAAATAAAAGGGTAATATGACAATAGTCACTAGACTATAAGGAAATCAATGGAGCGCATGTAATGAAAACTCCAAATAGTAGTGCCTTTGGTAACTTTAATTTTGATCAGGTTGCCTCAAAGACACGTACAACTATGTGGACTAAAGCAGAAATAGACACAATTTATTTCCCACATTGATCCTTCTGAGAGAAGCACATGTAAATTCAACAACATGCATTAAAAAATTCTCTAATAGAACCAATATAGACATGAAAGATGAGACAAACAACAAAACACAAAGATTTACATGGGGAAAACCCTTTCAGGTAAAAAACACCACTCTCCAAAGTTTGAGCCATTGTATTATTCAGCAACAGAAAGTTACAATACAGTTTCAGGCTCTTAGCCTTTCAGAGATTACATCTTGTTCATTCTGGATACAACTGGAAGCAATAGATCAACCCATCAGACTATACAACCTTTGCACTGTTACAATACCCTCATAGTATACATTGCAGATCAACACAAGAGAGATCTATCATGATCCATGATCACAAGAGATTCCAGCCTCATGGCCTCGACCTTTCGGCTAGCCACTCGGTCCTCTCTTTATCGCTCTCTATGGCTCTTGGCTCTTTTTGTTCTCTCTTTGGCTCTCCTCGAATCTCTTCTTCAGAATGTCCAATGCATACATATATGCATTCATTCTCAACAAGCTCTGTGAAACGGTTTGTTTCCAATTGTCGGATCACAACAATCGAATCATGCAGTTCAACATCGTAGATGTTTCCACTTCCTTGCATGGAAGATAATACGTCTAGGTCACACCATGTAGGATAGCCTTCACTCGGTCAACAACGATCAACTTATGTTGCATGTCGGTGAGACACTATCTGTGTCTCCCCGATGCCACAAGACTTGACAAACAATATCGCCAAGAGTCATCCCTATCGGCAAGAGGTTACACTGAATCCAAAAAGCTATCGCTAAGGCTTTGCCATGTCACCAAGACCTCATAAAGATGATCACCACTTGTATCGCTATCACCAAGACCATCGTTGTTCGATGAGACATCATACCGAGGGTCCAGAGTCACATCAACCTCAACAATCCCATCGGTAAGACTATTGCTATTCACCAAGACATCATAACGAGCCTTCAAGACATACCGAACACTGAGCAGTTGCCAAGAGTCATACCGACACCAAGATTCCCATCGGCAAGACAATCGAGTTGGCCAAGACATCATACCGATGCCTTCAAGTCACATCGATCACTAAGACCTCATACCAAAGTCTTCAAGTCATGCCGACGTGAGAATTCCATTCAGTGAGACAATCATCTTTCACCGAGACATCACACCGAGGTCAACATGTCATTCTAAAGACTTTTTACTATCGGCGAGACTCTCCAATTCACCAAGACTTCATACCGAAGTATTTTTGTCACCGTGAAGACACCAAGTATATCCCCATTGGCGAGACCTCTCTTCATCGCTGAGACTTCTCCTCGAGACCCTTGTGTTACCCCGATAGCCATATGCTAACGGTGAGACATTTACACATCGGTAAGACTTCTTACCAAGGCTTCCAAGTTACCCTGATGACCACTATTCACCAAGAGTCACCTCGACATCTACTAGACACCAACCTATCAGCCATACATCTCCCAGTCACCAAGACTTCATATCGATAGATGCAAGTCATGCTGATTACCACATCGGCTAGATAGACCAAAGGTCATGCCGATATCGAAAAGAATTCCTATTGTCGCCGAGACATCATTTCGACAGTCCAAGGTTACGCTAAAGGTTTCAGATGCTGATCGCCAAGACATTTAGGAGGTCACAACGATAGTCAAGATCAACTAGTAGGTCAGCCAGACATCTCCATAGTCTCACCGAAATTGCTCACAAGAGGTTTCAGCCTATGGGATTGAGCCACACAAATCCAACATAGACAAGGTATCAATACTAGAAGACAAGAAGTGGTACCACTAGAAGAAGAAAACTCAAAAGGGGAAGAAAATTTCCACCCCACCAAACTGATGCAATGCTAGAGGAAGAAAAAACCTCCCACAATCTCACTTGACAAAACTCAAAACATATTGTTAGATTATTCATCTCAAATTCACTTTTCCCTTTATTGAACACTTGACTCAAACCATTAAAACTAAAATCAGGGCCCAAACAAAGTTTCACAAAGCCTTTTTACATATCAAATCTTTGTCTCAATCAAAACAAACAATCACCCCCAAAGACTTCCCATTCATATTTCATCACTTCATGTACATCACAAAATAATAGCACAAACTGAATTCCCACAACTCTGACCCAACAAACTTAACCATCATCTTCAGATTCTTTAGATACTCAGTCTCATTCATTTACAAGACCTTTATTCATCTCAAACATAAAGACTTTTCAAGTGATTGTTCTAGAACAACAAATGGGCCTATTTAGACCCCTTCAATGACCAATTTCTCATTTCCAAGCCATTCCTTCTTTCAAGCATTACAAACAAATGCAAAATTCCTGCACACACTATGTAAACCATTCTCCAATCTTTGATCGCACTATTTCAACGAACACCCATAAAACCCTTTATTATTGATTCCAAAAATGGAACTGTCATGCAAGATTTGCATACAAAAAAAAAAAATCCTTTAAACCACCAAATACAGTCTAGGGATATTTCATAACACACCTTTACAACCTTTTAAGATTATGCCACCCAAGTTACAAAACTTATACACCATCAAAACACAAAATAAACACTAATCTCTGTCAGCTAGGACTGGCATAAGGCTGAACAATCAATAAAATAATGGCTTCAAACTTAAAATTCACCAAATCCTGACTTGAACAGATTCATAACACATTATTCTAATTTTACAAACTTAATTGCCAAAGGAGAACACCAAATACACGATTAAATTTTTCAAAATCTTTACTGTCCTCTGTCTTACCAGCCTATACACTGAATTTGCAGACTTAGGGCAATGTAGAATCAACCACAAACTTCAACCTTCAACTCTGCAACTTTGGAATCTTTGAAAATACATTCAAAACTCTCTATTCACAAAGTTTTAGGGGATTTCAATGATTAAAACTCAAGAAATGCAATTGTAAAGGTTCACTACTTACCCTAGAGAGGGTTTTTGATAGTTTAGATAAAAAATCCAATATCTCTCTCAATTTCTCACCAATCTGCATTAAACAAGAATGAAATGGAAGGTGATTGAAGGCTCCAACATTTTCAATCAATTAAATATGTATTCTTTCTCGTACAGATCCGTACAAGGGCCTAATTTTTTTTTTTTTGGAAAAGAAATAAAAAATAGAGCTTTTCATTGATTTTATTCAACTACTCAATCACCCACGAGTTATCAAATGTCTACAAGGCCTTTTATAGGCATTTTACACCTGTATTTTCAGTTTCTAACTAATTCCAATGAAGAAATCTATCTTGTCCTTTCACCTTCCCTATTTTTACATCTTTTTGCAAGTTTGCGCGTATGACAACTTTTCCACATTTTTACAAAACTTGACAAATTAGACTCAAATGACCATCTAATGATCTCACCATGTGAGAAATGACCCAAATGACCTTACTATAATGTTGAATCATCAAAATTTGAATCAAACTCCAAAAATTTTTCTATGGAAACATGACATAGTCTAGGTGCTCTTGCACCATACTCCCGGCCAAAAGAATTTCAAGTCCACTTGAATGTTGAAGTTGTCCACAAAACTGCATCCC
>VDFB02009729.1:17176-30768 GCA_007258455.2 Sequoia sempervirens | reverse complement strand
TGCTGCAAGGCAAAGCAAAAGGAAATGTTCATGCATATTCTGTCTTACAATTTTTGAGAAAAAGTAATATTATTTCCTGTTATGTTTTGTTATTGATTTCAGTTGTTTATTGTACGTGTATGATGTTGTTTCATATTGGTTTGCCTCTAGATTCACATGAAACATGTCTAATGCCAATTAAAATTTAGTAGTTTGAAATGGTATATGTAAAGTAATATGGAGGGTGTTGGATGGAGGGTGTTGGTTATGATCTTTGATAAGGCCTTGACATATTTGTTTACTGGAATTGACAGGGTCACATCATAAAAAACCCTAATACACAGCGTGCCAAAAGCCTTCGAGAGATACCAAGTAAACACCGCATTATTATCAGTGGTACACCAATTCAAAATAACCTAAGGGTAAAATAGAATTCAATTTTTGTGTTTTAAATTTTTGATTTGACTTCCTGTGATCTGTGTGGTAGGCTAATTGAAAGACGACAGTCCTAATTATCTATGTTGGTAGTCTTGTTGACATTATCAAACATTTAGTATCGGTTTTTGCAATTGCTTTTGATAGATGTCCTCTCTAAGGGTTTACCGATTTTAATCACTAACTTGCTATTTCAATGGCAGGAAATGTGGGCTTTATTTGACTTTTGTGTTCCAGGACTTCTTGGAGACAAAAGAGAGTAAGTTGTCATTGTCAATGTTGTAGGTAGTTTTGTGAATAAATTGTATTGACATTTTATATGATGGCTTTTGACTTGCTATTTTTGTGGACCATCATTTAGTTTTAAGGGAAAATATGAGGAGCCCATTTTGCGATCAAATGATAAGAAGGCATCTCAAAGACAAAAATGGATAGGATCCAAAGTTGCGGAGGTAAGTGGAATATAAGTGGAATATAATGCTTACAGCAAATTTGATAACCTACAGAGTAATGGTTAGCCAGCCTTCGATTATATTTTGGAAATTTAATAGTATTTTGACCTTGATTTCCATTTATTATGAGTTGAAGCTTTGAAATACATATTAACCCAAGTTGTAAGGCAGCCTTCCTATTTTGTAAGGCCTTGTTTGACTTTATAAATCTGCCATGCCATGGTGCATGCCTGGCCAACTAACAGAATTATAATTACTCATTTACACAGTATAAGCCTATCATAAAAGAACCTTTATCAATAAAGAATAAAATACTTTTATGGGTTAGTTCTAGTTCTGTTTGTTTGCTCAATCTTTGTCTTGCAACACCTTTGACAGCTTCCATGGTCAGTTACAGTTCTGCGTTGGAACCTGACAGCTTAAAAACAACTGACTAAGCTTTATACTTGTGATACATGGTGATATATAGGTAAATAACAATTCCACCATTCTCAAAAAGCCTTGTCCTCATTGCAAAGGAAGGGTTGTTGAATTTACAATTTCTTATTCTCTTTGAAAGCATCTTCTTTGGTCATAATTTTCTTTTAGATTAATTTTCCAGTAATTTTTTTGGGATTTTAGTGTTTTTGTGACTAATGAATTTTGTTTAGGTTGTAATACTGTTTTTCCCTCTATCCGTTGTTAATATTTTTGTAGACTATGCAATACATTTCAGATTCTTTATATGCAAGACAAGAATTGTGAAGATATGATCCATTCTTCCTTTGTGTGGCAAGTCTACACCTGAGTTACCTGTTCACTCCAGTTCAGTTTTTGGTCTGTGTCTGATTCGTTTTGGATCCAAACCTTGGTTTGGTGTGGGTGGGGATGTGTCTAGTGGATGTTTTCTAGTCTGTGGGTTTGTCCTAGATGAACTAAGAGGAACTTAGAATAAACCCAAACTTGTTTTCACAAACTTATGGTGAATCTGAGATGTTTTAACATTTTTTTTTTGCTTTTTTAGCTCTTTAAGACATTTCACTTTGACTTGGATGCATCCTTAACCCTAAAAACCTCATTCCAAGGCATTTGAAAGACAAAAACAAAGTAATTTATCTCATTACGAATGCAAAACACAAAAGTCATTCTTTTTTGTTGAAATTTCATTCTTTCTTGCCGTCAAACTAATAGAGTTGAAGATTGATTAGTAAAGGTTCCAAAGTGATTGGTTTGTTATTTCTACGTGTGTGCAAGAGTCCATTCGATACAAAGGAAAATGTAGATGAAGTTTTTTGCAAAAGAAATTGGTTTTTTTAGTTTTTTTTTGTAGCATTTTTGTTTTGTTTTGTTTTATTATTTATTTCTATGAATTAGTGACATGTGCTTAAATTTTTTACGCTTAGTTAGGTTCTATATATATATATATTTGTTTTCATTTGTTTCAAACATGTTTATTGAACTTGTTGCTAAGGGATTACAATGGCAGCCAGTTCAATCTCTGTGGGTCTACCTTGCTTCAAAACCGACCCAAATTCACCCCTTTGGAAATATGATAATCTGATACAATCAATTGTGCGTAGTGGGGGTTATATTTGTATTTGTAATGGGTGTGATGTTCACTATTCAAGCTCATGTAGTAGGGTGAAAGTTCATTTGTGTGGCATCCTTGGTGTGGGCATCAATACTTGTCTAGGAAAAAGAATGTACACATTCCACCACAACAAGTTATAGCATATATTGAATTGATAGTTGGCTTTAGTGGTTCGAAAGATTCATTGGTTTAGCAATTCGTTGGATTTTGTATCCTTTGTCCACATCTTGAGGGAGTGGAACAATGTCGCTGATTGCCTGCTAAATGGGCTTCAGAGCATATGGATGACTGGAATGTTGGTGGTTTGGATCATCTTTCCTCAGATTGCTCCCAAAGATTGGGGCAGGTGATTCTTGAGGATTCATGGCTAATGGAGTGTGTTGGTTGAATTTCTTGCGGGTTTGGCTCTTTTTGTGATTTGCAGTTATTATGTTGGTTGGACTTCTCCGGTCCCCTAGCGGATGGGGATTGATTTATTGTATGTTGTGTTGGCTTTCTATTGATTAAATATATTTTTACTCCCTTTTTCAATTTTTTTATAGCATATATTAATGAGTAGGCAAAAACAAATAAAGTAGTAGGTTGTAAATCAAATTGTTCTTTGTTAAAGAAAGGATCTCAAGGAATGAAGCCCCCTCCACTACCATCTAATTTTCAACTTGTAGAGAGCCACCATTTTTTTGCCACACTTGATGAAAAACTTGCAAAATGTAAGAGATCAAAGTGATTTTTGGAAATTGCATTTCATAGTGAGTCTTGTGAGATTGTAGATGACACATTGTAATATGTGTTTATTTAAATGGATTGGCTTTCAATGTTGTTTGGTCACCACTTTGGCAACAAATGGTGAAAACAATTAATGAGGCTCGAAAAGGGAGGGCTCAAGTTTTGAGAAGGTGTGTAGGACCTTATTGGAAAAGGAGGTGGAATTTGTAGATGATCTATTGAAGCCCATAAGGAATTCTTGGGTTGAGACAAGGGAATCCATTATTTTCGATGATCAGAAGGATGCAAAAATTGACCATTGATCAATGTTATTATAGTGTCTTTAGAAGGGGCAATAATTTTGAAGGTAGTGGATTGTGAGGGATGGTGCATTTATTGCTTTTTTTGTTCAAGCCATTGAGGAAGTGGGGCCTCAAAATCTTGTTCAAGTCATAACGGATAATGCCAAAAATTGTAGAGCAACTAAGTCATTGGTTGAAGAGTGTTACTCGCATATCTTTTGGACACCTTGTGTGGTTCTCTTTGTAATGCCCCCTTTCTAGTGGAAGCACTTAAACTCGAATCTTGCATTCAAAGTGTTTCTCAAAGAGGCATTATAAACATTAGAGATCAATAAATTTCAATAATAACATCTAATAAGATCAAAGATGGTATAAATATTTCATTCTTGTCAAAGGATTATTCATTTCCCCCTTAGCACTCACTATGAATGATTCTTCCATAATATGTTTCATAAGTACATTAGACATTAAACATCTTTCAGATCCCATAGATGGAGTTCTATTATACCGTAGTAAACGAATAGAGTCATTATTACTTATAAGGCTCAATAATTGCTACAAGAATCATTATTAGATAATTGTAAATAATACATATATATGTATATATATTCTATATAATCACTCCCTTATTTATGTCGATTGATATTTATATATAATTATTTATTTGTATTGATTGGCATTCCTACATTAATTATTCTTATATTTATTGGTACTCATATATACATTTATATAATTATTCTTCAATTATATTCTACTCTTATCTCCCACTCATATATATATATATATACTTTTTTCATATTATTCATTTTAGAACTTATCTATATAAATAATTACCACACATATCTGTTAAGGATACATACGGGTCCTACTTATTATATATATATATATATATATATATATATATACTTTTTTCATATTATTCATTTTAGAACTTATCTATATAAATAATTACCACATATATCTGTTAAGGATACATGTCAGTCCTACTTATTGTCAAATTCTTCACTCTTGTTTATTTCTATTTAATTGTCTTTAACTGCCTTTAAGGCATATTTCCATTACCAAGTGTTGAAATCAGGAATCACTTACTGTCTGAACCGACCTGCTAATGTAGACCAATCTGCCCTTTATCCTCCCAGCGGTGACTTTTACCTCCAGCCACGGGAATGATTCTTTTGTTTTCCTCCATTCGATGGCCTTCTCACTTCTCATATGTTCGCATTTAATAAGAGAACCATTGGGGGGCAATTCAAGGTGGAGGGCTGCGTCTCTTCATGAGACTAATGCTGCAATTGTTGATATGCTTTATATGTAGTATATTTTATTATTGTTGTTATATAGTTTAATATTTGTAGTATTATATTATTATAAATATTTACATTGTTTATTTATTCTATTTATTTATTTGGTGTTTTAAATTATGATTTGTATTATTATATTTTATATTTTATATTTATAGTTTATTTCATTTATAATTGGTGTATTATATTTTGAATACTATATTTTGTATATTTTATTTTGTGTATTGTATGCTTAATGGTATTGTTATTATGGTTAATCCATGATAATCATGATTTAGGTCATGGTTAGATTATAATTATAATATTATCAATGATAATTATAATTATATTTAAATCTTAATTACTCATGTTGGGATTTTGACATTTATTGGTATTTTATTTATTTATTTGTCTTTAGACACTTTATGGCTTAGTGTTACAAATTTAGGGGACATGACACTCTCCCTCAACTTTATGCTACAAAAAATTGGTAGCAAAATTGATTGGATCAAATAGGGGTATAGCAAGGTTGAAGGCATCCATATGTTCATCACCAACTGACTTATCTCACAAGGCATATTTATAACATTTGCAAAATTGGAGTTGTTGAAGGTAAGTGAAGCAATACAATATAATAAAATAACTTGATTTTTAATATTTATGTTTCACTTAGTAATTTTAATTTTTTAAAAGTTAAGTTTATGTTTTTTTCTTTAAGAATTTAAGAATCTTTATTTTTTATTTTTTTATTTTCATTTCTAATGAATAGTTGTTGAAGCCAGTTTTGCCTCCAATACAATTGTCTTAAGATGACTTGTGAAGGTTTGGGAGGCACTCTCTAACATGGTCATCAACCAAAATTCGTTCATATGGAGGCAATTTAGCATTGCAAGGGTAACACATAAAGAAGATGATTCTAGGTGACTCTTGGTGGGACTATGTTGAATATCACCTTAGTTTTATCGGTCCGTATTATTGAGTATGATTCATTATATTGACATGGATAGACCTTTTTTGGGAGAGATATATGATGGCATCAACTTAATGATTGAGAAGATAAAAGCCATCATAAATGCAAAAGAGCAAGATTTTGAAAAACCTTTCCTCAAACAACTACACAATTATTGAAGAGAGATGGAATGAAATGACTATCTTGCTACATCTTCTTGCCTTTGCATTGAGTCCCAAATATTATAGTGCTACGATTTTTTTTGTTTGTTTGTTTGTTTGTGTCGACATGGATTGCCCCATATAACGATCTTGAAGTTAGCCAAGGGTACACAACTACATTTCATAGACTCTTCATTTATGATGATATGCAGGATATAGTTAGACTAGAGTTCATAGATTTGGTACATTTCAATGATTTTAGTATTAGTGCTTTTCATGACAAATTTAAAACTGACTCTCACAATTGGTGGTATTTCCATGGATAATCATTCACACACCTACAACTTCTTGTGATCAACTTTTTATCACAAGTCTAATAATTGAAAAAAAAAGAAAGTAGAAGACTCAGTGTACGTCCATTTCAACGTGTGTCTCCTTTCATACATACAAAGTGGCTACAAGGAAGTAGTGTATCAAACTAAAGCTTATTGACTTGGATGCTACCAATTCCCACCTTGCTGCACTTGATGTTGAGGAAAAGCCAACTAATGAGCAAGAAAGTGCGAGTGCCACTATTTTTGGTTTTCTAATATACTATTACTTGCATCATCTGATATGGATGGTGATAATGATATTTTTGAAGATCCATATGACATTGATGCTTGATCAGTGATGACTGATTGTTGACGCTTGACATTATTAGTTTAAATTTTAATATATAGCACAACATTTGAGTTTTACTAATTGATGTTAATGATAAGTACAGCTACAGGCGATCCTTCCAGCTCTGTCCTATTGAAGGAAACATAAATTAAATGATAGCCTGTCGGCTATTTAATTTATTGTCTTATATTTATGATTTCACTTGAGGCCGACATCCTTTATGATTTGAAATTAATATTATTCTGGCCGACATTCTTTATGATTTGTAATTATGCTTATTCTGGCCAACCTCATGATATGAAGAGGTGCGACCTCTCTAAGTTGTATATATACAAGGTTCATCCGTCCTTTGCATGATCATCAAGAAAGTGCGATATATCATCTAGTGCGAATTATTTGCAAGTGCGAATTCCTTGTTAGCAGATTGCGAATCATCAAAGTTCAGAGATTGCGAATATTATCAAGTGCGAACCATCCAGTGCGAATTATCATCAAGGGTGAATTTCTGTCAGTCAGGCGCAAACTGTCAAGGGTGAATTGTCAAGTGCGAATTCTGTCTAGTGCAAGTTCGATTCAAGTCAGGTGCGAATATTCTCAAGTGCGAATTCTGTGAGGTCAGTTTTCTGTAAGTGCGAATTCCTCAAGACCAGATTGCGAATTGTTCAAGGTCAGTTTGTAAGTCATTCAGGGGCAGTCTGCGAATTCCTATAAGACTGAACTTGAGTCTTAAAGTGCAACAGTTTGTTTCTGTTCTTCATTCTGTTCAAGGTGCTGAATATTGGTCTTTGTGTTAGGCCTCATTGTAAAGTGAATTGTTGCGACTGATATTATAAATATAAGAGAGATCTTTGTTGCTGGGTTTTTCTCCCTCAAGAGGAGGGTTTTCCCAGGGTATCTGTTGTGTTATTGTTTCTGATTTTGAATTATTTTCTGTGCATTTAATCTGTTCACCTAAAATTTACATGGTATCAGAGCGGGTTTGAGGATCGTGATCAGATTATTGCTAATCAGCATACCTTTTGTTGCTCACTTATCCACTTCAGTCAAGATGGTGAATGGTTTGAAGGTTGAAGATAGACTCGAAGGTGCATCTAATTTCACTTCATGGAGATTTAGGATCATGCTCACCTTGTGTGAAAATGATTTGGGTGAGTTCGTGGAGTCTAGCATTTCTGAACCTGAGGAGGAAGAAGAAAAGAAGAAGAGGGATATGTCCAAGATTCAATGTTTTAGGTGTGATAAGTTTGGGCACTTCGCCAAGTATTGCCCAACTAGACCTAAGCAACAGGCCACAGTTGCAGATGTTGATGATGCCTCTCCTCAAAAGGATTCAAGTGAATATTTGTTCTATTCGGCATTATCAAGCAGTGTACCTTCCGACACCAACACTTGGATAATCGACAGTGGTGCTTCACGTCACATTACCGGCTTCAAGGAGCACTTATCAAGTTTGGTGGAAAAGGAGTCCTCTGAACAAGTCATCATTGGAGATGATGCTAGCTACTCCGTAAAAGGAATTGGGACCTCTACACTTCATTTGGATTCCGGCATATCGCTTCAATTGGGTAATGTTCTTTATGTTCCCGGAATCAAGCGCAATCTTATTTCTATATCAGCATTGGAAGATAAAGGATATCAAGTTGCCTTTTCCAAAGGCAAAGTTCTAGTGTGGATGCAGAACTCTAGCTTCAAGGATGCTCAAGTAATTGGAGTTAGACATGATAACCTCTACAAGGTTTGCTCACATTCTCTTCAAGCCTTGGTTCATGACTCTTCAAGTCTTTGTGATCTTTGGCATCGGAGATTGGCTCACTTGCACTTCCGAGCCCTACCTATCATGGAGAAGATGGTGACGGGCCTTCCTAAGTTCACTCAAGAGCATGAAGGTACTTGCAAGGGCTGCGCATTAGGTAAGAATATAAAAGCCCCCTTTTATAGTAGAGAAAATAGATCTAAGTATATTTTAGAGCTTATTCATTCTGATTTATGTGGTCCTATGTCTGTTCCTTCTTCGAGTGGTTTCTTGTATTATGTTCTTTTCATTGATGATCACTCTAGGAAGACTTGGATTTATTTTTTGAAATCTAAAGAGTCTTGAGGAAGTATTGGATAGGTTTAAAGAGTTTAAAGCCTTGGTAGAAAATATTTCTGGTAAAAGAATAAAAGTCCTTAGATCTGACAATGGTGGAGAATACACCTCTGGTAGTTTTCGGAACTTTTGTATTGATGCAGGGATTAAGAGGGAGTTCTGTGTTCCCTATAATCCTCAACAAAACGGTGTTGCAGAAAGAAAGAACAGAACGATTGTGGAAGCAGCAAAGGCCATGATCCATGATCAAGATTTGCAAACCTTCCTATGGGCAGAAGCTTCGGGACAGCTGTATATGTTCAGAACAGAAGTCCTCATAAGATCTTGGAGAATATGACTCCAGAAGAAGCCTTTACAGGGAAGAAGCCTGAAGTCAGTCACTTGAGGATCTTTGGTTGTCTTGTCTATGTTCATGTTCCCAAAGAAAAGAGAACCAAGCTAGAGCCTTCTGGCAAGAAGGGAATATTTGTGGGATACAATGAAAACTCAAAAGCATACAGAATCTACATTCCAGGTCAGAAGGTGATAGAGATCAGTAGGGATGTCACATTCGAGGAAGATATTGCATTCAGAAGATCCAGAGGGATTCATATGGAGATTGATAATGAAGAGTCTCCTTAGGGATATGGAAGTTGACCACACTCCTGAGATTCAGAGGGAGACTATGGAACCAAAGGAAGATCTTGATCCAGTTGAACCCTTGGAACCTACTGATGGGCCTACTGACATTGTTATTGGGAGAAAGAGACCTCTATGGGCTAGTCGCACCATGCAAGAGGCTGAAAGCTTTGCAGCTCCTAGAGGCACATTCAGAGAAAGCAAAAGGCCACATAAGTTCTCCAGTTATGTTGCCTTGATGAGTCAGATTATAGAATCTGAGCCTTCCTGTGTTGAGGAAGCATCTAGTCTTCAAGTTTGGAGAGATGCTATGGCATTATCCAGTCCAATTCTTAAAAATGATGTTTGGGATATTGTTCCTGGAGGCAGGGCGAAGTACGTGAGTATCTTCTAAGTAGCTGTTAAGATCCAAGCATCTTTGCCAGAGATGGAAGTATAGAAATTACAAGGCAAGATTTGTGGCACCGTGGGTTTTCGAGAAAAGAGGAGTTGATTATGATGAGACTTTTGCTCACATTTACTTTCCTTCTACACTTACATCCCGGAACTCTATCATTGCTATTGCTGCATCCTGGGGATGGAAGATTCACCGGATGGATAGAAGACAACCTTTCTCAATGGAGTGATTGAGGGAAGGGGTTTATAAACAACTGTTGGATTTGAGATTCATGGGAGAGGAGTCTCATGTTTGCAAGCTGAAGAGGCTTTGTATGGTCTTAAGTGGGCTCCTGGAGTGCATGAATTGCGAAAGGATTGATCGGTACCTGTCAAGTTTGGGTTTCTTAAAGAATGATGCTGATTCAAATCTCTACTTCAAGGTAATCAATGGTGATGCATTAATTTTGGTTTTATATGTTGACGATCTGATCCTTACTGGAGAAGATCCCCTGATTCTTGAATGTAAGAAGGAATTGACTTCTGAATTTGAGATGAAGGACCTTGGGCTCATGCATTACTTCCTTGGCTTAGAAGTCTGGCAGAAACCGGATGGAATGATTCTAAGTCAAGGGAAGTACACCATTGATATACTTAAGAGATTTGGCATGATGGATTGCAAATCCATGTCTACACCTATGGAGACCAACCTTCATAAATTGAAGGAGGCTGCAGCTAGTTCAGATTTGGTGGATCCTACATTGTCTGATTATCGTTGGATCCTTGATGTATCTAGTTAACACTAGACACGTGTATTTGCTATGCGGTAGGTGCACTTAGCCGGTTTATGTGTGTGATCAGAGCGGATACATCTTGTTGCAGCTAAACATCACGAGATACTTGCGTGGCACAGTTGGATATGGGTTGGGGTATACTTCAGATGCAGACTTGGAGTTACATGGTTTCACTGATTCTGATTGGGCAGGTTGTGTCACAGATCGGAAGAGCACCTCTGGTTGTTGCTTCAGTTTGGGATCTGCTATGATTTCCTGGTGCAGCAGGAAGCAGTCATCTGTAGCATTGAGTACAGTAGAGGCCGAGTACATAGCAGCTTGTATGGCAACTCGAGAAGCAGTGTGGCTTTGTAAGCTCCTGGCAGGATTGTTTGGACAATCAATGGAGCCTACTATCATTCATTGTGATAATCGAGTTGTGTAGAAGCATTACGTCAATCCCACGTGTTTCATAGCCAGTCAAGCATGTTGAGATCAAGTACCACTATATTAGGGTATAATAATGAGAATGCTAGCGGAGAATTTTGTACATCGAGTACATTAGCGATGGCTTGGGGCGGATATTCTCACCAAACCTCTTGCGGGATAAAGTTTGTGTACTTAGAGATAGAAAAACTGGTGGAGAATCCGGCCTTAGGTGAATGTAGTGTGATTGAGCGCATTGTGCATTTCTTGAGATGGAAGAATTTGAGGTGCGAGCGCTTTGGCCAATTTTCTTACGGAAGAATTTGAAGTGCAAGCCCTTGTTAATGCATTTTCTTCTGAGACGGAAGAATTTGAGGTGCAAGCCCTTGTTAATGCATTTTCTTCTGAGACGGAAGAATTTGAGGTGAAAGCCCTTGTTTCCACCCTCTGAGCTGAGTCATGGTGGGTGTCATGTGTGAGACTCCATGACATGTGTTGTACTTGTGTCTCACCCTCTGAGAGAGTCATGGTGAAAGTCACGTTGAGGTGACAACATCACGCAAGTGATGAACACTTGTACTTACCATTCTATGGTTGATATCGAGACGATATCTAATATCATGATGAGGTGATATTCTTCTCTTCATATCTGATTTGAGATGATTTGTTTTGTGCAGCTGGAAGTTCTCTCCCTAGCTGAGAGGGAGTGTTAATGATAAGTACAGCTACAAGCGATCCTTCCAGCTCTGTCCTATTGAAGGAAACATAAATTAAATGATAGCCTGTCGGCTATTTAATTTATTGTCTTATATTTATGATTTCACTTGAGGCCGACATCCTTTATGATTTGAAATTAATATTATTCTGGCCGACATTCTTTGTGATTTGTAATTATGCTTATTCTGGCCGACCTCATGATATGAAGAGGTGCGACCTCTCTAAGTTGTATATATACAAGGTTCATCCGTCCTTTGCATGATCATCAAGAAAGTGCGATATATCATCTAGTGCGAATTATTTGCAAGTGCGAATTCCTTGTTAGCAGATTGCGAATCATCAAAGTTCAGAGATTGCGAATATTATCAAGTGCGAACCATCCAGTGCGAATTATCATCAAGGGTGAATTTCTGTCAGGCGCAAACTGTCAAGGGTGAATTGTCAAGTGCGAATTCTGTCTAGTGCAAGTTCGATTCAAGTCAGGTGCGAATATTCTCAAGTGCGAATTCTGTGAGGTCAGTTTTCTGTAAGTGCGAATTCCTCAAGACCAGATTGCGAATTGTTCAAGGTCAGTTTGTAAGTCATTCAGGGGCAGTCTGCGAATTCCTATAAGACTGAACTTGAGTCTTAAAGTGCAACAGTTTGTTTCTGTTCTTCATTCTGTTCAAGGTGCTGAATATTGGTCTTTGTGTTAGGCCTCATTGTAAAGTGAATTGTTGCGACTGATATTATAAATATAAGAGAGATCTTTGTTGCTGGGTTTTTCTCCCTCAAGAGGAGGGTTTTCCCAGGGTATCTGCTGTGTTATTGTTTCTGATTTTGAATTATTTTCTGTGCATTTAATCATGTTCACCTGTAGAATTTACTAATTGACATTGTAGTATTTTAATTTTTTATATTTTATTATTTTATGGAGGTTTTGTTTATTATATAGCGCTATCGATATTCGAAGCTTAATTACTGCTACAAATGTGTGTTTTGATTTTTATATGTTTTTGTATGGACAAATAAAATATGAATTCAAACTCAATTTTTTTTGACTGAACCTATGAACCCGAACCCAAACTATTACCAAGATTGGTAAATTAGGCTACTAAATCTAGGAGCCAACTTATGTAACTAGTTTATTAAAACATTGATTCTGTAATGTCCCTTGCTATATTCATGATAATTTTCCAAAGTACTTAATATGACATATTTCATTTGTCAATTAAGTAAACATAATCTGAGTTTGCACAATAAGATTTTTTGAGCATTTGACATGATAGAATATGATGGTTTTCAATAAACATTTGTATGCAAGACTGAACATATCACCTGCTCCGCAGGGGCGTCTTTTGTGTTTCTCCGTTTTCCGTGCAGGAATGAGGCAGGGAGCTGACTAGAAGCGTCCACAGCCGTCCCCTTTTTCCCTCCAAGTACCCGGTACTTCTAGGGGACTTTTGGCAAAAGGTAGGGGACGTAGGGTACTTCTAGAAGTACCCGAAACTTCCCAGCCGTCCCCCATCCGTACCGGGTACTTCTAGAAGTACCCTATGGCCCAGCAACAAAAAAAATACATTTTTATAAAAAATTAAAGTTTTTTAAAATGAAAAAAAGGCATGGGTGGGCCCACAAGGGACGCCCCATGCCACTTAACCTAATTTATGCCTTATATATGCCCTAAAATAGTTTACATAAAATATAATAGACTTTAAAATGGCATTCATACATTGATCTGATTATCAAATTCTGAGTTTCATTTCCTTAAATTTTACTGTCATAAAATGTTACAATATAGCTACAGCCTTACACATATTCAAACTGGAAACTAATAGGACAGATTTGCATATATATGATGCTGAGAATGGGCTACAGCAGTGAGGAAACTACAGATAACTAATTGATTGAATAACAGCAGCAACAACAATTTACAGATAATTATATATCTCAGACCAGACCTGGAATAAGCTCACGCCTGGGCCAAATAGTCACTGGAATCTCCTTGCAAATGAGTGCAGGTCTGAGTAATCTTCATGCCAAGGCATATCCCACTCCAGGTGACCAATATTCAAGCTAACTGGGCACAGATATTCACTCACAGCCACTGTGAAAGGAT
>VDFB02009729.1:0-13165 GCA_007258455.2 Sequoia sempervirens | reverse complement strand
TCACTAACCAAAAATAGTCAGTGTGGTTAGATCATGAAGATGATGACCAGTACTCAATTCAAATATTAATGACAATAGAAAGAAGCCCTATAATAGAAACCCAAGATGAGGATACTGTACTTCCAAATATTGTACAGAACAACTACAACATAGACCTACAATTGGATAACAGCTTGACATGTGTGTCTTGTCCTCTGCATAATTTTTTTCTTGTAGCAAAGGCATCAAGCTATGCATTAGCTATTTGCATATTTCATCAGCTATTGCCTTAACAACCACATTGTTAACACATCATGTACAAACATTGCTTCAATGACTGCATTGTCAAAGCAGATTGAGATATCTCCGAACAAGCCACTCAACATTAATGGTCAGTTGAATCTGCAGCAAGGAAATGAGTTGATTACCATGCTGCAATGCCATAATACAACCTTTGCATGGGATTATCATGACATGAAAGGCCTCAACCCAAATCTCTATACACTTTACATATACATTAAAGATGATTGTAAACTTGTGAGATAACCCCAAAGGAGGATGAACCATGCAGTCTGGGATATTGTGCAAAATGAATTACAGAAACTCCTGGATGCTCGCTTCATCTACCCTATCTCAGTCAGCTAGTGGGTTTTCCCTCTAGTGTTAGTGCCAAAAAAGGGAGGTAAGTGGCACATTTGTGTTGATTATAAAGAACTTAATGCTGCAACAAGGAAGGATCACTTTCCTCTTCCCTTTATAGACCAAGTTTTGGATTCTTTAACAGGCAAAAATACTTTTTCTTTTTGGGCAGGTTTAGAGGTTGTAAGAAAAATAGGATTGCACCTGAAGATTAGGATAAAACAACATTCACCTATCTCTGGGGCACATATGCTTATGCAATTTTTCCATTTGGTCTGGTTAAACCACTTAACTTTGGTTGCATCTTGCATTGGGTTATAGTTTTGTTCCCTGAGTTATCCTGTACAATCCCTTAGCCCACATAAATATGGTTATTTTACTTTTCCATGTGAAAAAAAAGTTGTGAGTGTAGGGATTTGTAGTTGATCCATTCAATGAATATGAGAACACAAAGACACAACAAAGAAATAAGAGGCCCCAAAACTACTCAACGAAAAGCTCCCTTGCACATTATATTTTACTGTGAGTACCAAATGCCTTAATCATGTGCTTATAGCTCTGCAATGAATTTACACCATTTCGGAAAGGGTAGAGAATAACTTAAATCTGATATAGTAATTGGATTCTATGCAAAAAAAATCAAGTTCAATCAAATGGTGCCAAAATTCAACTTACAATCAAAAAGCCATGCTTGTTGGAGTTTCTTCTTCCTTGTGGACAAAAACCCAAGCTTGGTGCATTGTTCTGGTGATGCTTTGGTGCTGGTGGCACTCAATTGGAGTAGAGGTGGCAATTTACAAGGACAGGAGTGTTGATGATAGTTGCTGATGAGGATAACTATGCAGACATGACTGTTGACTTGGACATGTGTGGGATGTGCACTAGCCGATGTGTGAGTGTGTGCTGCAAGCACAATGCCAAGCTCTTTATTTGAAAAAACATGTTTCCTTGATTTACATTCCATATGACCTGAAATAGAGTGAAAAATTGGGCTTCTGGAAAAGCTCTGATTTGGACAATTTGGTAGGCGATCTTGAGGTTGTTGGTTGTTGCAGATATAATGTTGAGTTCAAATTTGCTTTGACATGCTCATAGATGAAGTTACCTACAAAAAAGTCTCAAATAACAAATAGTTTGCAACTCTTGTTAGCTTGGCCTTCAGGTGTCCATTAAGGATGAAAAGAAAGGCAAAACTAACATTCTTAGATCCGTTGGACATAATGTTGACCTTAGATTTGCTCCAACATTTGCCTAGAAAAAAACCTAATAAAGGTCACTAACAATGCCCCAAAAAAACTTCTACAGAATGGAAAGAAACAAGCCTAAGTGTAAAGTTGCTCTCATACTATGTAAAATTTCATAAACTAGCATGAAATATCTGCTCAAGAACAAATAATAGACATTTGCAATATCCTTTTTGCTCAAAGAAATGACATGGATTTAATACACAAAAGAAATGATGATAACATTCAATGAACAAAATTGGGTTATTCCAGTCTTAAAAGTGTAAATAATAAGTGTGATGAAGTTGCATTTATAAAAAAATGCAAGGAAGACAAGAGGGTGATAACGTTGCCTCCAAGAAGTGCTTCAAGAAGGGTAACTCCCACTGAATGAGGCAACACCTCACTCTCAGAAAAGGAGAAGTGTAACTCCTAAGGTAAAGGGCGATACCTTGCACCCCAAAAATCACAAGTGTAACCAAAGCTAGGTAAACAAACTCCCTAAGTAAGCTTAACCTATGGTGTAATAAATGCATAACTACACCAACACCTGTAAAATGCAACTTTGGGCTGTGGTGAACTGGGCAACAACTGTAATTCGAGCTTCACCTCTCTCATGGGTGACAGTCCTCTTATAATGATTGAATCAACTGCTTAGATTGAACCTTTGCTCTATTGTGCAACTTGCATGTGAAGTCTCTATCCCAGGTTTCAATGAATCCTCCTCCTTGCTTATCCTTCAATAATAGCAATACAAATTTCTTATATGCATTTAGAATTCTTTTGGCTTGCTTAGTGCTCATCAACGCTATTTTGGTCTTTCTCTTGTATGTATTGATGATGTGGACCTTTCCATTGTTAAGTGGTTGTTGTTTGTTCTCCTTTCTTATGTGAAATTTCATCTCTTATGCACATATATGGGCTGCCAGATATGATTCCATGAAAACCAAGGAGAACTACATCCACCTTCACCTCATCAATGCATTTAGAATCTATTACAAATTTGCTTTTGCATTGCTTCATCAATGCATGTCTACTTAATTAGTCAACTTTCAAGCAAGAGGCATTTAATCACAATTTTTTTAATGTATCCTGCTCTCTATTTCTTTATTAAGCAAGAGGTATAGTTACTTTAATCTGTTGTTGTATTCTGCTTTCTAAGTTTTGAAAAACCCACTTTCATTGCTCAGCAGGGAAGACTTCAAGTTTAAAGAGGATGCCCGACTCTATATAACAATCGTGAGTTTTTGTCCTTGATTGAGAAGCCATGCAGAAAGAATAATGTCAATTGAGCCTCAATATATTCCTACTAAGTTGTAGAGATAATGGATAATTTTCTGCAGTATATTTCTAGCAATAGGATCTCTCTAAATTTCTCTCGATTACTGTCAACTTCTGGCAGATGCCCAAAACATCAAGAACAATATCATAAAGATATGGAGCAAGTGGTGACTTGCTTACAAACTAATGCAAATGAATTGACTCCGATAATTTTCTGCTTACACTAACTTTAAGCTGAAGAATGAGAAAAGAATGTACCAATTGCTTTAGAAGAAGGATCCCAACTGATCAAGCATGTTGAGAATAGTCCCAACTGACCAAGCATGTTGAGAATAGTGTCCCAGTCAATCCTATATGATGTGTTGTTGAAATCAATTGTTTGAGATAGAGCTTTATTACTCTCTCATAAGTCCATTCATTGTTTTCCAAACATAAGTTCTCCTGAATGAACCTGCTTTTTGTAAACTCTTAAGCTGTTGTAGCAAAATCTTAAAAGTTATAAATTTGATCCTGTTAGCAAACAACTTTTCCCATATATATATATATAAGAAGGGTGATCTGTCACCATCATACTTCCATCTCCCTTTTAGGACCTCCAGGGACCAGCATTGTCATCACAGATTTGACTGTTTCATACTGCCACGGAAGGAGAGCTTCATGACACATTTATAGTAAATTGTTGCCAATCAAACCTGGACCAGGGAGATTTTTTCAAGAGAACTTACAGCATATATTTACAGGGCGTGACCCTATTAGAGATGCAAACAAGTGATTTTTGTTAAGATCATGCATCTTGATAAAGTACTGCTCTTTCTACAAGTGATTAAATGAATTTGTGCAGTCTCTTAAATGAATTTAGTACAAAATTCTTCAGTCTTTAATATGACTTATGTCTTTTATTAATTATAAATTTCTTTAGTCACTTCTTTGCACTTTTTAGAACTCCATAGCAAGCTGGTTTTATTACTTTTTAAAACAAATTTACTCATAAATTGCTTTTTCAGAAGATTTTGCTAAATTTTCCATGTTGCACTTTTATGGCAGGGTAAGGTAACCAAGAAAATTCCTCTTGATCCTTTACTTAACAAAACAGGAGATGTATGGCACACATTCCTTGCTGGAAAGTTTGATGGTATGTTGTATGGTTATCAAGTTGATGGAGAGTATTGTCCTGAAGAAGGCCATTGCTATGATCCTTCATGCATTTTGTTGGATCCTTATGCTAGGGTAGGTTGATGGCAGATTTCTATTTCCTAATCTCTGAAAAGGCTTTCTTTTATTGACAACATTAGTGCCATTTATCTTAAAAATCTTGTTTATTTCAATTAACATATACAAAAGTGTAAATATCGAATAATGGATAACATGAAAATATTGTTTTAAATTCCCAATATTTCATAAGATTTTGTCATCGTCAATTATTTGGACAATCGTGATTCACAATGGAAACTACTTATCTTCTAAAAGTAAAACTAATGTCAGGCTTCTATTATTTTGCTCCTTTACAAGTGCTTGAGACTTGGATTTTATTTTCTTATACTGTTGAGCTTGTATGTGAATTTCTCGTAATGAATTGAATTGGGTACCATCTATAAATTTTTTTGAGGAGGATATTATTATTATAAATAGTTGATTAGGAAGACACCTTAGACAATAAAATACTACAACATGAGAATTAGTAATGATTTTCTTTGAAGCAGGGTTGGAAATTAATATGTTTTCGGTATTGAATTATGTAGGCAGTGATAAGCAGAGAAGAGTATGGGGTTCTAGGTCCTGGAGGAAATTGTTGGCCTCAAATGGCTGGTATGGTCCCTGTTCCTGACGATGAGGTATGAAATTTTTCTATAAGATATTCCATTTTGTAATAATATATGCTTATTGCAAGTTTCCAGATCTATTGGCATAAATTATCCATTTTTTTGGATGAGTAGAAGAAAATTATACATACAGGGCCACATCCAAAATATAAATCAAAATCAAGTAAGTTATGTGATGCAGAAGTCAATATGCAGCTATAATAACCTAAACTGGTCTAACCAGGCCCTTTCAACAATGGATAATGAAAAACATAGTTTAAAGATAAACCAATTTTTAAGAAGCTAGAAGTCTAACAATCACTAGACATATCTAACTAGGCCACTCAAGTCAGAAAAGGGTAATAAGATCATAGACAAATCTTGGTAGGCCATCCAAAAACTACACTGTAATATAATTCTACTTGAACTAAATCATATATGAGAAGGGATCTGAGCAGGACAATTACAAACCTTTATTGAACTGCATTAAACAAAAAGACACATGCTTCCCAGCCCCCTTGCATTATGCTTCCAGGGATTCCAAACAGCTTTTGTATGATGTTCTCCCATAACTGGAATTTTGAATAAAGAGCTAGTGGTAAACAGGACTTTATTATCAATTTTGCCACAAAGTTTCTTCATGAAGGGGATTTGACCTTCCAGAGCAGTGATTCGTTTGAATTAACTGTTGTGGTTTATAAGATGTGCCTCCTGCTAAAATGAGAAACTCTTCAATAGCAGTAATTTGTTCATCATGGTGATGATGAATCAACTGTTGTATTTATAATACCTACTACTAAGCAAGAAACGAACTGACAAGGTCTTTTTGCATATTTTCGATGTTCTGCTCTGGTCATGTTGTTCCAGAATATAACAATTGCTCGTAAAATTTGCTCTGCTTCCCATTCTCCATATTTTCCTGAATTTTATTCCACCTCTATGGAAACAAAATCCATTATCCTTTTATGTGTCATGGGATCATTTACCATTGCCTTCATTTTTGCTTCAAATCTGATCTATAATTGCAAAAAACAATACAAGGAAAAAGGGAACACAAATTTTGTCAGGTTGTGGTCTTGCAGTAAATTGAGCACACGCTGCAATGCTGACCTAGATTAGAAACCTGTCAGGTATGCTCTAGCAGCCCAAATTGATATACACATGAAGTTTAGGTGGGTCTTAGAAAATGCTAGGCATGTTGGGAATAGTGGACTTAAGGGATCTGGCCCTAACCTATTGTAGTTGGCTACCAGTCACATTATACTAAGCTGGCATAGGTGGATACTAATCACATGGTCTATGCTAAACATGTGGCTTGAAAGGCGTAGATTGATAGCAGGCATGTGGCGCTAAGCGTGCACAAGAAGATTGTAGCCATTTAGCCCTAGGTGGACCTATATGAACACAAAACAAGTGGCCCTAACAACCCAAGTGAATGCCAAGCATTAAGCCCTTGACAGGTCCAAGTAGATAAAGCATGTTGCCTAGGAAGGCTTACGTAGACAATTTGATATGTGGCCCAACATGATGCCTTGATGATACTTGTCATGTTTCTGTATGGGAGCTGTAGGCAGGCCTATGGAAACATCAAACACACAGGCAGAGGCTAGGCATAAGTGGGCCAAGGAGAAAATCAAACGTGTGGCTCTAGACAGGCCCATGTGGAGACCAAATTGAAGCCCCAGGAAAGCACATGTAAACAATGGTTATGTTATTATAGCTGATAGAAGGCATATCTTATGTGGGCCATGGTAGACACTAAGCACTTCACCTTGGGCAAGCCAAAGAAGGAACTAGACATGATAGTTACAAACATTCATCCTTGGAGATTTTATGCAGGCCCCAACTAAGCCTATGTAAGCCTGCTTGGAGGCAAATCTTAGGCAGAACTTGGTAGACACAAATGTGAAAAAGGAAAATATAGTCAAACTCATCAAATTCATGAAGTAGGTAGTCCAAAAATCAGGGGTCCTAGGTAGGTCCAAATAGACACTAAGCATGCAACCATAGATGAACTTAAGTAGACACCAACCATAAGTAACAAGCATTTGTATTGGGAGATCCCAAGCAAGGTCTTAGGTGGAAGTAGTCTGAGGCAAACTTCAATATTTCCACTAAGAGATAAAGAGACACCAGATGAATTCATGATGGTCAAGAGGCAGGCAATTGAGAAATCAGGAATGCAAGTTACATTCATCCTAGAATGCCTCAGGAAATCATAGGCTGACTTGGGTAGGCCCTAGGTGGAGGAAGACTAGAGCACAAACTGCTTAGGTCTCAAGAGGAGGCGAAAAGACACTAGTCACACTCATGACAATAATGAAGTAGGTTGCCTAAGCGTGTGGAAGCTAGAATGTGGAAAGCAGATGAATTAGAGTCAAAATATTGGAAATATGAGAATGTTTCCTCTCCTTAAATGAGGGTTGATATATCTAATAAAAAAAATTAGGAGAAAAAAGGAAAATGAGTCATGGTTTCAGTTCATGTCCCGTAGAGCCTAGTTACACTTTTGCCATCAAGTATAGGTTATATCACTCCCATAATAAACCTAACAAGGCAGAGAAGATTTTTAGTAGAAATGAATTCATTCAAATATA
This sequence comes from Sequoia sempervirens, assembly GCA_007258455.2. NCBI lineage: Eukaryota > Viridiplantae > Streptophyta > Pinopsida > Cupressales > Cupressaceae > Sequoia > Sequoia sempervirens. The sequence continues at coordinate 5,647 of VDFB02009729.1, read as the reverse complement.
ATGTCAAATCCACAAAGGCATGGTTGTGTCCATGTTGCTTTAACAGGTTTAACTATGATTTGAAATAACAAAAACCATAAAAGGCGAATGTAATGACTACCCCTGTTTTTTTTTTTTTTTTTTTCCTAGTTTGCTGATTTAGTTTTGTTTGATGATGGTTTGCTTGTGTTTTCCAAATGCCATTCATGGTTTTGCTTTCATGATAAAATACTTAAAGCATAGAAAGAAACTAAAATGACTGATTTGCAAATAGATACAACTTCAGAAATATATTTCATTGGACATCATATTAGAAACTTCAGATTTAGCATACAAAATCAGACCATGCGAATGTGCATTGATTACAGAGCCCTTAATAAGAAGACCATAAAGAATAGGTATCCCATTCCCAGAATGGGTGAGCTAATTGATGAGTTACATGGTGCTCGGTATTTCTCCAAGATAGATTTGAGGTCAAGGTACCATCAGATTCAGATGAGGAAAGAGGACATAGAGAAGATGATTTTCAGGTGCCATTTTGAGTTCTTGGTATGCCCTTTGGTTTGACGAATGCCCCAACTACTTTTCAGAATTGCATGAATCGGGTGTTCAGGAATTAGTTGAGAAAATTTGTTTTGATATTCTTTGATGATATCTTGATTTTTAGCAAAACTCGGGAGGAACACTTGCAACATCTTGAGGAGGTTTTGAGCATCTTGGAGAGTGAGTCTCTCTATGCAAAAGAGTCCAAATGGACTTCGGTATGACAGAGCTCCTATACCTTGGTCACATCATTAGTGCAGAGGGGGTGAGAGAGGATCCTGAGAAGATCAAGGCTATTGTTGATTGGCCTCCACCGACGAACCTCACTTAGCTTAAAGGGTTCGTTGGGTTGTGTGGGTTTTATAGGAGGTTTGTTAAGGGTTTTTCTCAGATTGCAGCCCCACTTACATATTTAACTAAGAAGGGAGCATTCGAGTGGTCAGATTCAACGCAAAGGTGTTTTTGAGCACTTCAAACTAGTGATGTCTTCTTATTAAGGGCTCAGAATCAATGCACATTAATCTTATTACATTCAATCACAATTTGATATATCTAATAAAAAAATTAGGAGAAAAAAGGAAAATGAGTCATGGTTTCAGTTCATGTCCCAGAGCCTAGTTACACTTTTACATCAAGTATAGGTTATATCACTCCCATAATAAACCTAACAAGGCAGAAGATTTTTAGTAGAAAATGAATTCATTCAAATATAATGTCAAATCCACAAAGGCATGGTTGTGTCCATGTTGCTTTAACCATGACTCAGTAATCTTATTACATTCATTGTCTTGTATTATGTTCATCTCATGGCCGACATAAAAGAAATCAAGTTGATTTTTATTAGAACATATTTAACTGAAGCCGACTATTATTAAAGGATATTCACAAGGTGGCCGACCTCTTGTGAAGAGGTGTGAACACTTATCAAGGCCGACTTCAATAAAGAATAGACGCGATTTTATAAAGGCCGACATAAAGGTTATGAAGGGATGCGTCTCTCCCACTTCAACTTGTATATATTGACTGTGATTCGTCCATGCTCATTATCCTTGTTCAGTCTAATCGCTTACTCAAGTGCGTACAGATCAGAGACCAAAAAGTGCGAATACAACTAATATTTCAGTGCGAATTCAAGTTGTCCATCCTTTGTTCAATGCATCGAAGAAACAGATCAGTAAAACATATTCTTGAGTGCGTACTCTGCTAAGACTAGTGCGCTAATATTGTTTAATGCAAACTTATCTAAGGTTCATCATCGAATTCACCAGATTGGAAAAGTGTGAACTTGTTAGAGGCTTATCATTGAACTTATCAGACCAGTGACATTCATCAAGTGCAAGCCTGTCAGAGAGATAAGTTCAACAAGCAAGTGCGAACACTGCACAGTGTTGATTTTCCAGTGCAAAGCGAACCTTGTCAACTCAGATTCCGGGCCAAATGCTGTGTGATCTGTGCTGTTCTGACTGCGGTTTTATCTTATTACTGGCACTGCGACATTGGTCTTGAGTTAGACCACACCAGAATTTGCAAAGATTGCCACCGCTTCCATATATATAAGAGAGATCTCGTTGCTGGGTTTTTCTCCCTCAAGAGGAGGGTTTTCCCAGGGTACATGCTGTGTTATTTTGTCTGTTTTTTATTTAATTCCCTGTGCATTTAATCTGTTCACATATTTTTAACATGATATCAGAGCGGGTTTGAGGATCGTGATCAGATTATTGCCAATCTGCATACCTTCTATTGCTCTCTCATCCTACTCAGCCAAGATGGTGAATGGCTTGAAGGTTGAAGACAGACTTGAAGGTGCAACTAATTTCACTTCATGGAGATTTAGGATCATGCTCACCTTGCGTGAAAATGAATTGGGTGACTTCTTGGAGCCTAGCATTTCTGAACCTGAGGAAGCAGAAGAAAAGGAGTGGCTGAAGAAAGACATCAAAGCAATGAAGATTCTGGTTGACTTAGTCAAGGATCACATTGTACCTATCATTTCTAAGCTGAAGACAGCTAGAGATATGCTCAAGACTTTGGAAGAGATGTATGAAGTCAACAATACCAGCTGAGCCCTTGCACTAAAGCATCAATTGCATCATGTGAAGATGTCAAAGGGAGAATCTGTTATTGCATACTTCATGAGGATTTCAAATTTGAGAGACCAGCTCTCTACAATTGGGAATATAGTTGATGATAAGGATTTAACCATGCTCGCCCTAAATGGGCTGCCTTTGTCTTGGGAATCCTTCATTCAAGGAATCAGTGCAAGATCAAAACTGCCTAAGTTTGATCGCCTAAGATCTGATTGCATTCAAGAAGAATCAAGGTTAATGGCAAGAGGCGTTGGTCAAAGTTCAAAGAATGAAGATATTCATGTTCTCACCTCTCATGTCTCAAAGAAGAAAGGAAAAGATGGAAAGAAAGGGTTCTTCAAAAGGAATCGGGACAAGGGAAATGATAATGCACCTCCATCCAAGAAGAAGAAGGATATGTCCAAGATTCAGTGTTTTAGATGTGATGAGTTTGGGCACTTCGCCAAGGATTGCCCAACTAGGCCTAATCAGCATGCTTCTTTTGCTGATGCGAATAAGTCCTCTCCTCAGAAGGACTCTAGAGAATTTCTATTTTGAATCATGGGCCCATGTTCAAACAGTAAAAGTTGCATGTTGATTTGTGCTTAAAAATCAGCATATCTACATAACAAACAAATACTCTTTATTTGTTAAGTTGTATCTTTTATCTTGGATCTTGTGTGATTAGTATAAGGAGATTGCTACTTCTCTTAAATTGTGAATTCTAGGACAAAGATTCTTTGGAGATTTCAAATTATCTATTGTGAGTTGATCTAGACTAATCATGTAGATCTTTGATGTATGTCCTTGAGATAAAAATCAGCAAAAGAGAAGAGATTTGTATTCTTTCGTTGTGATAGGTTGATCACATCGATATCCTTCTCCAATGCATGTGTTGTGATAGAACCTTGAACTCTTGAGAGAGTTGGTTCTACATGCTAACCGCTTAATGCATTCAAGAAATCTGCAGTTGTGGAGATTATTCTTTTACTGTGCAGAGTTAGGCACTCTCGAGAGGAGTAAAAGATGAACGAAAGAGTTATATCAAAAACCTTATAGAGATAAGTTCTTTACCCCTTTAGTTTGATCTTTTGATATATTTCTCCTTCCGAATGATTTGATTATTCATGTTCTAACATTAGGCATAAATTCTTATGTGTTCATACTATAACTTGAGATAGCAAAAACTGTATGATTCTAGTCTTGATAATCAAAAAAAAAACTGTTGGTAATCTCTCTCTAAATGCTTTGTGAACAACTAGAGGCTGGAAAGTGATGAGAGACTTCTTGGCGAGTCCTAAAGCAGGGATCAAGAGGGAGTTATGTACCTTACTAAGAAGAAGTGAAGGTTACAGCATCGCAAGGCCAAGTATATAAAGATTCAGAGGGAGCCTACTGAAGCTATAGCAGATGATTGTGTTACAGACTAGAAGGGAACCTCTAGCGATTGCTTCAGTTGAGTTCCGCTATGACTTCCTGGTGCAGAAGGAAGCAATCTTCTGTGGCACTGAGTACAAAGAAGGCCAAGTACATTGCAGCCTATGTGGCAGCTCGAGAAGCAGTACAAATCCTATGCTTCATGACAGCTCCAAGCATGTTGAGATCAAGTACTGCTGAAGGCTGTACAGTTGAGGTACATCAACATCGATTTGCTGTAGACATATGATATGCCTCACCCAAAATTTCCGCCAGATAAAGTTTCGTACACCTCTCGGTGACAAGCTTGGTATGGTGGAGAATCCAGCCTGGACTCCAGTATGAGTCTCGACAAGGAGCCTTTGCTTAATGAGTCTTTCTCCGCGGAGAGAAGTTCGAGGTGAACTTTGTCAATGCATTTTCCTCATGGATCTAAGAATTTGAGGTGAAAGCCCTTGTTTCCACCCTCCTCGAGAGAGAGTCAGCGCGGTGGAGGCCTTCAAGTAAAAGGGACTCCATGACATGCTGTACTTGTGTTTCACCCTCCTCGAGAGCCATGGTGAAAGTCACGATGAGGTGACAACATCACGCAAGTGATGAACACTTGTACTTACTATTGCATCTTCTTCTGTGATGGAAGAATTTGAGGTGAAAGCCCTTGTTTCCACCCTCTGAGCTGAGTCATGGTGGATGTCATCTGTGTGACTCCATGACAACATCATGTGAGAGAATCCGTGATGATCTTCTTGTACTTCACCCTCTGGGAGAGCCATGGTGAAAGTCACGATGAGGTGACAACATCACGCAAGTGATGAACACTTATGCATACCACACATGGGTGTAGCCATGATGGTTGATATCACATTGAGGTGATATGCTTTCACGATGAGGTGATAAGCTCCTCTCTATACGTGGGTATAGCCATGATGGTCAATACCACAATGAGGTGATATACCATTTCACACATGGATGTAGCCATGATGTTCGTTATCACATTGAGGTGATACTTCTCTCTTTATATCTGATTGCAGGCAATGATGGGTAATGGATATCATATTGAGATGTTTCATATTTGTGCAGCTGGAAGTTCTCTCCCTAGCTGAGAGGGAGTGTTAATGTATTAGCAGCTTCGGTAGCTTCTTCCAGCTCAGCATTTTCTTGGAAGACGTAAATTGAAGATAGCCGTTGGCTATTCAATTTACATTCATTGTCTTGTATTATGTTCATCTCATGGCCGACATAAAAGAAATCAAGTTGACTTTTATTAGAACATATTTAACTGAAGCCGACTATTATTAAAGGATATTCACAAGGTGGCCGACCTCTTGTGAAGAGGTGTGAACACTTATCAAGGCCGACTTCAATAAAGAATAGACGCGATTTTATAAAGGCCGACATAAAGGTTATGAGGGGATGCTTCTCTCCCACTTCAACTTGTATATATTGACTGTGATTCGTCCATGCTCATTATCCTTGTTCAGTCTAATCGCTTACTCAAGTGCGTACAGATCAGAGACCAAAAAGTGCGAATACAACTGATATTTCAGTGCGAATTCAGGTTGTCCATCCTTTGTTCCATGCATCAAAGAAACAGATTAGTAAAACATATTCTTGAGTGCGTACTTTGCTAAGACTAGTGCGAA
>VDFB02009728.1:27258-61844 GCA_007258455.2 Sequoia sempervirens | reverse complement strand
ATCAATTTAAATTCCTATGTTGTATGACTAAAAATTCCAATTAAAATTAAATAACAACTTGATATAAAAACATGTAAAAAAAGAAAGGGTAAAGAGAAAAAAAAGTAAAAATATAAACCTAAATTCCATCCTTCCTATATTCCATTTGGTGAATGAATGGACTCGGCTCAAACCAATCTTCATTAGACTTGTTGCCATAATCCCAATAAAAGATGGTGTAATCTTTATGTGAAAGCCTCATTTGTAAGTGTTGGGAAATAAAATTATGCACAAATGTTTAGTTAACTACACAAGACAACCTACAATCAGTAGGGTATTAGTGGTAGAAATAAATGGCATAATCCATCAACATTCATTGAATTAAGTGCATAGGGTTAAACAAAAAGAAAATAGATTTAAATCTTGAAAAATCACATTGAGTAGAAAAAATCAAGAAATTGAAGCAAAAGACAAAGAATTTCATTCAAGATCAATGATTTCAAAACCTTAATATATTTTCCAATGATTTATAATGAGCAACAAACAAAAATAAATGTAACGCCCTGCCATAGAACCCTAGAGGAAAACACACTACAACACTTAAAAATGAAACAATTTTTTTTTTGTTTGAAGTGCAACATACTAAAGATTGCAGATTAAACAATAACTTGTATTCCAAACCTAAGTCCCCTAAGGTTCCATGACTACGCTACTAGAATCCCATTAACCAAACTAACAAGAATTGTAAATCATCTCATTAAACCAAATTTTATCTAACAATATAAAGTGTATTTAATCCATCACATTTAAACGATCTACCAATAAGAATCATCCATATCATATTAACAATATAGCAACATTCATGATCATTACAATTAACTAACATATGCAAGATACAACATTTGCATTATCCATTACAAGAGAGAGAGTTCAACAATTAATTACAACAATACATCATTACAATAGCATTTCTCGAGATCATTAGGTATGAATATACATTTGAGTATAATGCATGATACAACTGATTTCAAATCAATACAAGTACATACAATATATTCCACTTGAACTGGAACAAGCATAGGATCCCACATCACTAAGAGTAGTCACCATAATCATGAACAACAAGGGAACCCAATGGAGGAATAGGCACAATCCACTCGACCATGTGGAACCCAAAGGTCCACCCCCCATGCTAGGAGATAGAAATAAGGTACCACCACAACAATTCATAGACAAGAAGACTATCAACTGACATAACAAGACGATTCAGGACTCCAACATACAAAGTACAATGTATCATCACATAACAGTGATACCGCTTCTAGAGGCATGCAAACAACAAGGGAAACACAAGCCAATGGAATGCTAGGTTGCAGTAGGGGAGAGCATCATCACATGGTCCTGGCATGGGTTTTCTTGATAGTCTCTCACTAGATGTTGGCCCCCATCTATGGTTGTCTTGAAAGACTCACACTAGAAGTCGGCCCCATGGGGTGACACATGTGGAACCAAATTTCCTTTCGTGAGGACAAGGAAGTTGATCTTTCCAACCAGGCCTTCTCAACCCATCCTTAGCCTGAATGAGCACTATAGGCATGGGTGAGGCATCCAATTATCTTAATTAGAGTGAAATTCTATCCAACTCCCTAGTTTATTAAATAGGTTATTACTTAGTTAAGAAAATCTGACATTGGTTATCCTAGATGCCACTTTGTGCACTGGCCCCCATTGAGAGCCACTCCCCCTACTAACAACTAGAAAACCCAACACATCCAACAGGGTAAGCCAACTTGCACAAATCACAAAACCTCATCAACATACACAAAAAGGTGAGGCATAAACCATCCCATTCACAAATCCCAATCATAGTGGTGAACAAACATGCAAGGCTAATGACCCTCATGTACTCATTCAAGACATAAAAAACCATCTCAAAATGAATAATCATAGGATCCATCAAGTAGAAAATTCCCCCTAGCCTCTGGAAGTCTAACTAACCATAGCACAAGAATCTCTCCACTTATAAACTATGTTTCAAAACACCTCCCTTTCCAAAATTATTACATAAGTGAACACCAATTAACCCATAGAGAATCTATTAGTACAAAGTACAAGAGAAATACACCATTTAAAAGTTTATCTAATTCATCCTTTCCACTAATTTCTAAATTATTCTAAATTCTTGTTTATACTATAAATCATCCCATAATCCAAAAAACAACACATAATACATCTTATATGCAACAATTCCAATAATGTAACCATTAACACATAGTGGAATTAACTTTACTTTTATTAAATAATTGTAATATAAATCATTGTTCAACATCAAGAAGAATTATCTAATTTTCTTATTTATTAGATCTCCCAATTTGAAATAAACAAACTCATGCAATATTTAAATACATGAATATATATATATGAAAGAAAATACATTTATAATCTCAACCTGCTGTTAACAAACAGTAATCAGAAAATTATATAAAATATTACACATATAGATATACACACACACACATATATAGGTGTATATATTGATATATATATATACATGCGTACATAAAAATGAATAAGTAAAAATAACATGCGTATATAATACAACTGACACCTATCCACATATATGCATATCTTAAAGATTTGAAACTCAAACTTAAACTCTTGTTTCAATACTCCCATACTATTGTTTACTACACAGAACACATACTTATCGACTGCAAACATGAACATCTTAAGGCCATCGAACCTACATAAGGGATCATGGAGAACAATATGTAAGACATATCAACTATATCAAAGCTTACTTGTTGCTTACCACTATGTAGTGGCGGTGTTGGGTGATTTAGATAGTTAAATTTAAGGCAAAAAGAATATGAAAACCAGAGGGTAAGCTTGAACAACGATTTCTTTGTTGTCAACAATATAAGCGCTAGAAATGATTTTGTGTATGACGAATTCTAAGACCATACAAAACACCCCAACAATAGGATTATATAAGATGCACCATAAACAAACGGGCTTCCATCCAATAAAATACTATACACAATGAATAATTCAAATGCCCATACCACAAAACAACTCCATCAAATTCTATTTATACAAATATCCAATACACTGAATGTAAATCAAATTTCCAAACACATTGAATAAACTTCGATTGATAGAAATAAACTAAAAAAACTAAATCGAAATACACCAATATAGTACACAGCCACAAATGATCGATGCAAGGAGAGAGAGGCACAAGAGGGATATTTTGGAAATATACATAAGATACAAAGTAGTCCACTTAATTCGAAATACCCAAAGAAAAAGTTTGATGCAAGGTTAAATTGAAGTAAGCAGTGATTATCAACCATTAGCTTTGGATGTAGAATACAAGAAAGAGGGACGTATGACAAGATCAAACATTAAAATTATCAAATATTGTAGTCAAATTGGGGAAAAACAAAGTAATTAACGAAACAACAGAATGCTCCAAAAGAAAAGAATTTTCAAAAGCTGAATAAAATTTATAGAATAAGCACAATTTTATTTCAAGAAAGGCTTTGAAAATTTCTAGACCATGCACTTATTAAATTGCACACTCATAAATTTAACAAGTAATTATTTTGCTTCAGATAACACAATCATGCAATATTCATTTTCTAAATAAACATTAAAATTGAGATATAATGGAACCTGGTTTAATTCGTGTGACATAGCTAAAGATTCGATGCTAAGCTTCGATTTCTCAAGATTGTAGATTCAGTCACTTCAAATTCCCCAAAAATTTCTACATGCAATTTCTTTCCTATAGTGAAACTCTCCAAGAACAAGAAAATACTCACGGAATAGAGAAACAAGATTAGTTTTTAGATATTCTTCAAAAGGCCCCCTTTCTTTTAGCCAAAATAACCAATTTATTTACCACTTCCCCAATCTCTGTTGTTGCATGCAATTCTTTAATTTAATTATTTTATTTAATTTCCCACTACCGTCAACTACCTCTTTATTATTATTTTTATAATTTTAACGATACCTTTTAATTCTATTTGTACCACACTTTAATATGTATATTTATTTTTATATTTCTTAATTAAAACATAATCTTGATTTATTTAAATTTAATACAGGCATTAATAATATTTTATTTTATCGAAACCACAGTCATATAAAAACATCTATTTTAATTATCAAAATACTTTTAACTTCAATAACTTTATTTTAATGCAATAATTAATCAAAACGCTAATCGACCAATTTAATCAAATGTACAAAATATCACGCAATACCTAACCTTACGGTGAAGATGGAAAGCAAGACCAAGACAAAAGAGACGAACCAAATCACAAACGAACAACACTACCAGGGTGACAAAGAATACACATCCTTGTCAAGGATGATGGCTGAACAAGGGACCAAATGCTATCTCCATCAACGATTTCCATTGGGTTTTAGGCATGCTCAAACCTGAAAATTTAGGTGGAGTCGATGCCTGGTACCTGCAACTTGCAGAAAACCACACAATCAACCATGTACATAGTCATATAGTCAAACAGACTGTGAAAGGAAAGTTGTAGTGTCACAGGGCACTCACAAGCGAGTGATACGACATTGTTCCCCTTCACCAAAATACATCAACACACAATAATCGGATGCTAACAACAAGGTAAAAGAAATCATCAGATAGTCACATGATGCACATAACAAGATTAATCTGCATAATCCATTAAATCCATATACTAATCATAGCATAAGCATAAAACATCAGTGATAAAAGTATCATTAACTATCATCATAATAGTGAATCCAACATCAAGTAAAGTATCATTATTTCCCAATCCAAAACAACAAATGCTAGTAACAAAAGCAAACTAAGGAACATTACATCCCCCCCTAGAACCAGGCTTACTCCTAGAAGCTTGCAAATAGATAAGGGTATAAGTCTCGCATCCAAGGTGCATCCTCCCAATTAGCTGAAGACTGATCGTTAGGATCACACTGGACCCTCACCTACTCAACATCTCGACCCTTGAGGGTGAGTCTCCTGTGATATAGTATTCCCATGGGATCCAAAGCCAACTACCCCTCCTCTACCTGTAAGGCATTCCAATCAAGAACATGAGAAATATCTATATAATAGGGTCTAAGAACCTAAACATGAAACACATAATGAATGCACGATAGACTGGGTAGAAAAGAAAGATGGTATGCAATAGGATTGATTCTCTCCAACACTTCAAAAGGCCCAACAAAGCACGATGCTAGCTTAGAGAATTTCCCATAATGGATCAAATTCTTTCGTGGACGCACCTGCAAGAATACTCGGTCACCAATTGAGAACTAACGATCCACCCTATGAGCATCTACATATTTCTTCTGCCTATCCTGGGTTGCCACCAAATGCTCCCTAATACGAATCACCTGCTACTCCATCTCCTGAAGCATCTATGGAACAAGAAGTATTATGTCTTGAAGATGATCCCAACTCAATGGGGTCTAACAAGGACGACCATACAATGCCTGAAAAGGAGGCATGCCAATAGAACTGTGGTATCCATTACTGTATGCATACTCTGCCAAATACAAGTAATCCTCCCAATGAGACTACTGATCCATAATGTACATCCAAAGCATATCCTCAAGGATCTGATTAACCCTCTTAGTCTTCCCATTAGTTTCTAGATGATAAGTTGAACTAAAGTTTAACTGAGTCCCCAATGTATGTTGCAAGGACATCCAAAGAGCTAAAGTGAACACTAGATCTCTATCTGAGATAATCTTGCGAGGAATCCCATGTAACCTGAAACTATCCTCCATGAAAATTTTGGCTACTAATGAAGCATTGTATGAGGATCGAATAGGAGAAAATTGTGCCACCTTAGTCAACCTATCCATGGTGACCATGATGGCATCATGCCAATGGGAAGACACTGACAAACCCACAATAAAATCCAATGAGATGATGTCCCATTTCCATTTAGGAACCAGATGGAGCTATAAAAGACCTACAGGATGCTGATGTTCTACCTTCACTCTTTGACACTCCAGACATCTTGACACAAAATCAGCAATATCCCTCTTCATTCTAGCCCAAAAGTATAGCTGATGAAGGTCTGCGTGCATCTTTTTGACACCCAGATGAGTTGAATAGGGTGTTTGATGTGCCTCTAACATGATCAAAGTACAAAGATCTCCTAAGGAAGGAACATAAATGCAACCCAAGTTCCACAAAAGGCCATCTGACTCAAGGGAATAACCTACAAATCTTCCCTCTAAAGCTCTGCCTGACTCAATCTCAGACCTCACCTTCCGATACCAACTATCTATAGGAAGTGCTATAAGGATATGACTCCTCAAGTCCACAGCAAGAGTCACTGCTGAAAGCTCATGTCTCTGTCGACTAAGAGCATTCGCCACCACATTCTCCTTTCCATAAATAAACTTCACCTCAAAATCATATTCACACAGGAACTCCATCCACCGTCTATGCCTAGCATTCAAATTTGGCTGTGTAAAAATATACTGCAAACTATGGTGATCACTGTGCAGCTCAAACCGATGGCCCAATAGGAAATTCCTCCATCTTCTCAAAGCATGAACCACAATGGCTAACTCCATATCATGTGTAGGATAGTTCAACTCGTGATCCTTGAGTTTGTGAGACTCATAGAAAATCATGGGACCATCCTGCATCAACACTGCTCCTAAACCCTCCAAAGATGCATCTGTACACACCAAAAAATCTCCAATAGGATCAAGAACTGCCAAGATAGGTGCACTGGTCAACCTATCCTTAAGAGTCTAAAAGGATTCCTGACACTTCTTTGACCAAATAATATTCTTCCCTTTCCTCTGAAGAGAAGTGATGGGGTGGGCTATCCTTGAGAAACCTTGTACAAATCATTGGTAATAACCTACCAATCCCATACAACTACGAACCTTTACTACATTAGTGGGTGCAGGCCAATCAATGATAGCTTGGATCTTTGAAGGATCCACAACAATGCCCTCACCAGAAATAGCACGACCCAAATATTTCACCTCTGTTTGGAAGAACTCACATTTTTCTAAATTTTCATATAACTGGTTCTCCCTCAGACACTATAGCACTTGATGAAAATTCTCTTCATGCTCCTCCATGGTCCTCAAATAAATCAATATTTCATCAAAAAAATTCTCTTCAACTCGAATGACACAGTGGTGAACTCATAGTGCCTGTAACGAGTGCGAAATGTTGTCTTATGAATGTCTGCCTCGAAGATGTGAAACTGATGATACCCTGAATTAAGATCATTTTTTTAAAACACCCTAGCTCCCTTGGTCTAATCGAAGAGATCATCAATCCTCGATGATGGATACCTGTTCCTCACCGTCACCTTATTCAGTTGTTGGTAATCAATGCATAATGGAAGGGACCCATCCTTCATCTTCATGAAAATCACTGATGCTCCCCAAGGAGAGACACTAGAATGAATAAACCCCTTTTCCAACAACTCCTCAAGCTACAACCAAAGCTCCTTAAGCTCCTAAGTGGTCATTTGATACAGAGCTTGGGAAATAGGATCTTCTCTAGGTACACAGTCTATTTTGAAATCGATGCCATGCTTAGGTGGCATCCCTAGAATCTCACTAGGAAAGACACTTGCATACTTTCTAAGGATAGGATGACTGTCGAGGGACACCTCTCAGCTCTCCCCTAACTCCAAATCATTAATTATCATGGAAAACAACTGGAAACCCTGTCACATACACCTCTTCAACTGCATAGAAGAGATCATGCGCAAGGAAATATGCCTCTAAACACCAACTACCTCTACCTCACTACCTGAATCATTTACACACTGTACTGACTTATGCCAACAATCTATCACTACTTGGTGAGCATCCAACCAATCCATGCCGAATACTACATCATAGGATCCAAGAGGCATAATACAAAGGTCTATTGTGGTGCAAAGAGAACCGATCCTCAAACCACAACCATGATCTAGAGACTCAACTGCTACTTTAGCACTGGAGGCCAATTCAACCTGACACCTATCATCTTGCTTCATTGCCACCAGTCCACATTGCGCCACTACAGAAGGAGAAATAAAAGAATTTGAAGCACTAGAGTCAAAGAGGATAGAAACACTATGACCCTACAACACACCTGTAGTCTTGAACCACTATACCCTAATGCTCAACATGGTAGTTATCAACCATTGCAAAAACTTTGTGACCTGCCAACATCACCTACTGTCAGCTCTGAAGTTGTCGGCCTCTGACTAGCTCTTGATGTGCCCTTCTGAGGACACTGTCTAGCAATGTGACCTTGATGACCGCAAGAGAAACACCCTATACCTTTGTTGTAACCTCTATCACCTGGAGGTGCACTAGACTGCTGAAAACTACCTCTGCCAACTACAAATTGCATACTCTAAATTGACTGATCGGGATGATAACAATGTGCTCGCTGCCAACTCTAATTTTTCTTAGACTGAAATCTATCACCATGCTGAGATTGAGATTTTTAATGTTTGGATTGAGAATGCTATTGTTGCTACTTTGACCACCCTTAGCAGGTGCATGGTGGCTCCTAGAAGATTCCACTACCTTAGTTTGACCACCATGAGAACTGAAACCTGTTGGAGGTGCACTACCAATCTGCACTCTTGTATGACCACCTAGATCCATGGCCAAATTCTCCTCTACTATCTGAGCCTTCTCTATTGCCACCTCCATGGTTTTTGGCTCAAACACATGAACACCCCCACTAATACATGCATTCAAACCCCTAATAAAATGATGCACCAACATACCCTTATCATCACCTATTCCTTCATACTGCTTAAGCTCATAGAATCTACGCTCATACTACTCAACTTACATGGCCATCTATCTCAGCTCATGGAACTCATCCACATGATGCTTCCTCCAATGATTGGACAAGAAACAAGCCTTGAATATCTCTAGAAACCACTCCCAAGAGACTGAACCTATATCCAAATGTAGTTTTTTTCCTTCGAATGCCACCACATGGAAGAAAAACCTTTAAGGTACATAATAGCGCACCTAGCTTTGGTGTTGCTACCATACAGATGCATGCAAAAACACTTGTTCAGATCAATTAACCATGTCTCTGCCTCCAAACTACTACCAGTCCCATCAAAAGTAGGAGGATGTTCTCTCAAAAATCCCTCATATGACTGGCTTAGACAACCTCCTGCTCCACTGTAACCTCTCTTCTTTTGGGAGACTCCTCTCTCTCTCCCTAACAACCATCTCAAAATGAATAATCATAGGATCCATCAAGTAGAAAATTCCCCCTAGCCTCTGGAGTTCTAACTAACCATAGCACAAGAATCTCTCCACTTATAAACTATATTTCAAAACATCTCCCTTTCCAAAATTATTACATATGTGAACACTAATTAACCCATAGAGAATCTACCAGTACAGAGTACAAGATAAATACACCATTTAAAAGTTTATCTAATTCATCCATTCCACTAATTCCTGAATTATTCTAAATGCTCGTTTATACTATAAATCATCCCATAATCCAACAAACAACACATAATACATCTTATAAGCAACAATTCCAATAATGTAACCATTAACACATAGTGGAATTAACTTTACTTTTATTAAATAATTGCAATAGAAATCATTGTTCAACATCAAGAAGAATTATCTGATTTTCTTATTTATTAGATCTCCCAATTTGAAATAAACAAACTCATGCAATATTTAAGTACATAAATATATATACATATATGCATATGTATATATATATATATATGTATATATATATACATACATATATATATGTATTTGAAAGAAAATACATTTATAATCTCAGCCTGCTGATAACAAACAGTAATCAAAAAATTATATAAAAGATTACACATATAGATATACATATACACGTAGATATATGTATATATAAATATAGGTATATATATAGGTATATATATGTATAGGTATATATATATATAGGTATATGTAAATATAGGTATATATATATATACATACATGCGTATATAAAAATGAATAAGTAACAATAACATGTGTATATAATACAACTGATGCCTATCCACATATATGCATATCTTAAAGATTTGAAACTCAAACTTAAACTCTTGTTTCAATACTCCCATACTATTGTTTACTATATAGAACACATATCTATCAACTGCAAACATGAACATCCTAAGGCCATCGAACCTACATAAGGGATCATGGAGAATAATATGTAAGACGTATCGGCTATATCAAAGCTTACCTGTTGCTTACCACTATGTAGTGGTGGCGTTGGTTGATTTATATAGTTAAATTTAAGAAAAAAAGAATACGAAAACTAGAGGGTAAGCTTGAACAACGATTTCTTTGTTGTCAACAATATAGGCGCTAGAAATGATTTTGTGTACGGTGAATTCTAAGACCATACAGAACACCCTAATAACAGGATTATATAATATGCACTGTAAACAAAAAGGCTTCCATCCAATAAAATACTATACACAGTGAATAATTTGAATGCCCATACCACAATACAACTCCATCAAATTCTATTTATACAAATATCCAATACATTGAATGTAAATCAAATTTCCAAACACATCGAATAAACTTCGATTGATAGAAATAAACTAAAAAAACTATATCGAAATACACCAATATAGTACATAGCCGCATATGATCGATGCAAGGAGAGAGAGGCACAAGAGGGGATATTCTGGAAATATACATAAGATACAGAGTAGTCCACTTAATTCAAAATACCCAAAGCAAAAGTTTGGTGCAAGGTTAAATCGAAGTAAGCAGTGATTATCAACCATTAGCTTTGGATTTAGAATACAAGAAAGATGGGCATATGCCAAGATCAAACATTAAAATTGTCAAATATTGCAGTCAAATTGGGGAAAAATAGAGCAATTAACGAAACAATAGAATGCTCCAAAAGAAAATAATTTTCAAAAGCTAAATGAAATTTACAGAATAAGCACAATTTGATTTCAAGAAAGGCTTTGCAAATTTCTAGACCATGCACTTATTAAATTGCACACTCAAAAATTTAACAAGTAATTATTTTGCTTCAAACAACACAATCATGCAATATTTGTTTTGTAAATAAACATTAACATTGAGGAGATATAATGGAACTTGGTTTAATTCATGTGACATAGTTGAATATTCAATTCCAAAGATTCAATGTTAAGCTTCTATTTCTCAAGATTGCAGCTCCAATCACTTCATATTCCCCAAAAATTTCTACAGGAAATTTCTTTCCTATAGTGAAACTCTCCAAGAACAAGAAAATACTCACAAAAAGAGAAACAAGATTAGTTTTTCAGATATTCTTCAAAAGCCCCCCTTTCTTTTAGCCAAAATAACCAATTTATTTACCACTTCCCAAATCTCTCTTGCTGCATGCACTTCTTTAATTTAATTATTTTATTTAATTTCCCACTACCGTCAACTACCTCTTTATTATTATTTTTTATAATTTTAACCATACCTTTTAATTCTATTTGCACCACACTTTAACATGTATATTTATTTTTATATTTCTTAATTAGAACATAATCTTGATTTATTTAAATTTAATATAGGCATTAATAATATTTTATTTTATCGAGACCATGATCATATAAAAACATCTATTTTAATTATCAAAATACTTTTAACTTTAACTTTATTTTAATGCAATAATTAATCAAAACACTAATCAACCAATTTAATCAAATGTACAAAATACTAAGCAATACACGACCTTACGACGAAGATGGAAAGCAAGACCATGACAAAAGAGATGAACCAAATCACAAATGAACAACACTACTAGGGTGATAATGAATACACATCCTCGTCAAGGATGATGGCTAAACAAGGGACCAAATGCTATTTTGGTGCAGGGGCACCTTGGGATCTCCATGCCTCTTTGAGGCTTTGTGTGGTTTTTGATTCGTGTCAATGATGATCATGATGTAATAAGGTCATAAGGACCATCTGAAATGCTTTGTGATAGGTTTTTAGGTTTTATGTTGAGTTTTGATGTAATAACAAGGTCTCTTCCTCACCATGTAAACTTGGTGCATCTAGGCCAACATAAGGAATTAAGGTGCCATGATGCAACCAGGTAATTGAGGGGAGCTGCCTTGTTGATTTGATAGTCTTGGAGGTGTTTTAGTCATATTTTTGCTTGGTTGGTAAATCGGGTTCTTGATGTTGTGCAAAATTTCCTTAACTAGGCAATTAGGAGTCATTTAGTGTTTGATTAGTTTCCCAATGTCCTCCAAATTCAAAATTCAGTTGAGGGACATTGGGAGAGGTGTGTGAATGTTGAAATATTCCTCTTTTGGTTGAGGCAAGTTTGATGGAGAAGTTTTGAAGCAAAATCAATTAAAAAAAGAACTTTGTTTTCCACATTTATGTGCAAAAATTGCTGCTAACTCGTGTGGTACAGACATAATATGTACTATATGAACACAAGGATATAATGGTTCAATATAGGGTTGAGGTAGATTCCTTTTGGCGGTGGTTTGACTCATTTTCATCAAGAATCAGCGGAGATATTTTCATTTTACTACAAGTGGATCTGAAACCCTCCACAACTAGGGTTTGATCAATAAAATGCAAGTTTCTCTCCATTCCACCATAGGAAAAATCTGATTTTTGGTGGAATGGAAGGGATTGTAGTATAATTCAAGATGAAAAAGGTTTCATACTGGAATATGGAGTTTGGTGAGAATAAATTGATGCCCTAGGCCTGACATCTCTATGTGATAGACCAAAATTTGTTGCAAAAATCTGATTTGAGGCCAGATTTGTGAGTTTTCAATTTTTTGGTGCTTGGGATCAGTTGGAATGAGTTTGTTGAAGGTATAGGAAGGTATTCATTTGATTAGGGGTATTAGGGTGTTTCGAGGTAACCATACTTTCATTGAAAAGTGTCTTTTAGGCCTCCTTGTAGTGTTAGAAAAAAGGTCATTTGTTGCCTTTTGTCTTGGAGTCAAAACTTGTGGTTTTGAGGGTTTGTGGAGGATAGTATCAAGTGTCAAAAACTAGTGATTTTGGTCTGGTTTCAGTCATTATAAGGATTTTATGTTGACCATCCCATTAGACATGGATACAAGGGCTACAAGGCCTAATATGGCAGCGATAGATGAAAGAGTGTTCCCAAGTGAGAAGTCTTGTTTGTTGGATTAGTTTAGCCATGTTAAGAGATTTTGAGTCATTTCCAAGCCTCTTGATTTCATTTGGGTGTGTGGAGTTAAAATAGTGCTTAAGTTGCTCATTAGTTGTATGGTGTATTAAGGAGTCTATCTAAGAGTATTTGAGAGAAGCTCTTACGAGATTGTTCTTCCCCTGCCACTCTGCATCATATCTCCATCAAAAATTTTCATTGGGTTGAAGGCACACTCAAACCTAACAATTCAGGTGGAATCAATGCTTGGTACCTATAACCTACAACAAACCACCCAGTCGAACATGTACATAGTCATACAGTCAAACACACCATGAGAGAAAAGTCATAGTGTTGTAGGGCACTCACAAGCGAGTGATGTGACACTATTCCCCTTCACCAAAATACAACAATGTACAATAATCAGATGCTAACAACAAGGTAAAATCAATCATCACATAATCACATGATGGACATAACAATATTAATCCGCATAATCCATTAAATTCATATACTAATCATAGCATAAGCATACAACATCAATGATAAAAGTATCATCAACTATCATCATAATAGTGAATCCAACATCAAGTAAAGTATCATTATGTCCCAATCCAAAACAACAACCGCCAGTAACAGAAGAAAACTCAGGGGCATTACAATAAACATGAAATTTGGATGGAAAGGCAAATAATCCTCTCAAAAATTTCATAAAATGAAAATAGATTCAAATGTAAAAGATAATAGGATGGCCCTTCACATTCACTTCTTTTCCTCCATTTTTAAAGTAATTTTCCAATCTTTTTCAAACCATTATAATATTTCACCTCCAAATTTCATTTAAATGTTTCCAACTCTCTTGCACTTCATGATTTACCCTCTTCTAATAATACAATAACATTAGCCATACCCTTTCTTCTATCTTGCAAGGATTTATTTGAAGAGTATTGCAAGTAAGTACTCTACCCCAAGGTTGGATGTCATGAAAATGAGGGTGTTCAGGAAACCAATCCTCCAGTCATGTCCAATATACTGTAATCAATAATAAGAAGTATCAATTTCATTTAAATAAACATTGTGGATCAAATAATGCTAATCAAATTGGAAAACTTGATCTTGATTAATATTCTCACATGGCTCCTTCCCTTTCATAATGCTTGATTTCATATTTTTCTTGATAACATTCATCGATTTTTCTTTTTTCTTCAAGTCCTTGTTTGTTACATCTTTAATTTTCATCCAGGTTTGAATCTATGTGCTTTTCTTTCTTGGACACCATTCTTGATCTTCATTCCTAATCAGTAAAATGTGGGTTGCATTTTATTCACATTTATAGTCCATTAATAATCCTCTTGTACAACAGCCATGTCTCCATCATTCCATGCATTCCACATCTCATTTAATCCAAACATGAATGTTTTACTTTTATAACCTCTTGAAATGATAAAGCTTTAAGATAAATTCATCAAAGAAAGTCATGGGAATACCTGGTAAGACTTTATCTCATAAGAGATTATAAAAATTGTCAAGCTTTGATAAGGGATCAAAGAAACAATAATCCAACAAACAACAAAAGAAGGCTTCCCTAACTACTCAACACGACAACAATCTGCATAATGTTTATTGTAGCCATTTTCTCCTCAGTTGAGGACCCATATCTCTAATTCACATTATTTAGTAATCACTTTGCATGAATTTGGATTGACATTGTATTGCCTATGTAATGGTGATTTTATAAATTCATATTTCTTTCTTCCCATATATTATCCTTTTCACAACAATTGATTATGGTAGGAAGATCTGTGTTGCCTCGATCAGATATCTTACCTTTGATTGTTACCATGGCATTGGTACATTGTTATAGATAAAGTACTTCAAAATAAGAATCCAGTAACTCTTGTTGGAACATGTTTGTCATTGCGTCAAAAGATCAACCTGTTAATGTTCAATACAAACGTCAGAGATAAACGGATCCACGAGAGGCAATTAGCCCATGTTCCAAATTAGAAGGGAGACGCTGATGATTAATACAACTACTCTTTAATAAACATATCTACTAATTCTTCTTCTGAATAGACTCTTTCTTCTGAATTTACATAAGATGGATCCTATGTACTAATTCATCTTTTGAACATACTCTTTCTCATACTAATCACTTGAACCATGAATCCTTTTTTCCTCTACTACTATAATACTCTATAACTCTTTATCATGTTCTATCTCATTTCAGCATTGACATCCCTAAGGTCCCACTCATTTTTAGCATGTCAACCTTGTTCATATTACTAGGAACACATAAGTAGAAGTCAAATTCTTTGGGATGCATGATGAGAGTATCTACTACAATGCCTGGAGAAATGTATCAAAAGATGAAAGAAAATTGCTTCCTTCCATGTCTAAGTTACACCTAGCGTCTATATAGTTTGATGGTCTTTATGACCTTTTTTCCATTTTAGATCGTATATTACAACTTTAAAATTTATTAAGTCGTATACGTTGACAAATATAAGTATATATGACACTTTAAATTATGTGTAAACTGTAAAAAAATATTATAGATGGATATATTATAATATTGTAATTTATAATATTATATATATCATTTTATAATGTATATTATAAAATTACAAATTAATTTATTTAGAATCTCTTAAAAAATAGAATGCATTGTTTCTAAACTTTAGAATATTTTTAATAAGAATATCTTGAATATTTTCAAATATGAATTTAGAAATTTATTGTAAGAATAAATTTAAGATTCTACATTTATTACTAATAGTTATCATTTTGTTATATTCATATATATGATTTATAATATTTATTATAAAATATATATTAATTTAGAATTTTTCAAAATAAAATGTAATTGTTTTTAAGTTTTAGTTTTTTGTGTTTATTACTATTAGTTCTCTCTCTCTCTCTATATATATATCAAGGAATTTCAATTTTTTTAAGATACATCATTGGTTTGGTGAGTGTTGAGCATGTATCTATAATGATATGCACTTTATAAGAATTATGATCCTTTTCAATTTTTTTTTTTAATTCAAATGATACATAATAATATATAATATGATCTTTTATGTATTATTAATATAATATTTTAATATAAAATATTTTATTATTAAACTATTTGCATCATAGTATTAAATTTATATATTTTTCGTATTTTTTGTATTATTAATATAATATTTTAATATAAAAGATTTTATTTTAAAAAAATCATAAATTAAATATTTTTTGACAATTTATATTTTTGTTAAAGCAAAAGACATGAAATGACCTCTATGACTTATAATAGAAATTGGCAACTTTTACAACTTCACAACTTCAGCCAAAGATCACTTTGTAATTTCAGCTCAATGTTTGCAAAAACTTTGCACTTCAAAATTAAATCCTACAACATAAAATGATTAAAATATTAGTGTCTTTTAACATTTAAATCAAATTCAAGAATTTAATTATTGGACTCAATTTAACTTAATTAAATATTAAAATCAAAATTTTAATGTTTAATTATAAATGTTTGAATTAAGTTTAAAATTTAAATACTTTTGAATTTTAAATTGTAAATGTTATTAATTGATTTAAAAAAAAATGATATCAAAAATTTGAATTGTTTTGTGACATAATTTTATTGATAGAATGCAACAAATGCAACAAGGTGATAAATCATGAACAAATACAATGCATCAACCAAGTGAACAAACTATGATTAGTAGATAAAGTGTGATGTAGTGAGATGTGAGAAAAGGTGACAAGATGCCATTAAGAGACAACAACCCAAAGCGGAATATTAATACAATTAGCTAGACATGATCAATGAGGGATGTCATAAATACAATTCAATTAGACTCAACAAAAGAAAGGTCCCTATTTGGCAAGAATTAGGGATATGTTGTAAATGGTCACAACACACCCTTTGCCTCATATTAGTGATAATTTGATATTAACACCATAGAATTGGGGAAGAAAGTAATGTAAAAGGGAAAGCAATTGAACCATAACTTTAATAAAAAAAAAAAAAAAACTAAATAACAAATGATTGGATCCAAATTAGAAGTTCCCTCTATAACATCCCAATGACAAAGCTTAAATTATATTAAATAGAATAGTGATCTAGAATTGATCCAAGTCCTTTAAAAAAAACAAGGATGATCCAATGCTACATTAAATAAAACAATATCAAATTTGGAAAAAATCTTATACCACCAAACATGTTCTATTTACTATTTTTGAGACCCCAAAAGTAAATATTCACCAATTGATGACAAACCATCACTAAATTTTTTTGACCGTAGCATAATGACGTACCAATCCTCTACATTGAAAATCCTCAACCTCAAAATCACTTTGCAATATGGAACCTCAAAATAATTGAGTGGATCTTTTGTGAAATAGATCAAATTCTAAGAATGACCTATATAATATGAACTTATCCTAGGGTTTGCAGGGTGTAACAAACTACCTATTAATTAATTGAAATATTTTGAACATATCTCTTACAACACTAAATTTGTTTTATTTAAAAAATATAGCAATGATATTTATTTATCATTTTTTTATACAAGAAAGAATACAAATATCAAATATTAATACATCTTTATATAACACAATATTTATTCAAGGAAGTACAAGACATAACTAGCATTTCATCATATCAATTAAACATAATTCTTTTATCAAATATTACATTACACAATGTATTGTTCAATTGTTCAATGCATAATTATAATTTCATAACATCAATGTGATTTACATATAACAATAGTACGAAATCATTATTGTAGACACGTAAAATATACTGATTTACTAACATCGTTTCTTCCTGAATCATCCCTCGGTCCGACCATTTAATCAAATTCCCCTATCTGATTAAATTCATCAATATTCGTCTCTTGAATAAATAAATTATTTTATCTAATCAAGTCATCTCTCTTGTTAATTAAATCAATCCATCTGATCTAATTATCCCTATTTAATTAAATAATCAATTTATTTGATTAAATCTCTAAAGTCTATCCATTAAATTAAATAAATTAAAACCTTATTTGATTTAATCTAACACCATCCCTTTTAATTAAATAAATCAAAATCCTTATTTAATTAGCCTCTTATCATATTCCTCTCTTATTTGATTTAATTAAATCCATAAATTTGAGTCAAATAGGTCACATCATCTAACCTCTCTGTTAAATTAATTAACCCTTGATTAATTTAATCTCATCTCATGTCACATCCTCTAGATAATGCAAGTTGCACATGAAAATAGATTTAATTCATTTATTAAATCTCTATTTTCCTCACAAGGCATCTTTTGGAATATTCTCTCAATTTGAATTCAAAAATTCCAAGTCAACATGTACATCCAACAAGGCAATAACTTCATCTTACATGTCCTTTGCCTTGAGCCAAGTGGCATTTATTGCATTTTCCCTTCCCTCTTACATGTCATTTCAACAAATTTGAATTTCAAATATTGGCATTTATTGGCACAAACCCCAAATTTTGCACATCCATCATCCATTCATAGCTTGACAAGTGGCATCATATCATTGGATGAATGTTAGTCCCACATTTCTCAAATTTGGACATTCATCCATCCTAGAATTCTATAAATAAAGAGCTCATATCCTCATTTCATCATCCACAATCCAAGCAAAGTTACCATGCTCAAATATCTCTTGAATTCCATCTATTATCATTGAGTCATAACTAGGTTTTGTAGATTTTTGCCTTGGAGTCTTCATTCTTCATCAACAAAGTGGATCAATCTCTTCAAAATTCGGAGCTTGCATCTTAGGAATTGGGAAAGGGCCAATTTTCACATCAAATTGGCACCAATTCCCCCATGGGATCATGAGTTTGCATATTTAAATTAGGATTCAATCTAGTTTATCATTTCTATTGTGTTCTTCATTGTTTTCTTTCCTAGTTTGAAGTTGTAAATGGATTTCATGGGGAATCCTTGTTTTGGCTTGCAATATCTAACTTGAGGTGTTTATTCTCTTTGTTTGGCAGGTACCAAGGTTGGGGTTTGCACAATTATTAATACAAATGATTAACAAGATCGGGTCTCTAAGTCATCTAATATGAAACCATAATCAATAAAATTTGTGATTGAAATCAATTATTGTCTTTGATAAACCAAGTCTTCAACATCTCAACTACAAGAGGGAGACCATCACCTGAGTACTTTTCCTCCAACCATAGAATAGTGGTCCCCTGCACACCTTCCAACTGGAAGTGGCCCTACCCTTCACAAAGGTAATAGATCTAAAGGATCTCCATGATCACCATGCCATCTGGGAATTGTTGTGTTCTAATTATAAACAATTTGTCATACAACTCTAGATACCCTCCAATTGAGTATAACCTATTTGACTAATTTGTAATAAATAAACACTATGAACTGACAATGCAAGTAGTGATTTTGCATTACTTTGGCTAAATATTTTAATAATAAATAAACACATTTCATAAATGATAACATGCATGTTGTATGTTTGCACACCTCTTTCTCAAATTGGTCATGAAAAACTAGATTTCACATTCACTTCTCATAATGATATGGTTAATCAAACACATATTCACATTAACATGTAATTTTTAAAGATTTTTTATACTTTAAAAGTAAAGCAATGCTACTTTTATCATAATATAGTCCACCCTTTTAAAAGGTTACATCTTGTATATTTGAATGCATACATACATACAAACACACACACACACACACACAAATACATACTTATATGTTTATATAGGCTTATACCATCATATCATATAAACATTTCTTATGTATGCAATTGCATATATGTAATTATATATTTTACCTCTTAATTCCATAACATGATCAAATAAAATTTTAAAGGAGAAGTTCAGTCTTGTCTAAGGATATCATTGTTCACATGTATGCATATAAATCCAAACTTCAATAAAACCATATTTGAGACTAATTATAGCATATAATTTCTATACAATGTTTCAAAAAATCCAACACGATGCCACTTGACAAAGACAATTTTACCAAGGAAAAAAAACATTGTTGGTTCATACAATAATGTTTGGTTTTAAACATATTCTTATCGTTGTTGAGCTCGCAAGAATAACTATCAATCCTATAAGAAAAATGAATGATTAACAATCATTGTTTAAACCTCAACAAAGAGTGAAGGATAATGCATGTCTAATTTCACAATTTGATCACTACTGACTCTACAACAAACACTAACATAACAAACTACTCATTGACAAGACCTCATTAGTGTATGGTTAAATCCCTATCAAGGTCATATAAGTTAAACATGGTTTTACATACCATTATATACCACTAAGCATAGTTAAAAATTTTGAGATCATAAGAGAAGGCATGATTAAGTCACAAAAGAATCACCATCAAAGGAATGAAAATATATGGCTATGAACCATTTAAACAAAAAGATAGGGCTTTACTCAAACCTCCCTAAATGATAGTTTCAATACCATATAAAACCAAACATAGGTTTAAATGCCAATATTCCTTGATGACAAGGCACAGACATATAAATCATAGTCATATTAATGATCTATGGATAAACAACACACTCATTTCACAATGACAAGGAAAAGTGGCATAAATAATACACTCATAATGTTAAGGAAAATATAGCACCTGGTCATTTTACAATGACAAGGTCAAATGGTATAAATAATACAATCATAATTATAAGGCCAAAAAAACACTGTCATATCACAATGACAAGGTTGAATAGCTTAAAGAATATAGTTGTAATGATAAGACCAAAATAACATAGTAATTTTACAATGACAAGGTCAAATAGCATAAAGAATACAATCATAATGATAAGACCAAAATAATACAATCATTTCACAATGACAAGGCCAAATAGCTTAAAGAATATAGTCATAATGATAAGACCAAAATAACATAGTCATTTTACAATGACAAGGTCAAATAACATAAAGAATGAAATCATAATGATAATACCAAAATATTATAATCATTTTACAATGATAAGACCAAATAACATAAATAATACAATCATAATGATAAGATCAAAAAACAGTCATTTACAATTACAAGGATGAATAGTATATAAATAAATTTTAACATTGTTGTATAGTAATAATAAATTAGGGAAAACCTTTGTATTAACTTACCCTAGTTCGACATTGGATAGATATTACAATCATCATCCTAGAAAATACAAACTTAAGTTTGATGATACAAAATTTATTTAACAAAACTATAGTTTAGAAGACCATTTCAACAGTCATATACATTACAAAGTCTCTGGCCTATATGATTGAATAACATGCAACTAACAAAACTTACCATCTTTTTAAAGCGGGATGAGGATTAGATTCCTCAGTCACAACATCAAAAATTTAACAAAATTCAACTACATGCAAGTATTTCTCCATGAAATAATTACAAAGTGTAGAGAAGGGGGATTCGCTACTCACGAGTTCTCTTCATTCATAGAGCCTCACGGGGAAAATTTCCCTAAACTACCTCAAGGAACAACGTGAGTTCTAGAATCAGAAAGAGTAGGCCACAATTTTTTTTTGTAAAAACTGATAGGCTCTTGACCAAAGGACAGTAGTGCGGCAAACTAGTGTCTCGTATAGACTAGAAAGCGAGTCTATCATAGAAAATAACATAGTGGCTACTTCTACTCTAATTGCTAAGAAATATTAGAATGTAGGAAAGTAACAGAAAGTGATAGAACTAAAGTAAAGTGAAATAGAAATGATAGAGATAAGGAGAAGAAAGGAAAGAAGATGCTCACAACAATTCAAGTAATGAAGCCTTCAGCTAGTAGATACCTTCAATACCTGCGTCTGTAAGATTTGGAGAAATTGTTGGGGCTGTATAGGGGTTTGCCTTAGTCAAACCCCCGTTTTGGTGTTCCCACCTCCACAGACAGCCAAAAGATAGAGAGAGTGAGATAAGTAAGCAAATGCGATGTGATAAAAGCAAACCCTGCTCAAGGAGGACAACCCGTATCACAAAATGTAGGTCATAAAAGCAATCCCCACTCGAGGAGGAGAACTTGTATCATGAAGTAGAGATGTGGTAGATAGGGGATGTGTGAAATCCCAAGATGCTCAAAGGTGCAAGGCACAATGTATATATGCAAGGCTTAGGAAGCCAAAGAGGGAAGAAAAGAAAGCTACAAGAGCCAAGAGTGTGTTGCAAAGGATTGTCGTGAGAGCTTGAAAGAGTTGTAAAGAGAGCTTGAAGGTGTTGTAGAAGGCTGGTGTAACAAACGAGAGAGTTGTGCAAGCAAGAGAAAGATGGAAGAATGTTCAAGATAGAAGACAAGAAGGAGAAGAGAGGGCTAGAATAAAGCTAGAGGCCAAATAGATGGAAAAGATAGGATTTAAGGAAGGAAAAGAAGCTTCCTAGGCGGTTACAAGGTATCTCAAGTTGTTACCACCAACCAAATGAGGTGACAAGTGGAAAAAATTCACAGAAATGGTTGTTTGAATGTTGAAACATCAAAGGATGTTAGCAAGATGCACGGATGTCCGCACGGTGCACTAGTGTCTAGACACGTCATGCTACAAAACAACATGAATGAGAAAAGCATAAGGTTCGATGCGAAGCTGACGAGCGAGGATGGCTGTTGAAAAGGGGTCCTAGAGCATCCTAAGAGGGGAAAAAGGCTAATGTATGGGGCTAAAATGAGCCTACACAAGATGCTAAGGGAGTGGACACTAAAGTGGATGCAAGAATGTATGTGAAATTGCAAGGGGTACAATTTTATGACTATACATTTTTCCCCCACTTTAGTGGGCATATGAATCTATGCTAATATGCACGTTAAAGGAAATATACTAAGCATAAATAACATCATATGCCAAAAGGATACTATAGAGGAAGCAAACAACTCTTCAAACCAAAGAAGCATGCTGCTAGGCTGAAGACCTACAAAACAAATGCATTAGACAAGAAAAACCTACACCAGACAACAATGTTAGAGCACAAAAAACTAAAGGGTTTAAGTTAGCAAAGTGAAAGATACCTCAATGTAGAAGGTTGTCTCAGTACTATGCGTTGTCCCCAAACTAAGAAATAACACATAGAAGAATTCTAAAACAAAGAGACGAAGGGTATATACATAGGCTGAAGATGTAGATCTTCGATCCCATATATACAATTGAGAAGAGAAGAGAATTTAAGAATGTAAGTGCCTCATAGGCCTGTAGACCTGTAAGGAAGGTGTCCTCCAAGATCTCTCACATGAAGAATACCTAGAAAAGCACCTTATAGACTTGTAGACCTGCAAGGAAGGTGTCCTCCAAGATCTCTCACATGAAGGAAACCCCAAGAAAGCACTCTACAAACCTGTAGACCTATAGGGATGACGTCCTCAAAGATCTCTCGCATGAAGTATACCCTAAGAAAGCATCCTACAGATTCGCAAACCTATAGGGAAGGTGTTCTCCAAGATCTCTCACATGAACGAAACCCAAAGAAGTGCCTTACAGACCCTTAGACCTACAAGGAAGTGTCCCCCAAGATCTCTCACATGGAGGAAGCCAGGAAAGCACCCTATAGACTTGCAAACTTGTAGGGAAGGTGTCCTTCAAGATCTCACATGAAGGTAACCCAAAGAAAGCACCTTATAGACCCGCAGACCTGCAGGGAAGGTATTCCCCAAGATCTCTCACATGGAGGAAACCAAAAGAAAGCGTTCTATAGACCCGCATACCTATAGGGGAGCCAGCCCCAAGATCTCTCACATGGAGGAAACCCAAAGAAAGCATTCTATAGACCCGCATACCTATAGGAGAGCCAACCCCAAGATCTCTCGCATGGAGGAAGCTCAAAATAAGTGCCCTATAGACTTGCATATCTATAGGGAGGTATCCCCCAAGATCTCTCACATGGAGGAAACCCAAAGAATGGGACTCCTCAGAGTTAGAAAGTGGCTTCATAGGTGCACCTGCAAAGTGACATGTCTACCCATAGATAGAACATGTTCGAAAGCGGCCATGCAGGAAAGTAAGTGGACAATCATGCAAAACGTCAACAAGTTGGAAGGCTTTCAAAGGGTCCCTCAGGAACCTTTCAAGAGAAGAGGAGTCCATTTAAGGGATGCACTATTTGAAAAGAAAGGTCTAGTCAGGTTGCCCCCAAGCTAGACACAAATAATTCATTTGAGTTAAAAGCTTTCAAAGGAGGGTCCTTTGAGAACCTTTCAAAAGAAAAAAGAGGTCCACTCAAGGGAAGCTTCATTTGAAAGACATAAAGAAGAGATGGGGTCCTTTAAGAAGGATGGAAATCTCCAAAACAAGTTATCACTACCCCCAACATACAGGGGAGGAGAACCATGCAAGATACTT
Source organism: Sequoia sempervirens (assembly GCA_007258455.2). Classification (NCBI taxonomy): domain Eukaryota; kingdom Viridiplantae; phylum Streptophyta; class Pinopsida; order Cupressales; family Cupressaceae; genus Sequoia; species Sequoia sempervirens. Next base: position 37,357 of record VDFB02009728.1, on the reverse strand, counting down.
AGGACATGCAGGATAGAGGTGAACCTCAATATCACTTGTCATTCAAAGAAGAGGCAGGTGCATCAATAAAAAATGAGTTTGATGGCACTTGAATCAAGCAATTGTTGTATCTTGTCCTTCAAGGCCTTACATTCACTAGTGGAATGGCTAGGCACTCAATGGTATGCATAGAAAGAATGCTTTTCATTATCATGTTCATGATATTTCTTGTGTGTGGGATAAGAAAAATTGATTAAGTGGACTTTTAGAAGCTGCAACAATATACGCTCTTGCTCAAATAAAGGATGAGGGGTAGGAAGCAAGTATTTATCTTGTGGAGAAAGACTTGACTACTCACAAGAGGAATACATGAAGACAAAAGATAATGGAGGAAGAATCTTTTCAACAAAACAACGTTGAGAAGAATTCATGTCACTCAACCATGGCTTCTGTTTAAATCATTCATTTGAGCAACCAAGCCCCAAATTATGCTTACGCAGGATGAATTCTATAGGGACCTGAATGCCTTGTTCGTTATGCCCACAACCTTTACTCTCAGCCATATTTAGAGACAAGCTTAAAGCCAGGGCCACAACGTGTTTGCAAATATTGAAAAGAAGGAGGATCTTCATAGAGAGCATTGTTCCAACAATGGGGATTACACTCATCTATGGGATCATCATCATCCTTTTTAACAGGACTGCCAACATTATCCTATTTAGCAGAAGCATAATCATCTTCCTTAGAAGGAGGATCAACACTAAGAACATTACAATTATTGCTCACACTACCCTATGATACAAAAGAATAACCATCTCTGATAGCATGTGTGGATGATGTTATTGGAAGGTTTGAGTGGATTAGGTTGACTTTATATTCCCCAATGAAGGAGTATGTAAAGTATAAGGAACCCCAATCATCAACAAGACATGCATTCTTTAGAGAAGTAGAAATAGTAGACTTAATATTTTCTTTCTTCAGAAGGATCTTCTCTAGAGACATCTATCTCAAGAGTATCCTTTGTGGTAGGTATTGCTAGAGTAAACATTGACACATTGGAAGACACTAAAGGAATAAGAGTAGGCACAACTGAAGCCTGACTGGCAGCTGCCATCTTACATAAGTGCATAGTATCAAGGTTAGCCTTGATTGTGACTACTTTATTATTGCAAATAAACTTAATAGATTTATGCAAGGTAGATGGGACTGCACCCATAGCATGAATCCATGGTCTACCAAGAAGAAGGTTATAAGGTAACTTTTCTGACATAACATATACTAGATTGGGTAGAGTAATGGCTCCAAGCTGCAAAGGTAATACTATTGTACCCAGAGCTTGTCACTCAACATTATCGAACCCACGAACAACAATAGAAGAAGCATTAAGAGAAGATGAATCAATATTAATCTTAGGCAATAGATCAATGCTACATATGTTGAGTGTTGAACTAGCATCAATGAGATTACATCCAATGCCAATATTGTTAATGTTAACTATAATCATTAAAGGGTCCGCTTGCTTTTGTACTTCTGGAGGTGGGAGTTCATATGAATAGAACATAATATTTGGCAAATCCGCACGAATATAAGCCATCAATGCATTATCATCCATCGGCCTAGCGGAAGAAGGAAAGAGGATTTTTTGCAAGGATTCTTGAAGCATACCCTAATAAACTAGAGCAGAATGAAGCAAATCCCACAGTGAGATCTTAACCGGAGTAACCTGAGGTTTCTCGTCAAGATCGTAATCACTAGGTGCTTTAGTCGTAGGTTTAGGTGTTGAAGGAAGACTTGATTGTTTATTCATTCTATTATTATAAGTATGGGCTACTGATCTATAAGAGGGAGCCTTAGAAAGACCAAGGGAATTACTATCAAATGGAAGAACATCAATAGAACAAATCCTTTTAGAAGAAGGACTAGCTGGAGTCACGTAAATGACTGGTCTCTTAGGCCTTTGAGAGGTAGCAAAGACATAGATAACATTTATAGATTCATCACAACTAGTAGAATAATTTGAAGACATATTCTCAACATCGATCCAAATAGGATCAAATGTGGAAGGAGATTCATCGTTCGCTAATACATCATCTCTAGAGGAGAGTGCATTGGAATAGATAAGAAATTCATCATTCAAAAAAGCAACGTCTCTAGAAGAGAGTGCATTGGAAGGTATAAGAGATTCATCATTCACAAATGCATCATCTCCAAAAGAGAGTGCATTGGAATGAATAGAAGGTTCATTATTCACAAATGCATCATCTCTAGAAGAGAGTGCATTGCCATGAAGAGAAGGTAGAGTAACATTAAGAAATGTATCAATGATTTCATCTTCTTGCAACAAAATATCCTCTGAAGTGAGAGGACTTTCGTGAGAAGGATCAAAGATACCAAGTGATAGAGGTAAATCCAAGTCACCATCACATGCATGAAATGGAATATCATTAACATTTTGAACAAAATTAGATATTGAACTAATAAAATAAGATATTAAATCCATTTTAAAAATGATAAATAACGAATAAACAAGTTGGTTGATGACAAAACTAAGAAAAACCAAAAATCCAGATTTTCTTATTTTTTCGGTATTTTCTAAGTTCTAGTAATTTGCATTTTCAAAGGTCTTCGAAGCGGAATTTGGTGTTGAAACTTGCATTAATCCCTAAAATTCAACTATCAAATGTGCCATATTTTAGGGACTGAACTAGTCCTCTTAGAGACCTTTCCAATGATGCAAACGGTTTTGAATTCCGAGCACCGAGTCAAAAGTTATGACCCCACAAAGTAGGGGTAAATAAATTTCTAGTTTTTTGAAAAAATACCCTCTTCACGTCGGGTTCACCAAAATGTAGAGAAGGGGGATTCACTACTCACAAGTTCTCTTCATTCATAGAGCCTCACCAAGTGAACTACCCTAAACTACCTCAAGGAACAATGTGAAAGTTCTAGAATCAGAAAGAGTAGGTCACAAAGGTTTTCTAGACAAACTGACAAGCTCTTGGCCAAAGGATGGCAGTATGGCATGCTAATGTCTCGTACGGATCAGAAAGTGAGTCTATCATAGAAAATAATAGAGTGGCTACTTCTAATCTAATTGCTAAGAAATCTTAGAATGCAGGAAATTAACAGAAAGTGATCGAACTGAAGTAAAGTGAAATAGAAATGATAGAGATAAGAAGAAGAAAGGAAAGAAGATGCTCACAACATTCCAAGTAATGAAGCCTCTAGCTAGTAGATACCTTCAATACCTGCATCTGTAAGATCTAGAGAAATTGTTGGGTCTATATAGGGGTTTTCCTCAGTCAAACCCCTGTTTTGGTATTCCCACCTCCACAGACAGCCAAAAGATAGAGCAAGTGAGAGAAGTAAGCAAATGTGATGTGATAAAATCAAACCCTGCTCAAGGAGGACAACCTGTATCACAAAATGTAGGTGATAAAAGCAATCCCCGCTCGAGGAGGAGAACCTGTATCATGAAGTAGATATGTAGTAGATAGGGGATGTGTGAAATCCCAAGAAGCTCAAAGGTGCAAGGCACAATGTAGATATGCAAGGCTTAGGAAGCCAATGAGGGAAGCAAAGAAAGCTACAAGAGCCAAGAGTGTGTTGCAAAGGATTGTTGTGGGAGCTTGAAAGAGTTGTAAAGAGAAATTGAAGGTGTCATAACAAACAAGAGAGTTGTGCAAGCAAGAGCAAGATGGAAGAATGTCCAAGATAGAAACCAAGAAGGAGAAGAGAGGGCTAGTAGAATAAATCTAGAGGCCAAATAGATGGAAAAGATAGCATTTAAGGAAGGAAAAGACACTTCATGGGTGGTTACAAGGTATCTTGAGCCGTTACCACCGACCAAAGGAGGTGAAAAGTGGAAAATATGCATGGAAATGGTCATTTGAACATTGAAACATCGCAGGATGCTAGCATGGCATGTAGATGTCTGCACAGTGTGCTAGTGTATAGACACGTCATGCTACAAAACAACATGAACGAGAAAAGCAAAAGGTTTGATGCAAAGGTGACAAGCGAGGATGGCTACTAAAAAGGGGTCCTGGAGCATCCTGAGAGGGGAAAAAGGTTGATGGAGGGGCTAAAATGAGCCTACACAAGATTCTAAGGGAGTGGACACTAAATTAGATGCAAGAATGTATGTGAAATTGCAAGGGGTGCAATTTTACGACTATACACAAAGTAATAGAAAAATTCCCATAGTTTTCTAAATTCATATTCTTTTCAATCATGGTGGTTTTACAAACTATTATCATTGACACTAAAAAAATAAGGTGTTACATACCAAATCCCTACAACTTGATCTATATTATCACAAAAAACTTAATTCTTCACTTTTGTCCTTCTCCACCCACTCACATTTTGTCTTTTCTCATTTAGTATCTCCCATTCTCCACTTTCAACTTCCACTTCCCTCCATTCAATCCATCGAAAAAGGAATTAAGTATGGTTAAATTTTAATTTATTCTACTAAAAAGTGCAATACTTTGACATTAATGTTCATTAATGCAAGTGTTTCCCACTTTTAGAGTTGGACAACTCCTTTGAGATTCTCTTAATTAAAAACAAGACATTAATAATAACACACATATATAGATATTTTTCCTTTCAATAAAACACTTTATATATATTTATATACTTTTGAATATATATGTGTGTATGTGTATATATATATCTATATACATGTGTGTGTATACATATATGTATATATACATGTATATATATGTATATACATGTAAACACACACACACACACATATATATTATGTAATATCCTATGTATATATATAGATATGAAAAGAGAATACATGCATATATATATATATATATATATATTCAATATATATTATTGTAAAAAGATCTATCTAATGGATATTAATTGATTTTAATACACAATGACTTCAAAATATGAGATAAAATTTTGGTGCAGGTCAACAATTGAGAATCCTATGGGATTGTCAATTGTTGCAACCCAAATCACTCAACCAAGGAATTTTGTTTTGAACTATGAATTAAAACTATAGAGAGTGCAATCAAAAGAATAGAACATCGCATTTAATTACAATATTTGAAAGATAATTATTATTTTTCAATATTCAAACTTACAATGTTTGTAATAAAAAGTTACAAGCACACTAGCCACAACCAAAATCTGCTATAGGAAATATTGTTCACATACCCACTACAAATCAGATTCAAAAGCTTCAATTTCAACTACAGGCATCAAAAATATATATCCCCAAGTCTCATATACTCCATTCTTGGATGCCAAGACAAGGTTCATTTGGTTTTTCTTCATTTCTCTATAATTTGTCTTCCTTTTTTCCTTCCTTTTCCAATCCCAACCTGTGCATTGCCAATTCCTTCTAGAACCAACCACATTCAATCATATTCTCTACTTTTTTAGGCATCCAATTCTTCCATTACTCCCCTCTTACATTTTCCTAGCAAGAAATCCCCTTATTTGCTAAAAAATGTATTTCACTAGCTCACCCCACTACCTCCACTTCAAGGCATCCATATCTTTTCCCTCTTCATTTGATTCAAATTTTAAATTCAAATAAGACAAGTTTCCAAAAATGGTCTCCTCCAACCTGGGCATGGGATTTTGTTCAACATTTAAATTTAAAAAAAAAACACAAATTCCTAGCACCATTATTCCCAAATTCAACTAAAAGTAACAACATTACAAGATGAACCATTGAGAAGATGGGCGAGAGTTCTGGAGGTGCTTTGATTTTGAACTTTGTTGCTTCCGGTGCGTCTATGTAGGAGGGGTCAGATGATGGCGAGGACGCATATGATGATGCAATGATGTGCTTCCTAGAGGCGTCATCGCCTCCTCTCCTAGTGGTTGTGGCTATGTGATTGTTGGAGGTGCCATTTCCTTTTCTTCTAGTCATGGTTTTTGAGGTTGTGGGTGTGGGGTCAAGTTGTAGCAAGCTTTCTCTTACAGTGCCCTCTTCGGCTCAAGCCTTATTATGTCGGTGCTCCTTTTTTGGGGCTTTTTCTTTGCTCAGAACCTTCTTTGTTAGGCTTTGCTCTACTAATGCTTGTGGGTTGTCTTGGTGTTGCAGTTCTTGGCGAGACTGGAGGCTTCTCTCCTTGTTGCTTTCCTTGTAGTGGGTGAACTTGTGCATTTATTTTTTTGAGGAGGTTCGATGGTTGAATGGGAGTTTGCTTGCTCCTATTTGGCGTCGTAGGAGGGCTTGGGTGCTCCTTGTGTTGGCCTATTCTCCTTCTTGCTTCTTCTCAGTCTTCCTTCACTTCTTCCCACTATTTGTTTGGTGGCTCTCTTTTGGGGTTCTTGGTCTAGGTGTGTTTTGGGTGCTTCTTGTTCCCCTCCTATGGAGTGGTGGTGTCTCCCTTTGGTTGGTTATGTGGAGTTTTGACCCATTTTTGGCTCTAACTAGTGTGTTGGGGTAGCTTGGTGGTTTTTCTACGTGGCCTTCTATAGTGCCCTTCCAGTCGTTGCTACTATGCGTTTAGATTTGTTTATGCTGTTAGACAGTACCTTTACTATGACAGACCTTGATACCTTGTTACTATTTTATGATTGCTGACATTAGAGCGATGTGGATGCTATACTTTGATGTGATGATACACTATGTGGTTGCTTATGATTTATGTTATGCTTATGGATTAGCGTAGTTGCTATTTGATAATATTGAGCTACAATCATATGATGAATTATGGATGCTTTGTTCTTGTCAGTCTTGTGTGACTGTATTGGTGAAGGGGACGGGATTACATCACTCGCATGCAAGCGCCTGGTGATTCCACGATTTCTCTTCATAGTGTGTCTGCTATGTTATATGCATGTTCAACATTCGTCTTAATTGCAGGATTATAGGTACAGGACATAGTCTCCATCTGGCTTCACAGGTTTGAGCGTGTCCATATCCCAACAATATTGTTGATTGGGAGATAGTAACAGGGTTTCCTTGTCAAACCACAACCCCAGTCATAGTGTGTCATCAGTTTGTGTCTTGTTTGTTGTTGAGTCATGTCATCTTTGATGTTTTGATAATTTATTATCAGTGGGAAGTATATGTGAAAATTAATGTTTAAGTGGTTGTAAATGTTAATTTATGTATTTTAGTTTAAAATTGTTGTTTAATTTAATTAATTTAATTTTATTCAATTAGTAAGGTAATTTAATCTATTGATTAAATTTATGTTATTAAATGGATGAATTAATTAATTAAATTAAAGTTGTTGATAAAATAAATTAAATAATTAAAGTTGTTTTGTATAGTGCATAGATTAAATGATTTAAATTTATTTGGAAATTATATTTTGTTTTAAATTATTTAAAAGCAAAATATTTTGTAAATGCATAAGCAGGAAATAACTATGGTGGTTGAGAGAGATATTTGTAAATTTTGACTAAGTGTTGAGAGAATTTATTGAGGAATTTAATGGAAAAAGAAAATATCTTGGAAATTTTTGTTGTTAAAATAGCGAAAGGTTTTATTCTGTAGGATTGCATTTTTTTGTCTGGAAGTGGAGATTTTAGAAAAGATTTTGGAAGTTTGGATTTTGTAGGGAAGCTCAACTCCAATGCTCATTTTCTTCAAGCTTCAAAAATAGGTTATTTTATTCCTTTTTGTTTAAAAGCTTTGATTTTAAATTTTGAAAGATTGCTTCAAAAATTGCTATAAATTTTTAGAAATTTTTGCAAATCAAATTTTAACAGTAAAAAAATTGAAAGAGGAACAAAAGAAAATTTTGTTAACTTTTGTGTTTGGATTTGGAAATTTCCATTATAATCTAGAAATTGAAATTAATAATTTGTGCTTGAAATTCTTTTACTGTAGTTCTTTCTGTAGAAAAATTTGTCCAATTTTACTGTAAAATGGAAATATATATATATATAAATTTTGTATGCATGCTAGGAAATTTTTTGTAAAAATTTGATTTGGGAAAAACATCTGTAATCGTCATATGATGAAATCATGGAAACAAGGGAAATAAAATTAAAAAAATTGAAAGAAGGCTGGGGGGTCTGCCCCACAGCTGCCCCATATGGAGGCGACTGTGGAGGCAGCGCCGCTGCCTTCACAGGCAGTTGTGTTGCCTACCACAACCCATAACCCTATGGGGAAAGCTGTGTAGCAGCCGCCCCTAGCAAGGTTGACCCTGCATCCCCTGCCTTTTGGTGGGGGTTTGTTTTAAATAAAATTTATTTTTTGTTTTATATTATATATAATATATATATTATATTATATTTTTTTGTTATATATTATTTAATATATATAATATATTATATATTTTAAATAATTGGATATTATTTAAATGATATTTATATATTTAAATATGTATATATAATTGCATATACATAAAGTATATAATTATATATATATGTTTAATATATATTTACATTTAAATATAATTTTCTTAAGATTGTTTTATTATAAAAGTTGCAAATATTTATTTTATAATGAAATGATTTCAATGGGGAAATGGGATTATTATATTTAGATATTATTGGGAAACTAAAGTAAACCTTTAGATTTAAATTTATTATTGCTTGTCAAATGCTCAAGTACTTATTTAATAAGGGAATGATTTTAAGGGAAATGGTTATTTGTTCTAAATGAAATGAAATTTTTAAGAAAACGATTTTTATTTATATTTCTTATTGGTTGCAAATGAATTTATGATAAGATTAGTTATTTTCATGTAATGTGTAATTGAAGAATTATAGAGTTAAACAATTAGTTATGATTTGTTCTTATCCTATGAATAAAATTGTCTCGAATTAGAAATAATTGAGCAATGTATTATTGTTTAAATTGGATTTAGGAAATCCAAATATTAGATGTTTTATTTGCCTGATTTGCTTTTAAATTGTGTTTCTTCTATTATGTTTGTTGGGAAAAATGGGTTAATTGATTTAGTAAGTCTTCCAAAGGAGTTCATTCTATGTTTGGTTGTTTATGTGTTGGTTCAACTTGTGATTTGCTTTGGGTAGTGCACATGGATGTAGTTGTTTGAACACCTGGTTACCATGAACATGATATGTGATATGGTATGGATACCCAGTTACTATGAATGGGTTGTGTGACCTTATGTTTTAAGGTTGTTATTTGTTATCGGTTTTGTGCATCTTGTCTACCCATGGTATTGTGGATTTGAACCATGTGTTTTTAGTAGGAGAGTGGCTCTTTGTGGGGGTCCAGCACACAAAGGGGCGCCAGGGTAACTCACTTATGGTTTAATCAAGTGATAACTTAAAAAGAAATTAATGAAAAACTTTCAAACTAATTAAGATAATGAATGCCTCTCTCATGAATCATGCGCTTATTGAGGCTTGAGATGAGATGAGAAGCGTAGTTTGTATGGGGGTCTGACAATCGGTAGAGACAAGCCAGGGTAACCCAGGATGGGGGTTCGGTAGCCTAGGAAGGTTGCGCCAGGGTAACTCATCGCAAATTATGTGTGACACTCTTCCTATGACAACCGTCAGTCAGTTTGTTGTACTGTGTAGTTGACCATTGTATCTGAAAGCATTGTAACTATTTTGTTAGTATTGTACTTGTTTAGTTTAGTATTTTTTTTGCCTGTTCCTAGAGGTTGTAGGTTTTTCCTAGGAAGCTCTTTTACTATCTCCTAGTATGAGGGGTAGTCCTTCGAGTACCACTTGGTTGGGTGGAACATGCACCTTACACCATTGGGTCCCCAGTTCTTGTTCGTGGTGGCAAGTACTGCTTGTTTGGAGAGCTCGCGTGTACCAGTGGATTTGTAATTCTTTCATGTTCTTCTTATATCTGTTGGATACCTTGTAATTGTATTACTCCTCAATTGTATTTGAGAAGAATCTTTGTAATTTGTAATTGTAACACTTTTGTATAAACTAGCTCATTTGGAAATGAGAATTGTAATTGTAACATTAAATAAATGCAATGTGTGAATGGATCATTTTGGACTTTATATCTTAAGTGATGTATTTTAATGTTTGATCTTTAATTCATGAGTAATAAATATAAGTTATGTTTAGTAGCTTTTGTTAGTAATGGGTATTGTAAGTAAGTTTCATCACATATCTTAGAGAATGTATGTGTTAGTGTAGTTTACTTTACTTGTTTAATTACACTTTTAAAAAAAAAATTGTT
>VDFB02009728.1:0-27158 GCA_007258455.2 Sequoia sempervirens | reverse complement strand
TGGGGACATATATTGATTTGGAAAACGATACTCCACTTCAACTTTATGTAGCTTTAAAAAAGAAACAAAAAAAAAAGTGATTGTAATCATATCATGACAACCATATTTTTGATAATATGTAAAAACTGAAAGAATGAATATTATATGTTAATGAATGAATGTGAATATGTTAATTAATAAATGTTATATGTTAATGAAGGAATTTTATATGTCATTAATGGATGAATGAGTGATTAATGTTATATGATTGGGTATGGGGAATTGAGAGTGATGTGAGGGGGGGGAAGGGGCCAAATGAGCTTCCACCATCACGTGGTTGGCCCTGTTAAGTAGAGAATATTAAACTATTCTCTAAACAAAGAGAAGTTTAATAAGGTAATGCAATTTTCAATATAAGAAATGCATCGTTTGAAGCATCAAACCAATATGTAGTCTGAATGTATGATCAGTCGTCAGTCTCCGCAATGGTACATTTTCACGAATAATTTTTTTTAAAAAAAATTGTTACTTCATTGCAATTTCGATGCCAACCACTGACGAATCAACAGAAAGGCTCGATGAAGTTGCTATAGCTGCGATGAAGATTTCTTCATAACTCCTTGCACATTTCGTCGCAATTTTGATGATCTTTCGGCATTGCTACCATGCCACTCCTTGCCTATTTCGTCGCAATTGCGACAAACTTTTGGTGTTCTTTTGATGCTACTCGCTAATTTCATCGCAAAGTCGACGAACTCTTGGTGTTGTTTCGACGCTACTACTTGGATATTTTGCCGCACATTCGACAAACGTTTGGTGTTGTTTCGATACTACTCCTTGCCCATTTCGTCGAACTGGCGACGAACTTCTGGTGTAATTCGTTGGTGGAAACACAAATTTTTTGTCAATATTCTAATGAATGTCTGAGGCATTTCACAATGCCATCAACCGACGATTCTTCGCTGTTACTTCATGTTTAATTCGTCGTCGGATGTTTGATGAAAAAATAGTGATGGAAAGATTTTCGCCATTTCATCACTCGTCCGACAAAGATTTGTCGAGTGACCGACGAACTGCCGTCAGAAAATGGTGTCAAATTCAGTAGTGATACCAATTTTGAGGGGACCAGAAACCCCAACCAACACAATGAAAGGTGCAAAAATATAGGACATAGACAATCAGGAGCCTAACATCAACAGTCTACCACAAGATACACACGATAAAACAAACTATAGAGAATCAACTTTGAAGGGGTTGAAAAATATTTTACAGTCAAGAATTCACAAGGGCCTACAACCCAATCATTTTAAAGAAACTGCCTAATTCGACCAGGCACTCACCACAACCTATAGAAAATGTTCCATAGAAAACCAATTGCTCAACATTGAGCTAAAACAAGGGCTTCCAAAGCACCCTTCAAGAACAATCATTTCACCTAGACTCCCTACCTCAATAAGAGAGCAACTAGGAAAAACAGAGTTTGAGAACCTAGCAAAGCTTTAAGAAGCTTCAACCACCTTGCAGCACTAACCCACTTGATCTGCCATCTCAATCTCCATCTCAATAGGAGAGAGCTCCCCTCTATAGGAGAGGATAAAATGAGAAACCTTCCCACCAAAACCACTACACTGCACCTCGCATAAACTTTGCCTCAATAAGAGCTCAAAAGAGAGGAGAGCATTTTTCCACCTCTACAACCACCAAATCCACCTCCATAGGAGTGGGCTTCTCCTCAATAGGAGTTGTTTCCACCTTAAAAGAAGACAAGTTATAAAACATGGCAAAATATAGTGACAGTAGGAAGGATTGACATTACATCCTTAGGCACCACAGGCTCTAGGTACATGGCACAAGAAGAAAACAACCCAGTCAGTAGAGAAAAGAAAGAATCCACCCAAGCCATGAGAATAGACATTTGGGATAGTTCAACCATCAATCTAGAAGCAACCCCCCTCATCAGCAAAAACTTTGAAACCCAACCAAGGCACAAAAAAAGTAGACCAACAAGACAAGGCCTGAAGCCCAGAGCAAAGAGAAACCAAAAAGCTTCAACAAGTAGAAATAAAAAATCAAAACAAAGGAACCAAACCCCACAAGGAGAGAAAAATTCACCAGCCACCTAAGGGTCAAAAGGAATAACAAATACCTTAGCAAGGAGGACCACATGACACACTTCTAGAAAGAACATAGCCGTATAGAATACAACTGCAAAAAGAAGTGCAGGCCAAAATACCACCAAGAAAAGAGACCTAGCCCAAGAGTGAGAAGGAGAAAACAAGCCCCAAGAGGAATAGAGGACCCCAAATAGGACAAAAAAAAGGATAAGGTGTAATGCCCGCCACGAAACCCTAGAGAATGTCACACATAACAGAAGCAAACATTTTTTTTTTTAAGTGTAATTAAACAAGTAAAGTAAACTACACTAACACATACATTCTCTAAGGTACGTGACAACGCTTGCTTACAATATCCATTACTAACAAAAGTTACTAAACATAACTTATATTTATTACTCATGAATTAAAGATCACACATCCAAAACATTAAAATACATCACTTAAGATATAAAGTCCAAAATGATCCATTCACACATTGCATTTATTTAATGTTACAATTACAATTCTCATTTCCAAATGAGATAGTTTATACAAAAGTGTTCCAATTACAAATTACAAAGATTTTTCTCAAATACAATTGAGGAGTAATACAATTACAAGGTATCCAACAAATACAAGAAGAACATGAAAGAATTACAAATCCACTAGTACACGCGAGCTCTCCAAATAAGAAGTACCCGCCATCACAAACAAGAACTGGGGACCCAACGGTGTAAGGTGCATGTTCCACCCAACCAAGTGGTACCCAAAGGACCACCCTTTGTGCTAGGAGATAGTAAAAGAGCTTCCTAGGAAAAACCTACAACCTCTAGGCACAAGCAAAAACAATACTAAACTAAATAAGTACAATACTAAAAAAATGGTTACAATGCTTCCAGATAAAATGGTCAACTACACAGTACAAAAAATTGACTAAAGGTTGTCATATGAAGAGTGTCACATATAATTTGCTATGAGTTACCCTGGCTCAACCTTCTTAGGCTACCAGACCCCCATCTTGGGTTACCCTGGCTTGCCTCTACCGGCTACCGGACCCCCATACAAACTATGCTTCTCGTCTCATCTCAAGCCTTTTTAAGCGCATGGGTCATGAGAGAGGCATTCATTATCTTAATTAGTTTGAAAGTTTTTCATTAATTCCTTTTTAAGTTATCACTTGATTAAACCCTAAGTGAGTTACCTTGGTGCCCCTTTGTGTGTTGACCCCCACAAAGAGCCACTCTCCTACTGACAACACACGGTTCAAATCCACAATACCATGGGTAGACAAGATGCACAAAACTGATAACAAATAACAACCTTAAAACATAAGGTCACCACAACCCGTTCATAGTAATCGGGTATCCATACCATATCACATATCCTATTCGTGGTAATCGGGTGTTCAAACAACTACATCCACGTGCACTACCCAAAGCAAATCACAAATTGAACCAACACATAAACACATCCCAACATAGAATAACTCCTCTAGAAGACTTACTAACTCGATTAGCCCATTTTTCCCAACAACATAATAGAAGAAACACAATTTAAAAGCAAACTCAGGCAAATAAAACATCTAATATTTGGATTTCCTAAATCCAATTTCAACAATAATACATTGCTCAATTATTTCTAATTCGAGACAATTTTATTCATAAGATAAGAACAAATCATAACTAATTGTTTAACTCTATAATTCTTCAATTACACATTACATGAAATAACTAATCTTATCATAAATTCATTTGCAACCAATAAAAATATAAATAAAAATCATTTTTTTAAAAAATTTCATTTCATTTAGAACAAATAACCATTTGCCTTAAAATCATTCCCTTATTAAATAACTACTTAAGCATTTGGCAAGAAATAATAAATTTAAATCTAAAGGTTTACTTTGTTTCCCAATAATATCTAAATATAATAATCCCATTTCCCCATTGAAATCATTTAATTATAAAATAAATATTTACAACTTTTATAATAAAACAATCTTAAGAAAATTATATTTAAATATAAATATATATTAAACATATATATATAATTATATACTTTATGTATATACAATTATATATACATATTTAAATATATAAATATCATTTAAATATATGTATATAAAATCAATATAAATTCCCCAAATCATTTAAATAATATCCAATTATTTAAAATATATAATATATATTATATATATTAAATAATATTTAACAAAAAATAATATAATATATATATATATATATATTATAATATAATATATGTATATTATATATATAATATAAAACAAAAAAGAAATTTTATTAAAACAACCCCACCAAAAGGCAGGGATTGTGGTCAACCTTATTGGGAGTGGTCATGTGTTCTCTCTCCCCACAACGTGCATCCGTGGTATGCCAGCCTACCTCCGGCCACCTCCATATGTTTGGGGTAGACCCCCTTTCTTTCAAATTTTTAATTTTATTTCCCCTGTTTCCATGATTTCGCCATATGGCGATCACAAACGTTTTTCCCAAATCAAATTTTAACAGAAAATTTCCTAGCATGCATACAAAATTTATATATATATTTCCATTTTACAGTCAAATTGGACAAATTTTTCTATAGAAAGAACTACAGTAAAAGAATTTGCAAGCACAAATTCTTAATTTCAATTTCTAGATTATAATGGAAATTTCCAAATCCAAACACAGAGGCTAACAAAATTTTCTTTTGTTCCTCTTTCAATTTTTCTACTATTAAAATTTGATTTGCAAAAATTTCTAAAAATTTTACAGTAATTTCTCAAGCAATCTTACGTAATAAAACCTTCCTCTATTTTAACAGCAAAAATTTCCAAGATATTTTCTTTTTCCATCAAATTCCTCAATAAATTCTCTCAACACTTAGTCAAAATTTACAAATATCTCTCTCAACCACCATAGTTATTTCCTCCTTATGCATTTACAAGATATTTTTGCTTTTAAATAATTTAAAACAAAATATAATTTCCATATAAATTTAAATCATTTAATCTATGCACTTTGCAAAACAACTTTAATTATTTAATTTATTTAATCAACAACTTTAATTTAATTAATTAATTTATCCATTTAATAAGATAAATTTAATCAATAGATTAAATTACCTTACTAATTGAATAAAATAAAATTAATTAAATTAAATAAAAAATTTAAACTAAAATACATAGATTAACATTGACAACCACTTAAACATTAATTTTCACATATACTTCCCACCGATAATAAATTATCAAAACATCAAAGACGACATGACTCAACAACAAACAAGACACAAATTGATGACACACTATGACTGGGGTTGTGGTTTGACAAGGAAACCCCATTACTATCTCTCAATCAACAATATCATTGGGATATGGACACACTCAGACCTATGAAGCCAGATGGAGACTATGTCCTGTACCTGCAATCCTGCAATCAAGATGAATGTCAAACATGCATATAACATAGTAGACACACCATGAAGAGAAATCGCAGAATCACCAGGCACTCGCATGCGAGTGATATAATCTCACCCCCTTCACCAATACAGTCACACAAGACTAACAAGAACAAAGCATCCATAATTCATCATATGATTGTAGCTCAATATTATCAAATAGCAACTACACTAATCCATAAGCATAACATAAATCATAAGCAACCACATAGTGTATCATCACATCAAAGTATAGCTTCAACATCGCTCTAATGTCAGGGATCATAAAATAGGAACAAGGTATCAAGGTCTATCACAGTAAAGGTACTGTCTAACAGCATAAAAATATATAAACACATAGTAGCAACAACTGGAGGGGCACTACATCCTCCCCCCCTAGGATCAGGCTTACTCTTGGAAGCCTACAAACACATAGGGATAGAGCTCCCTCATCCTACTCATTATCTTGATCCCCAAGGATGAACTCCTGATGTTGAAGGACGAACTATACCTAGATGCTCGGCCTGACGGTTATCCACCGTAGTAAGTACCCTATGTGATCTGCCTGCATCTCCTACTGTTGGGTCTGAAGCCATCGACCTCTGACTAAAACTAGAAGTGCCCTTATTGGGACACTGTCGAGCAATGTGGCCTTGCTGACCACAAGCGAAACATCCTATCCCTCTACTGAATCCCCTAACACCTAGAGATACACTAGGTCATGGAAAACCACCTCCACTAAACGTTGATTGAGAACTCTGTGCAGGCTGATCGTAACGATCATGATGAGCTCACATCCAACTTTGATCTCTCTTCTTCTGATTCTAACTACTACCATGTTGGGACTGAGAATTTTGTTGCATTTTCTGTGAATGTTGTTGCTGCTCACCCTTAGCGGTTGCCTGATGCCCCTTGGGAAAGCCCGCAGCCTAAGATTGACCACCCTAAGATTCAACACCAATGGAAGGTGCACTGCCAAACTGAACTCTCGTTTGTCAACCTAAAACCATTGCTAAATTCTCCCCAATAATACGAGCCTTATCCACAACTATCTACATGGTCTTCGGCTCGAATACCTGAGCTCCACCACTGATCTGGGAGTTTAAGCCCCTAATGAAATGTTGTAAAAGCATACCCTCATCATCACCTATGCCCGCAAACTGCTTGAGCTCGTAAAAATGACACTCATACTATTTCACTAACATATCCATTTGTCGCAAGGCATGGAACTCGTCTCCTCGACGATGTCTCCAATGATCAAACAGAAATTTGGCCCTAAACCTCTCTAAGAACAAATCCTAAGATACACTATTAATATCAATATGGAGCTTCTACTCCAACCTCCACCAGGTAGATGCAAAATCTCTCAGGTGCATGATTGCACATGTAGCTTTGGTGTTGCTACCATAAGGGTGCATATCAAAACATTGATTCAGATCTATCAGCCACGTCTCAGCCTCTGATCCACTACCTAAACCATCAAATGTAGGTGGACGAGCTCTAAGCAGGTCTCTCATATGAGTAGCCATGACTGCCTCTAACTATGTTGGGACCTCTCTCTCACCCATAATATTCTGATCTCTATCTTTCCTCGAACCTAGACGAGCTAGATTCTCCTCTAAAAAATGACGCAACTAAGCATCCCCGATCCCTGGTGGACCCTGATTCTGATTACCGACCTTAGGTACATTTTGGGAAGCTTGTTGCTCCTCATGATCTGAGTCGTGGGGAAAAATGGGAGGTGAATTCTACTGATTACCTCCACGACCTCTACCGTGACCTCACCTAGGTGGCATGATCCTGTACAGATACACACCATGACATAAGAAAAGGTACACAAACTTAAATCCTATGCAACTAACAGCTTAATGGGTTCAACATTATCCCATAGCACCCAGTGTTTAAACCTAGCTCTGATACCATGTGTAACACCCACCATGAAACCCTAGAGAATGTCACACACATAACATAAGTGAACAATTTTTTTTTAAGTGTAATTAAACAAGTAAAGTAAACTACACTAATACATACATTCTCTAAGGTATGTGATGACGCTTACTTACAATACCCATTACTAACAAAAGTTACTAAACATAACTTATATTTATTACTGATGAATTAAAGATCATACATCCAAAACATTAAAATACATCACTTAAGATATAAAGTCCAAAATTATCCATTCACACATTGCATTTATTTAATGTTAAAATTACAATTCTCATTTCCAAATGAGCTAGTTTATACAAAAGTGTTACAATTACAAATTACAAAGATTCTTCTTGAATACAATTGAGGAGTAATACAATCACAAGGTATCCAACAGATACAAGAAGAACATGAAAGAATTACAAATCCACTGGTACTTGCGAGCTCTCTAAACAAGAAGTACCCGCCACCATGAACAAGAACTGGGGACCCAATGGTGTAAGGTGCATGTTCCACCCAACCAAGTGGTACCCGAAGGACTACCCCCCATACTAGGAGATAGTAAAATAGCTTCCTAGGAAAAACCTACAACCTCTAGGAACAAGAAAAAAAAATACTAAACTAAACAAGTACAATACTAACAAAATGGTTACAATGCTTTCAGATACAATGGTCAACTACACAGTACAACAAACTGACTAACAGTTGTCATAGGAAGAGTGTCACAGATAATTTGCGATGAGTTACCCTAGCGCAACCTTCCTAGCTACCAAACCCCCATCCTGGGTTACCCTGGCTTGTCTCTACCGGCTATCGGACCCCCATACAAACCATGCTTCTCGTCTCATCTCAAGCCTCAATAAGCACATGATTCATGAGAGAGGCATTCATTATCTTAATTAGTTTGAAATTTTTCATTAATTGCTTTTTAAGTTATCACTTGATTAAACCATAAGTGAGTTACCTTGGTGCCCCTTTGTGTGTTGGACTCCCACAAAGAGCCACTCTCCTACTGAAAACACACGGTTCAAATCCACAATACCATGGGTAAACAAGATGCACAAAACCGATAACAAATAACAACCTTAAAACATAAGGTCACACAACCCATTCGTAGTAACTGGGTATCCATACCATATCACATATCATGTTCGTGGTAACCAAGTGTTCAAACAACTACATCCATGTGCACTACCCAAAGCAAATCACAAGTTAAACCAACACATAAACAACCCAACATAGAATGAACTCCTTTGGAAAACTTACTAAATCAATTAACCCATTTTTCCCAACAAACATAATAGAAGAAACACAATTTAAAAGCAAATCAGGCAAATAAAACATCTAATATTTGGATTTCATAAATCCAATTTAAACAATAATACATTGCTCAATTATTTCTAATTCGAGACAATTTTATTCATAGGATAAGAACAAATCATAACTAATTGTTTAACTCTATAATTCTTCAATTACACATTACATGAAAATAACTAATCTTATCATAAATTCATTTGCAACCAATAAGAAATATAAATAAAAAATCATTTTCTTAAAAATTTCATTTCATTTAGAACAAATAACCATTTGCCTTAAAATCATTCCCTTATAAAATAACTACTTGAGCATTTGACAAGCAATAATAAATTTAAATCTAAAGGTTTACTTTAGTTTCCCAATAATATCTAAATATAATAATCCCATTTCCCCATTGAAATCATTTCATTATAAAATAAATATTTGCAACTTTTATAATAAAACAATCTTAAGAAAATTATATTTAAATATAAATATATATTAAACATATATATATAATTATATACTTTATGTATATACAATTATATATACATATTTAAATATATAAATATCATTTAAATAATATCCAATTATTTAAAATATATTATATATTATATATATTAAATAATATATAACAAAAAAATATAATATAATATATATATTATATATAATATAAAACAAAAAAATAAATTTTATTTAAAACAAACCCCCACCAAAAGGCAGGGGACGCAGGGTCAACCTTGCTAGGGGCGGCTACTACGCAGCTTTCCCCATAGGGTTATGGGTTGTGGTAGGCAACACAACTGCCTGTGAAGGCAGCGACGCTGCCTCCACAGTCGCCTCCCTATGGGGCAGCTGTGGGGCAGACCCCCCAAGCCTTCTTTCAATTTTTTTAATTTTATTTCCCCTGTTTCCATGATTTTGTTGTATGACGATTATAGATGTTTTTCCCAAATCAAATTTTTACAGAAAATTTCCCAGCATGCATACAAATATATATATATATATATATTTCCATTTTACAGTCAAATTGGACAAATTTTTCTACAGAAAGAACTATAGTAAAAGAATTTTCAAGCACAAATTATCTAGATTATAATGGAAATTTCCAAATCCAAACACAAAAGTTAACAAAATTTTCTTCTCTTCCTCTTTCAATTTTTCTACTGTTAAAATTTGATTTGTAAAAATTTCTAAAAATTTACAACAATTTTTGAAGCAATCTTTCAAAATTTAAAATCAAAGCTTTTAAACAATTAAGCAATAAAATAACCTGTTTTTGAAGCTTGAAGAAAATAAGAACTGGAGTTGAGCTTCCCTGCAAAATCCAAACTTCCAAAATCTTTTCTAAAATCTCCACTTCCAGACAAAAAAATGCAATCCTACAAAATAAAACCTTTTGCTATTTTAACAACAAAAATTTCCAAGATATTTTCTTTTTCCATTAAATTCCTCAATAAATTCTCTCAACACTTAGTCAAAATTTACAAATATCTCTCTCAACCACCATAGTTATTTCCTCTTTATGCATTTACAAAATATTTTGCTTTTAAATAATTTAAAACAAAATATAATTTCCAAATAAATTTAAATCATTTAATCTATGCACTATACAAAACAACTTTAATTATTTAATTTATTTAATCAACAACTTTAATTTAATTAATTAATTTATCCATTTAATAAGATAAATTTAATCAATAGATTAAATTACCTTACTAATTGAATAAAATTAAATTAATTAAATTAAACAACAATTTTAAACTAAAATACATAAATTAACATTTACAACCACTTAAACATTAATTTTCACATATACTTCCCGCTGATAATAAATTATCAAACATCAAAGATGGCATGACTCAACAACAAACAAGACACAAACTGATGACACACTATGACTGGGGTTGTGGTTTGACAAGGAAACCCCGTTACTATCTCCCAATCAACAATACTGTTGGGATATGGACACACTCAGACCTGTGAAACCAGATGGAGACTATGTCCTGTACCTATAATCCTGCAATCAAGACGAATGTTGAACATGCATATAACATAGTAGACACACTATGAAGAGAAATCACGGAATCACCAGGCGCTCGCAGGTGAGTGATGTAATCCCGTCCCCTTCACCAATACAGTCACACAAGACTGACAAGAACAAAGCATCCATAATTCATCATATGATTGTAGCTCAATATTATCAAATAGCAACTACGCTAATCCATAAGCATAACATAAATCATAAGCAACCACATAGTGTATCATCACATCAAAGTATAGCATCCACATCGCTCTAATGTCAGCAATCATAAAATAGTAACAAGGTATCAAGGTCTATCATAGTAAAGGTACTGTCTAACAACATAAACAAATCTAAACACATAGTAGCAACGACTAGAGGGGCACTATAGAAGGCCATGTAGAAAAACCACCAAGCTACCCCAACACGCTAGTTAGAGCCAAAAATGGGTCAAAACTCCACATAACCAACCAAAGGGAGACACCACCACTCCATAGGAGGGGAACAAGAAGCACCCAAAACACACCTAGACCAAGAACCCCCAAAAGAGAGCCACCAAACAAATAGCGGGAAGAAGTGAAGGAAGACTGAGAAGAAGCAAGAAGGAGAATAGGCCAACACAAGGAGCACCCAAGCCCTCCTACGATGCCGAATAGGAGCAAGCAAACTCCCATTCAACCATCGAACCTCCTCAAAATAATAAATGCACAACTTCACCCACTACAAGGAAAGCAACAAGGAGAGAAGGCTCTAGTCTCACCAAGAACTGCAACACCAAGACAACCCACAAACATTGGTAGAACAAAGCCTAACAGAGAAGGTTCTGAGCAAAGAGACAGCCCCAAAAAAGGACCACCGACATAATAAGGCTTGAGCCGAAGAGGGCACTGTAAGAGAAAGCTTGCCACAACTTGACCCCACACCCACAACCTCAAAAACCATGACTAGAAGAAAAGGCAATGGCACCTCCAAGAATCACATAGCCACAACCACTAGGAGAGGAGGTGATGACACCTCTAGGAAGCACACCATTGCATCATCATATGCGTCCTCGCCGTCATCTGACCCCTCCTCCTACACAGACGCACCGGAAGCAACAAAGTTCAAAATCAAAGCACCTCTAGAACTCTCGCTCATCTTCTCGATGGTTCATCTTGTAATTTTGTTAATTTAAGTTGAATTTGGGAATAATGGTGCTAGGAATTTGTGTTTTTTTTGAAAATTTAAATGTTGAACAAAATCCCATGCCCAGGTTGGAGGAGACCATTTTTGGAAACTTGTCTTATTTGAATTTAAAATTTGAATCAAATGAAGAGGGAAAAGATATGGATGCCTTGAAGTGGAGGTAGTGGGGTGAGCTAGTGAAATTCATTTTTTAGCAAATAAGGGGATTTCTTGCTAGGAAAATGTAAGAGGGGAGTAATGGAAGAATTGGATGCCTAAAAAAGTAGAGAATATGATTGAATGTGGTTGGTTCTAGAAGGAATTGGAAATGCACAGGTTGGGATTGGAAAAGGAAGGAAAAAAGGAAGACAAATTATAGAGAAATGAAGAAAAACCAAATGAACCTTGTCTTGGCATCCAAGAATGGAGTATATGAGACTTGGGGATATATATTTTTGATGCCTGTAGTTGAAATTGAAGCTTTTGAATCTGATTTGTAGTGGGTATGTGAACAATATTTCCTATAGCAGATTTTGGTTGTGGCTAGTGTGCTTGTAACTTTTTATTACAAACATTGTAAGTTTGAATATTGAAAAATAATAATTATCTTTCAAATATTGTAATTAAATGCGATGTTCTATTCTTTTGATTGCACTCTCTATAGTTTTAATTCATAGTTCAAAACAAAATTCCTTGGTTGAGTGATTTGGGTTGCAACAATTGACAATCCCATAGGATTCTCAATTGTTGACCTGCACCAAAATTTTATCTCATATTTTGAAGTCATTGTGTATTAAAATCAATTAATATCCATTAGATAGATCTTTTTACAATAATATATATTGAATATATATATATATATATATATATGCATGTATTCTCTTTTCATATCTATATATATACATAGGATATTACATAATATATATGTGTGTGTGTGTGTGTTTACATGTATATACATATATATACATGTATATATACATATATGTATACACACACATGTATATAGATATATATATACACATACACACATATATATTCAAAAGTATATAAATATATATAAAGTGTTTTATTGAAAGGAAAAATATCTATATATGTGTGTTATTATTAATGTCTTGTTTTTAATTAAGAGAATCTCAAAGGAGTTGTCCAACTCTAAAAGTGGGAAACACTTGCATTAATGAACATTAATGTCAAAGTATTGCACTTTTTAGTAGAATAAATTAAAATTTAACCATACTTAATTCCTTTTTCGATGGATTGAATGGAGGGAAGTGGAAGTTGAAAGTGGAGAATGGGAGATACTAAATGAGAAAAGACAAAATGTGAGTGGGTGGAGAAGGACAAAAGTGAAGAATTAAGTTTTTTGTGATAATATAGATCAAGTTGTAGGGATTTGGTATGTAACACCTTATTTTTTTAGTGTCAATGATAATAGTTTGTAAAACCACCATGATTGAAAAGAATATGAATTTAGAAAACTATGGGAATTTTTCTATTACTTTGTGTATAGTCGTAAAATTGCACCCCTTGCAATTTCACATACATTCTTGCATCTAATTTAGTGTCCACTCCCTTAGAATCTTGTGTAGGCTCATTTTAGCCCCTCCATCAACCTTTTTCCCCTCTCAGGATGCTCCAGGACCCCTTTTTAGTAGCCATCCTCGCTTGTCACCTTTGCATCAAACCTTTTGCTTTTCTCGTTCATGTTGTTTTGTAGCATGACGTGTCTATACACTAGCACACTGTGCAGACATCTACATGCCATGCTAGCATCCTGCGATGTTTCAATGTTCAAATGACCATTTCCATGCATATTTTCCACTTTTCACCTCCTTTGGTCGGTGGTAACGGCTCAAGATACCTTGTAACCACCCATGAAGTGTCTTTTCCTTCCTTAAATGCTATCTTTTCCATCTATTTGGCCTCTAGATTTATTCTACTAGCCCTCTCTTCTCCTTCTTGGTTTCTATCTTGGACATTCTTCCATCTTGCTCTTGCTTGCACAACTCTCTTGTTTGTTATGACACCTTCAATTTCTCTTTACAACTCTTTCAAGCTCCCACAACAATCCTTTGCAACACACTCTTGGCTCTTGTAGCTTTCTTTGCTTCCCTCATTGGCTTCCTAAGCCTTGCATATCTACATTGTGCCTTGCACCTTTGAGCTTCTTGGGATTTCACACATCCCCTATCTACTACATATCTACTTCATGATACAGGTTCTCCTCCTCGAGCGGGGATTGCTTTTATCACCTACATTTTGTGATACAGGTTGTCCTCCTTGAGCAGGGTTTGATTTTATCACATCACATTTGCTTACTTCTCTCACTTGCTCTATCTTTTGGCTGTCTGTGGAGGTGGGAATACCAAAACAGGGGTTTGACTGAGGAAAACCCCTATATAGACCCAACAATTTCTCTAGATCTTACAGATGCAGGTATTGAAGGTATCTACTAGCTAGAGGCTTCATTACTTGGAATGTTGTGAGCATCTTCTTTCCTTTCTTCTTCTTATCTCTATCATTTCTATTTCACTTTACTTCAGTTCGATCACTTTCTGTTAATTTCCTGCATTCTAAGATTTCTTAGCAATTAGATTAGAAGTAGCCACTCTATTATTTTCTATGATAGACTCACTTTCTGATCCGTACGAGACATTAGCATGCCATACTGCCATCCTTTGGCCAAGAGCTTGTCAGTTTGTCTAGAAAACCTTTGTGACCTACTCTTTCTGATTCTAGAACTTTCACATTGTTCCTTGAGGTAGTTTAGGGTAGTTCACTTGGTGAGGCTCTATGAATGAAGAGAACTTGTGAGTAGTGAATCCCCCTTCTCTACATTTTGGTGAACCCGACGTGAAGAGGGTATTTTTTCAAAAAACTAGAAATTTATTTACCCCTACTTTGTGGGGTCATAACTTTTGACTCGGTGCTCGGAATTCAAAACCGTTTGCATCATTGGAAAGGTCTCTAAGAGGACTAGTTCAGTCCCTAAAATATGGCACATTTGATAGTTGAATTTTAGGGATTAATGCAAGTTTCAACACCAAATTCCGCTTCGAAGACCTTTGAAAATGCAAATTACTAGAACTTAGAAAATACCGAAAAAATAAGAAAATCTGGATTTTTGGTTTTTCTTAGTTTTGTCATCAACCAACTTGTTTATTCGTTATTTATCATTTTTAAAATGGATTTAATATCTTATTTTATTAGTTCAATATCTAATTTTGTTCAAAATGTTAATGATATTCCATTTCATGCATGTGATGGTGACTTGGATTTACCTCTATCACTTGGTATCTTTGATCCTTCTCACGAAAGTCCTCTCACTTCAGAGGATATTTTGTTGCAAGAAGATGAAATCATTGATACATTTCTTAATGTTACTCTACCTTCTCTTCATGGCAATGCACTCTCTTCTAGAGATGATGCATTTGTGAATAATGAACCTTCTATTCATTCCAATGCACTCTCTTTTGGAGATGATGCATTTGTGAATGATGAATCTCTTATACCTTCCAATGCACTCTCTTCTAGAGACGTTGCTTTTTTGAATGATGAATTTCTTATCTATTCCAATGCACTCTCCTCTAGAGATGATGTATTAGCGAACGATGAATCTCCTTCCACATTTGATCCTATTTGGATCGATGTTGAGAATATGTCTTCAAATTATTCTACTAGTTGTGATGAATCTATAAATGTTATCTATGTCTTTGCTACCTCTCAAAGGCCTAAGAGACCAGTCATTTACGTGACTCCAGCTAGTCCTTCTTCTAAAAGGATTTGTTCTATTGATGTTCTTCCATTTGATAGTAATTCCCTTGGTCTTTCTAAGGCTCCCTCTTATAGATCAGTAGCCCATACTTATAATAATAGAATGAATAAACAATCAAGTCTTCCTTCAACACCTAAACCTACGACTAAAGCACCTAGTGATTACGATCTTGACGAGAAACCTCAGGTTACTCCGGTTAAGATCTCACTGTGGGATTTGCTTCATTCTGCTCTAGTTTATTAGGGTATGCTTCAAGAATCCTTGCAAAAAATCCTCTTTCCTTCTTCCGCTAGGCCGATGGATGATAATGCATTGATGGCTTATATTCGTGCGGATTTGCCAAATATTATGTTCTATTCATATGAACTCCCACCTCCAGAAGTACAAAAGCAAGCGGACCCTTTAATGATTATAGTTAACATTAACAATATTGGCATTGGATGTAATCTCATTGATGCTAGTTCAACACTCAACATATGTAGCATTGATCTATTGCCTAAGATTAATATTGATTCATCTTCTCTTAATGCTTCTTCTATTGTTGTTCGTGGGTTCGATAATGTTGAGTGACAAGCTCTGGGTACAATAGTATTACCTTTGCAGCTTGGAGCCATTACTCTACCCAATCTAGTATATGTTATGTCAGAAAAGTTACCTTATAACCTTCTTCTTGGTAGACCATGGATTCATGCTATGGGTGCAGTCCCATCTACCTTGCATAAATCTATTAAGTTTATTTGCAATAATAAAGTAGTCACAATCAAGGCTAACCTTGATACTATGCACTTATGTAAGATGGCAGCTGCCAGTCAGGCTTCAGTTGTGCCTACTCTTATTCCTTTAGTGTCTTCCAATGTGTCAATGTTTACTCTAGCAATACCTACCACAAAGGATACTCTTGAGATAGATGTCTCTAGAGAAGATCCTTCTGAAGAAAGAAAATATTAAGTCTACTATTTCTACTTCTCTAAAGAATGCATGTCTTGTTGATGATTGGGGTTCCTTATACTTTACATACTCCTTCATTGGGGAATATAAAGTCAACCTAATCCACTCAAACCTTCCAATAACATCATCCACACATGCTATCAGAGATGGTTATTCTTTTGTATCATAGGGTAGTGTGAGCAATAATTGTAATGTTCTTAGTGTTGATCCTCCTTCTAAGGAAGATGATTATGCTTCTGCTAAATAGGATAATGTTGGCAGTCCTGTTAAAAAGGATGATGATGATCCCATAGATGAGTGTAATCCCCATTGTTGGAACAATGCTCTCTATGAAGATCCTCCTTCTTTTCAATATTTGCAAACACGTTGTGGCCCTGGCTTTAAGCTTGTCTCTAAATATGGCTGAGAGTAAAGGTTGTGGGCATAACGAACAAGGCATTCAGGTCCCTATAGAATTCATCCTGCGTAAGCATAATTTGGGGCTTGGTTGCTCAAATGAATGATTTAAACAGAAGCCATGGTTGAGTGACATGAATTCTTCTCAACGTTGTTTTGTTGAAAAGATTCTTCCTCCATTATCTTTTGTCTTCATGTATTCCTCTTGTGAGTAGTCAAGTCTTTCTCCACAAGATAAATACTTGCTTCCTACCCCTCATCCTTTATTTGAGCAAGAGCGTATATTGTTGCAGCTTCTAAAAGTCCACTTAATCAATTTTTCTTATCCCACACACAAGAAATATCATGAACATGATAATGAAAAGCATTCTTTCTATGCATACCATTGAGTGCCTAGCCATTCCACTAGTGAATGTAAGGCCTTGAAGGACAAGATACAACAATTGCTTGATTCAAGTGCCATCAAACTCATTTTTTATTGATGCACCTGCCTCTTCTTTGAATGACAAGTGATATTGAGGTTCACCTCTATCCTGCATGTCCTAAGTATCTTGCATGGTTCTCCTCCCCTGTATGTTGGGGGTAGTGATAACTTGTTTTGGAGATTTCCATCCTTCTTAAAGGACCCCATCTCTTCTTTATGTCTTTCAAATGAAGCTTCCCTTGAGTGGACCTCTTTTTTCTTTTGAAAGGTTCTCAAAGGACCCTCCTTTGAAAGCTTTTAACTCAAATGAATTATTTGTGTCTAGCTTGGGGGCAACCTGACTAGACCTTTCTTTTCAAATAGTGCATCCCTTAAATGGACTCCTCTTCTCTTGAAAGGTTCCTGAGGGACCCTTTGAAAGCCTTCCAACTTGTTGACGTTTTGCATGATTGTCCACTTACTTTCCTGCATGGCCGCTTTCGAACATGTTCTATCTATGGGTAGACATGTCACTTTGCAGGTGCACCTATGAAGCCACTTTCTAACTCTGAGGAGTCCCATTCTTTGGGTTTCCTCCATGTGAGAGATCTTGGGGGATACCTCCCTATAGATATGCAAGTCTATAGGGCACTTATTTTGAGCTTCCTCCATGCGAGAGATCTTGGGGTTGGCTCTCCTATAGGTATGCGGGTCTATAGAATGCTTTCTTTGGGTTTCCTCCATGTGAGAGATCTTGGGGCTGGCTCCCCTATAGGTATGCGGGTCTATAGAACGCTTTCTTTTGGTTTCCTCCATGTGAGAGATCTTGGGGAATACCTTCCCTGCAGGTCTGCGGGTCTATAAGGTGCTTTCTTTGGGTTACCTTCATGTGAGATCTTGAAGGACACCTTCCCTACAAGTTTGCAAGTCTATAGGGTGCTTTCCTGGCTTC
This sequence comes from Sequoia sempervirens, assembly GCA_007258455.2. Lineage (NCBI taxonomy): Eukaryota > Viridiplantae > Streptophyta > Pinopsida > Cupressales > Cupressaceae > Sequoia > Sequoia sempervirens. The sequence continues at coordinate 8,759 of VDFB02009728.1, read as the reverse complement.
CTCCATGTGAGAGATCTTGGGGGACACTTCCTTGTAGGTCTAAGGGTCTGTAAGGCACTTCTTTGGGTTTCGTTCATGTGAGAGATCTTGGAGAACACCTTCCCTATAGGTTTGCGAATCTGTAGGATGCTTTCTTAGGGTATACTTCATGCGAGAGATCTTTGAGGACGTCATCCCTATAGGTCTACAGGTTTGTAGAGTGCTTTCTTGGGGTTTCCTTCATGTGAGAGATCTTGGAGGACACCTTCCTTGCAGGTCTACAAGTCTATAAGGTGCTTTTCTAGGTATTCTTCATGTGAGAGATCTTGGAGGACACCTTCCTTACAGGTCTACAGGCCTATGAGGCACTTACATTCTTAAATTCTCTTCTCTTCTCAATTGTATATATGGGATCGAAGATCTACATCTTCAGCCTATGTATATACCCTTCGTCTCTTTGTTTTAGAATTCTTCTATGTGTTATTTCTTAGTTTGGGGACAACGCATAGTACTGAGACAACCTTCTACATTGAGGTATCTTTCACTTTGCTAACTTAAACCCTTTAGTTTTTTGTGCTCTAACATTGTTGTCTGGTGTAGGTTTTTCTTGTCTAATGCATTTGTTTTGTAGGTCTTCAGCCTAGCAGCATGCTTCTTTGGTTTGAAGAGTTGTTTGCTTCCTCTATAGTATCCTTTTGGCATATGATGTTATTTATGCTTAGTATATTTCCTTTAACGTGCATATTAGCATAGATTCATATGCCCACTAAAGTGGGGGAAAAATGTATAGTCATAAAATTGTACCCCTTGCAATTTCACATACATTCTTGCATCCACTTTAGTGTCCACTCCCTTAGCATCTTGTGTAGGCTCATTTTAGCCCCATACATTAGCCTTTTTCCCCTCTTAGGATGCTCTAGGACCCCTTTTCAACAGCCATCCTCGCTCGTCAGCTTCGCATCGAACCTTATGCTTTTCTCATTCATGTTGTTTTGTAGCATGACGTGTCTAGACACTAGTGCACCGTGCGGACATCCGTGCATCTTGCTAACATCCTTTGATGTTTCAACATTCAAACAACCATTTCTGTGAATTTTTTCCACTTGTCACCTCATTTGGTTGGTGGTAACAACTTGAGATACCTTGTAACCGCCTAGGAAGCTTCTTTTCCTTCCTTAAATCCTATCTTTTCCATCTATTTGGCCTCTAGCTTTATTCTAGCCCTCTCTTCTCCTTCTTGTCTTCTATCTTGAACATTCTTCCATCTTTCTCTTGCTTGCACAACTCTCTCGTTTGTTACACCAGCCTTCTACAACACCTTCAAGCTCTCTTTACAACTCTTTCAAGCTCTCACGACAATCCTTTGCAACACACTCTTGGCTCTTGTAGCTTTCTTTTCTTCCCTCTTTGGCTTCCTAAGCCTTGCATATATACATTGTGCCTTGCACCTTTGAGCATCTTGGGATTTCACACATCCCCTATCTACCACATCTCTACTTCATGATACAAGTTCTCCTCCTCGAGTGGGGATTGCTTTTATGACCTACATTTTGTGATACGGGTTGTCCTCCTTGAGCAGGGTTTGCTTTTATCACATCGCATTTGCTTACTTATCTCACTCTCTCTATCTTTTGGCTGTCTGTGGAGGTGGGAACACCAAAACGGGGGTTTGACTAAGGCAAACCCCTATACAGCCCCAACAATTTCTCCAAATCTTACAGACGCAGGTATTGAAGGTATCTACTAGCTGAAGGCTTCATTACTTGAATTGTTGTGAGCATCTTCTTTCCTTTCTTCTCCTTATCTCTATCATTTCTATTTCACTTTACTTTAGTTCTATCACTTTCTGTTACTTTCCTACATTCTAATATTTCTTAGCAATTAGAGTAGAAGTAGCCACTATGTTATTTTCTATGATAGACTCGCTTTCTAGTCTATACGAGACACTAGTTTGCCGCACTACTGTCCTTTGGTCAAGAGCCTATCAGTTTTTACAAAAAAAAATTGTGGCCTACTCTTTCTGATTCTAGAACTCACGTTGTTCCTTGAGGTAGTTTAGGGAAATTTTCCCCGTGAGGCTCTATGAATGAAGAGAACTCGTGAGTAGCGAATCCCCCTTCTCTACACTTTGTAATTATTTCATGGAGAAATACTTGCATGTAGTTGAATTTTGTTAAATTTTTGATGTTGTGACTGAGGAATCTAATCCTCATCCCGCTTTAAAAAGATGGTAAGTTTTGTTAGTTGCATGTTATTCAATCATATAGGCCAGAGACTTTGTAATGTATATGACTGTTGAAATGGTCTTCTAAACTATAGTTTTGTTAAATAAATTTTGTATCATCAAACTTAAGTTTGTATTTTCTAGGATGATGATTGTAATATCTATCCAATGTCGAACTAGGGTAAGTTAATACAAAGGTTTTCCCTAATTTATTATTACTATACAACAATGTTAAAATTTATTTATATACTATTCATCCTTGTAATTGTAAATGACTGTTTTTTGATCTTATCATTATGATTGTATTATTTATGTTATTTGGTCTTATCATTGTAAAATGATTATAATATTTTGGTATTATCATTATGATTTCATTCTTTATGTTATTTGACCTTGTCATTGTAAAATGACTATGTTATTTTGGTCTTATCATTATGACTATATTCTTTAAGCTATTTGGCCTTGTCATTGTGAAATGATTGTATTATTTTGGTCTTATCATTATGATTGTATTCTTTATGCTATTTGACCTTGTCATTGTAAAATTACTATGTTATTTTGGTCTTATCATTACAACTATATTCTTTAAGCTATTCAACCTTGTCATTGTGATATGACAGTGTTTTTTTGGCCTTATAATTATGATTGTATTATTTATACCATTTGACCTTGTCATTGTAAAATGACCAGGTGCTATATTTTCCTTAACATTATGAGTGTATTATTTATGCCACTTTTCCTTGTCATTGTGAAATGAGTGTGTTGTTTATCCATAGATCATTAATATGACTATGATTTATATGTCTGTGCCTTGTCATCAAGGAATATTGGCATTTAAACCTATGTTTGGTTTTATATGGTATTGAAACTATCATTTAGGGAGGTTTGAGTAAAGCCCTATCTTTTTGTTTAAATGGTTCATAGCCATATATTTTCATTCCTTTGATGGTGATTCTTTTGTGACTTAATCATGCCTTCTCTTATGATCTCAAAATTTTTAACTATGCTTAGTGGTATATAATGGTATGTAAAACCATGTTTAACTTATATGACCTTGATAGGGATTTAACCATACACTAATGAGGTCTTGTCAATGAGTAGTTTGTTATGTTAGTGTTTGTTGTAGAGTCAGTAGTGATCAAATTGTGAAATTAGACATGCATTATCCTTCACTCTTTGTTGAGGTTTAAACAATGATTGTTAATCATTCATTTTTCTTATAGGATTGATAGTTATTCTTGCGAGCTCAACAACGATAAGAATATGTTTAAAACCAAACATTATTGTATGAACCAACAATGTTTTTTTTCCTTGGTAAAATTGTCTTTGTCAAGTGGCATCGTGTTGGATTTTTTGAAACATTGTATAGAAATTATATGCTATAATTAGTCTCAAATATGGTTTTATTGAAGTTTGGATTTATATGCATACATGTGAACAATGATATCCTTAGACAAGACTGAACTTCTCCTTTAAAATTTTATTTGATCATGTTATGGAATTAAGAGGTAAAATATATAATTACATATATGCAATTGCATACATAAGAAATGTTTATATGATATGATGGTATAAGCCTATATAAACATATAAGTATGTATTTGTGTGTGTGTGTGTGTGTGTTTGTATGTATGTATGCATTCAAATATACAAGATGTAACCTTTTAAAAGGGTGGACTATATTATGATAAAAGTAGCATTGCTTTACTTTTAAAGTATAAAAAATCTTTAAAAATTACATGTTAATGTGAATATGTGTTTGATTAACCATATCATTATGAGAAGTGAATGTGAAATCTAGTTTTTCATGACCAATTTGAGAAAGAGGTGTGCAAACATACAACATGCATGTTATCATTTATGAAATGTGTTTATTTATTATTAAAATATTTAGCCAAAGTAATGCAAAATCACTACTTGCATTGTCAGTTCATAGTGTTTATTTATTACAAATTAGTCAAATAGGTTATACTCAATTGGAGGGTATCTAGAGTTGTATGACAAATTGTTTATAATTAGAACACAACAATTCCCAGATGGCATGGTGATCATGGAGATCCTTTAGATCTATTACCTTTGTGAAGGGTAGGGCCACTTCCAGTTGGAAGGTGTGCAGGGGACCACTATTCTATGGTTGGAGGAAAAGTACTCAGGTGATGGTCTCCCTCTTGTAGTTGAGATGTTGAAGACTTGGTTTATCAAAGACAATAATTGATTTCAATCACAAATTTTATTGATTATGGTTTCATATTAGATGACTTAGAGACCCGATCTTGTTAATCATTTGTATTAATAATTGTGCAAACCCCAACCTTGGTACCTGCCAAACAAAGAGAATAAACACCTCAAGTTAGATATTGCAAGCCAAAACAAGGATTCCCCATGAAATCCATTTACAACTTCAAACTAGGAAAGAAAACAATGAAGAACACAATAGAAATGATAAACTAGATTGAATCCTAATTTAAATATGCAAACTCATGATCCCATGGGGGAATTGGTGCCAATTTGATGTGAAAATTGGCCCTTTCCCAATTCCTAAGATGCAAGCTCCGAATTTTGAAGAGATTGATCCACTTTGTTGATGAAGAATGAAGACTCCAAGGCAAAAATCTACAAAACCTAGTTATGACTCAATGATAATAGATGGAATTCAAGAGATATTTGAGCATGGTAACTTTGCTTGGATTGTGGATGATGAAATGAGGATATGAGCTCTTTATTTATAGAATTCTAGGATGGATGAATGTCCAAATTTGAGAAATGTGGGACTAACATTCATCCAATGATATGATGCCACTTGTCAAGCTATGAATGGATGATGGATCAGATATTCAATGAACGTGCTACATATTCCACATGACCATTTCTTCTATTATATTCACAAAAATTCTATGCATTTCATCTGATTAGAGGCCTTCGTATTCAATATTCTGAACTTATCAACATCTCCAACATATTCAATCAATTCAACATATCATTCACTTCTTCTTAATCAATGCAATCAAACTAGCAACGCATTCAACATACTGACCTACTCACTCTCCTTCTATACATTAATTAAGCAAGACCAACCCATTCAACATATTCATTCTATTAAACTTAATCCCTCAACTTAACATATTCAAATCACTCTACATGTTCAATCAATTCATCTAAGGTTTTATATGCTATCAATATGTATATTAATGACTATTTATGCTAATTCGAGACCATATTATAATATTCGACAATTCTAAACTTACGACCAACCACAAGATTAAACCATCTCAAGAACACACATCCAATATAGATCTTCTCGCTATATAATATCTTATCAAGCTGGTGCAATTACCTTAAATTATTACTTTTACCATACATATATTATTAACTGAAAATTAAAGCCTCGTCTGAATAATATAATCTCTATTTGTTTTCAATCATTCGCAAGCATTCACACATTCCTTGTATACTTAAATAATTAAATATCACATACAAAGGTACGCCTGAGGAGTAATGTTCTTTAGGTCACATAGTCAACCAATTACCACATGGAGATAACAAATTATGCATATAATTACTTAAGATTTATGTACCGCGTGAGCTGTCACCATCTACTATCTCTAATTTCCTGCGATATCCTTTCCTACCAAAGGTAGACTTAGCCATGATATCTTAAACATGACACTGCAAGGTTATAAGGGTCAGAGACTTTGAATAGTGTGACTCTTTTCAAAGGTCACTTCCTATAAAGGTGCCAAAGCTAGGTATTTTAAAATTAGGGAATCGACTGACCTAATGTTGAGTTATCGAGAACTATCAAGCACTAAAGGAAAAAGAACTTGAAAAAAAATGCATAATATTATGGTCTTCAGGTTAGCAAGACAGAATATTTCAATAAGGTAGATTTCAGTATATGCATTAACTTAAGCTTGGGGTGGAAAGATAATGTAGACCAGATAGGAAAGGTATAAATAAATAAATAACATTCACAAATTACTTAATAGATTGTTGGTTTCTTGATATTCTCATTGATGCCTCATAAGCAGAATTCTACCTGACGTTATTATGAGTTACATAGGTATATAAAAAATCATCAAATGCAGGTTAGATTTCATTCCAGAAAGCAAGAGACACCACTGCAATAATTGGCTGAGAGATTTAGAAAAACTCTCAAGAGCAATATTAATAGATACACCAGAGTTAACATAACAATGAAGGCTGAAAAGGTACATTCCACTATAGATTTACGGGTGAAGGAATTGCATGAGAGTGAAGGATAAAAGCTTCAAGGTAGCGAATTCTTGGCTCAGATACACAAGAGCAAAAACAAACATTAAATTATTATGTAAATCCTCTAATCTTTAGAACCTAGATACTGGGTCTGATTCTTCCATAATTCGACATCTTCATAGGTTATCCGATAAGAAATTCATAAAAAAATGCTTAGAAAATTAAGACAACAGTTATCCTGACACTATTAAATTTCTTCCCTTAGACATAATAAACTAACATTCTGAATTCAGAAGAATAGCTAATTGCATTGCCCAGTTATCTAATACTCTGAATTATAAAAATAAACAAGTTGAGCAGACGGAGACATACCTGGGCATTCACTTATAGAATTGTGAGGGAGTAGTATTCAAAATAAACTTGAAGGAAAGACCGATCAACACCGAATAGAGTGAAGATATCGTGATTGAACTCAACTCAATGATATACCTCAAGAAATGAGAGCAGCTGGGTTGGCAGCAGAATGAGCGCTAGCATTTGAAACAGTCCCATTTTTGCGGCCAGATACTCCTCCTCTGCCTGCCTTCCTTGTTTCCTGGCTGAATTATCCAATTCCTGGGCTTGCAAACTCTTCACTCTATATTTTAAATTAAGCTCTGTCATTGCCTTGATAAATTTAAGTAAACATTCAAAAATAGATACCTGCAACTCTTCATCTTTTATGTACCCACAGCTAGTTTCAGAGGGTTCAGAAAAAGAGATATTCTCTGTGTCAATGTCATTATTTTTATGCCCCTTTCTATCAGTGGGACAGAACACTAACAGTTGGTACCAAAGCTCTGCATAATACTTCCATAGTGGTGCCCTTGGCTTTCCCTCATCATCTTTTCCCATTGCTCTTTCTAGAGATGACCATACTATATTGTTTAGGAAAACAGTGAAAACTACATCACATGAATATAGTTCCTTGAAGAGCCTCCAAAGACTCGCGTATAACCCATATCTTTTCTTTGGAAAACAAATAAGGAAATCCATCGAAACCATTACCAACAGCCTTTGCTATAAGAGAGACCATGTAGTTTTTCTGTGTCGTCAAAGGTACGCAACCATGCCTGCAAATGCACCAACAAGTGTCATCGAGAATTTTTAAAGACTCTCCTCTCCCCATAGTGTCTCTGCATGGACGTAAGAATTGCTAATGAAGTTAGTTTTGGTTCACTTTCAGGGAGATCCCTCCACTCCCAATGCATCCGAAAAGATCTTCTTGTAACTGCCAAGATGACTGAACATAGTCGTTACCCCCGATCTTATCCACTCTCTCGGTTCTTTAAACGCCATCCCCCTAACAGATTAGAAAACGGTTTTTATATATGATGGTGTTATTTTTTTTTTTAAAACAACTTACAAATGCCACCACTTTCCTTCTACTCATGCAACGTGCAAACCTCGTACACAAAATAACTACTTTCCTTCTTTCTTTCTTCTCCTTTTTATTTTTTTTCATTTTTTGATCTCATTAAAGAGATTTATTTAAATAATAAAGTAATCATCCATTTTAATTATTATTTTTAATTCACTATAACAGAATAAATAGGTAATCGATTTTAAGGGGAAAATCATTTCCTTTCACAAATAATTCACTAAAAGAAATTACACACACACATATATAAATTCAATCTTATTCTAATTGAAGGATTATTTAGATTTTAATAAACAATTCATTGCATCAGCCACTACCAGAGGTACTTCTATTAAGATTTATAAATTAACATAAGACGATCGTAATAATATTGAACTATAAATTCATCGTTGCAAAATAGGAGTCGTGACATTGGAGGAAAAGTACTCAGGCGATGGTCTCCCTCTTGTAGTTGAGATGTTGAAGACTTGGTTTATCAGAGACAATAATTGATTTCAATCGCAAATTTTATTGATTATGGTTTCATATTAGATGACTTAGAGACCTGATCTTGTTAATCATTTGTATTAATAATTGTGCGAACCCCAACCTTGGTACCTGCAAAACAAAGAGAATAAACACCTCAAGTTAGATATTGCAAGCCAAAACAAGGATTCCCCATGAAATCCATTTACAACTTCAAACTAGGAAAGAAAACAATGAAGAACACAATAGAAATGATAAACTAGATTGAATCCTAATTTAAATATGCAAACTCATGATCCCATGGGGGAATTGGTGCCAATTTGATGTGAAAATTGGCCCTTTCCCAATTCCTAAGATGCAAGCTTCGAATGTTGAAGAGATTGATCCATTTTGTTGATGAAGAATGAAGACTCCAAGGCAAAAATCTGCAAAACCTAGTTATGACTCAATGATAATAGA
>VDFB02009727.1:0-29651 GCA_007258455.2 Sequoia sempervirens | reverse complement strand
GAAATGGGAAAGCTGTCGGAGGAATTGAAAACAGTGATCAATATGAACAATAACTCTTTGAAGACCATTGCTATGGGTCTTTCTGTTCTGAATGAGAAAGTGTTGAATTGGACCAGAAAACCACTTGACTTGGGTAATATGGAGGAAAGGATTGAAGAGATTAGTGGCTCTTACCTGGTGGAGAAAGCGGAAGCTTCTACTCCTGTGTTGGAGAAGGACATGCAGGCGGGTTCGTGCCTTAGGACAAGGAGCAAGATGAAAAAGAGGGTTGTTATTGTTGTTGAGGAGTTGAAGGATGTTATTAGTATGCATGAGGAGGTCATCAAGGAGAACATGGCCTCAGCTAATGTTTTAGATAATTTTTTGTAGTTGGTGCTTCCTTTTTTGGTTTAGTAGGTTTGTTGATGTTTTTCTCTTTTGGGTTTGTTGATGGGTTGCTAATGTTCCATCTTATGTTAGCTTTTTGGTTTTTTGGGTTGCTAGGCTTAGTGGTTTAATTTCTCTTGTAGCTTGGCATCGTTGTAAAGGGTTTTTGGGCCCCTTCAAAACCTGTTTTTCCTTATCAAAAATTGATTGAATCCAATTTTCTACTATACAATTTTTTTTATGTGCTTTTTACTTTTTGCATGTGGATTACCCTCAGAAAGAGACTACTTATCTTTTCTTAAATGAAGCCTTTACATTTCCTGTCTACGAAAGGAATTTACTGCTTGATAACAGGTTCATGAACTTCATACAAATTAAGATTGGTGTAAAAGGCCATCCCCTCAAATGTTGTTTGTTCTAGAATTATAATAGAAAATAAAAAAGCTTGCTAGGAGAATAAAATAGGTTTTCAATTGTCCAAGTACAACATAATATTACTAAAGCATTTCAAAGTTTAGGCACTTTAGATTCATGGATCTCTTTGGAGGTCACCCACCTAATATAAGAATAGTAAATTAGTATGAACCTTTAGTCATAAATTAAAATTCAATATAATATCTCTATGTTTCTCACACATGAATGTTTCATATAACCACATACCTTGTAATGTTGACAATCGACTTATGGCATTCCTTAAGTCAACTGTAAGACAGGAATCCCCCTAATTGCTAATGGCGTGATATGCTATCAAACACATTTATGAAAAGGTCATTAGTAATTTTTTCTCACACAACAAAATATCAAAATAAATTTAGTGCTTTATCAATGTTGTCTCATCTATTTCCACCCACTTTCCTCTCAACGATTTAGTATTTCTATGTCATCCATGTCCTCTCTCCATGGCCTCCTCTGTGAATAAAAATGTTGCCATAGAAGCTTTCGCCACACTACTGCCAAGAAGGAAGAAGCAACTTGTGGGACCGCGGTAAAAACTGCTCTACTACACTGAGTTGATCAAGGAGCCACGGGACAGCAGTGGTCATTGCACTACCACACGCCAATGGTAGAAGACTTGTGGGAGTCACCACAACACCACCAAGAATAGAAGGAAGACTTGCGTGCCACCACAGAATCTTTCACCACACTACCACCGAGAAGGATGAAGCACCTTGCATGACTGTGATAAAAACCACTATACCACACTGAGTCAATGAAGGAGCCACGAGACAACAGTGGTCACAAAAACAAGGCAAGAGTTGGAATTATTTCCAATGAAAATATTCACTATATAGAAATGATAGGCACTTAATTAGGTGCACTTGGTGCCACCTTAGGTGCCCCAAACTGATTACATTAACGGCCAAAATTCGGCACTAAAGTTGGCGTTAACTAACGCCGACTACTAAATCAAATTTAAAAATTTCCCACGTGAACGAAGAAATCAAACGACAAAAAAGGGAAAAACGACGCACGAAGGAAGAGAGCAGGGCACTACCAACAACTAATGAGAAATTTGATCTAGTTTGTGACACCATAGGTAAGGTTACAATTTTTTTTCTTGGTTGAATTCGTGATTGTTTACTGCTCTTTGTATTGCATTTGAATTCGTGATTGTTTACTGGTTCATGGCCTAACCTGTCTAGGAAACCTCTAAATTGTCCCATCATTATAAATTGCAAAACCTTTGAGAAACGAACAAAAAAATTTACCCTACACATTTGAGCTTTAGCTCAAAATATTATAGCATGAAGCCAAGATGCACGGAGGAAGTCCGGTGAGGAGAGTACGCAAGTATTTGAATTTGCTCATAAGATTATAATATCAAATTTGTTAAACAATATTTTAATTTATTTTTTTGATCGGTGATAATATTTTTATTTTATTTAAGATAAATCAAAATATACAAAGCTTCAAATAAAAATTTCTTCCAGCACCATCACATCATGTCTGTTAAAATAGAATAAAAACCTACGGATCAAAAAGCCCTACCACAACTGCCTGAAAACTATCCAACCAACTACTACCCAAACCCTAACTATTTATAGTATTGAAACAAAAAATAGGGCTTAACCCCTTAAGCTTATACATCAACATCTAGCTTAAACACAGTAAACTATGCAAAAAATGAGCATTGAGTTTATGTGGAAGTTCTAGAAGCATTGCCCAGATGCAATGGGAACAATTCTACGAGCTCGGCTTCACCTTCTTTCTTAGACACAAACCCTTCTTCTCACACAGCTCCTCTCTAGAAATGACTTTGAATCTCGCTATTATCTCCTCAATCTCCATTAATTTGACACACACTTTCAAAGCTTTCCACCCCCGTTTCGCACCCTCTCTCCACACGGCTTTGGTTCTTCCTTCACGCCACCTAATGAAAGGGTGATTTATCTTTGCTACTTTCGGGTCCACACCTTCCATTCCTTCACTCACATTAAAGCCTTGTCCTAGTATAGCCCCTTCCAAGATACTCTCCATGTTCACTAAGAAATCCCTATGCACCAACAGTTTCATCACTTTCCTTACAACCTCCACCAACTCTCCTAAGTCTAGTCCCCACACCATGATCAAAGAGTATATATCCATATTAGTCTAATATATGTGCTTCAAATCTTCAAAGCCATTACCCAAAATTATTTGCACAGATTGTGCCACCTTCACATCCTTGTACAGGAACAAGCCACGCAATCTCTTCACCATCACTTTGCCTACAAAAGGATCAAATTTCCTTCTCACTTTTAGAGTGAAGTTGGCCTCCATTTCTTCTCTAGTATGTTAGCCACTAGACTACTTCACACCACCATCCTAACACTCTCCTTACTCCAGCAAACCAAGAAGCATCGAAGGAAATGTAAGGAAAAACTTCATTACATAGAAAAATTTTGACCATCACCATTAATGTCCAATGTACGTCTAGTTTCGGCAGCAAAACCTTCATCAATGCTTCATGTCCTTCAAGAATTTCAAAAAAAATTCCTCTAATTACTAACTAACACCACCTTGCATTAAATGTAATGGACAAAAATTACTCCAAAGAAACTCCTCTAAAATCATCAATTATAAATTCATCCACCTCTACAAACGTTAAAGCCCATTTCGAGAGGGTATCTACTTCCATATTCCCTATTCTCCTAACATGACTAATCTTATAATCCTCAAAAAGAGCTAATTCTTCAATAATTTTCCTAATCACACCCTGCAAATGCCAAGCATCAATTCCTCCTTTTATTATTACGTGGATGACTATCAAGGAATCACCTTCCACATCAATCCTTGTGGCCCCTAACTTCCTAACTAACTTAACGGGCCTAATGATAATTAAATTTTATTTGTGCATAGTTAAATTGAATTAGTACATGTTTCAAGACAAGGCCTCTAAGGCTAGGCTTGAGAAACTTCATGCCACATATCGTAGTGGCCAAAAAGGTTTACAGGCCTTGATCTATACATTTGTAAGTATATTTAATATGTTAAATGATTTTTTATTTTATTTTCCTTGGAAAAAGTAAATGATTGCATATTAATTAGTTTAACTAGTCCATGTGCCATGTTTTGACAGGAGGAGAAATATGGCCGCCATCCAAAGCAATTTGAAAAGAATATGTTACAAAACAAAAAGTAGAATGATTTTGTAATCTGGATGGAGAACGAGGTATCAATAGTTGAGTTTCAATAACTTAGTTGGATATTGTTGTATTAATATGTCAATTTGCATCTCTTGTGTTGAGTTGTTTATTGATGTGTAGGATGAGTGAATAGAGCTCAAATCTTATGATTACAAGATGACCATTTATGTGCATGAATAAATAGTAGAAGGATGTACATGAACTCAATTCATCTGATTTTATGCCTCTTGGCAGGCATTCCTCTTGAATCTCTAATATCAGTTGCCCGAGACTTCCCTGTACCTTTTACCTTTCGTTGTTTCCTTTCCTCTTCACTATTAGACTTGTCTCCTTTTTCCTTATCTGCATTTATGGCTTTGGCTTCTAATTCATCCCATGTTTTACCTTCCTCCTCTTCAAAATCTTCTTCTTCGTCCTCCTCTGACTCCACAAGAGATTCATCTTTTGAACCTTCCTCATCAGATTTTGATTCCTCTTCTACATCAGAGGGTTTGTATCCTTGATCTGACTTCCCTTCCACCTTTCATCGTACCTTTAGAATCACTTAGCCTCCATATTCAAAAATTCCCAACCAATTCTCATCTTGAGCTGAAATTTTATCTAGATCTTCTTTAATTATCTCTTGCAAATTGGCTAATGTACTTCAAGTTCATTCCTATTTCTATAATATTTCTGTATCCATGGAGTTCACTTGTATTCCTTTGATGCCACTGGGGTTTAATACTGAGGAATGGCTGCGCATACGCGGAGTACATCCCTCTTGAAGTCTTTGAAAATAATATCCATATCACCCCTTTTGCCCAAGTCCTTATTTCTCTAATGCCACCAACCCTAATCCCACTAATAGCGATTACTGCTGAAGTTGTAATTCCAAATTAACTCTACCAAATACCATCAGAGGAATACTTTTCAGTGCCAAAGGCTTTTCGGAAAGGAACTCCATGAAAACTAAGCTTCCTATGGTATTATCAAACTTAGTTCAAAATATTTTATTTTAGGTTGCTCCTATAGTTCTCTTTACACGCTTTGTAAATCCTTTGGAAATCCTCGATTTAACATTCAAAGATAAATGGAATTAGCGTCCCTAATGAAAGTAGGATTCATCTAAAAAGCTAAATTTAAAATACAAATGCGGTTCTGCATAATAAGCAATAGCCGGCTTCAATGGTCAAGGTTATGAAGCTGGAACTACTAGTGAATACTAATCTCGGAAGGGTTATATGTATTGGCTTGGTGGCGGCTTGATCCTGTCCCCTCAAAATATGTTTTGGGGAAAAAAGACAGCAGCATGGGGAAGAAAGCATTAACCCTAATAAAAGCATTTTCTATTGTTCTTGATACACCATCTATAAGTTTTCCTTGGATGACAGTACTGAATTTCTATATGTTGTACCCCTTAAATGTCCTACATGTTACAAATATGGAATAACAATGCACAACTTTGTATTGAGTCCAAAGGCCAAGGCATTCTAAATAAGGGTAGCCAAAATTGATAAGGATGTAGTCACTACGTATTGACAAACCGTAATAGCATTAATCACTGTGAAAACTATAATCAATCAAATTATGCAAATTCAAATCTAATTTTGAAATATTTCATTTCATTTCATGCATCTAATTCCTTGTTGAAGATTGAGGGTGTCAACAACAAAGCTAGAATAACTCTCCTTAATCCATAGCTAGTTTAATGTGCAGTATTTCCAAATTCAAATCCACTTCTCAGCTAAGGAAAGGAGGTAGGATTGTCAAGTGCTACCTCAAACAAAGAAGGCCATAGAAAACATTGAAATAAAAGATCCAATAAGTAAGACGACATAGTTGTAGACCATAGATAATCAGAATTCTTGCAATGCACAGATGCTTGTGATACAAACAAAAGGTTCTTACAGATTGGCTTAATATATCCTCATCAAAATGACCAGAAAGAAATTTCAAATTTGTAAGTAAACTCTGACAGTCAAGAAAAACAGTCATAAAAATTGGAAGTAAACTTTGGCAGACATGTAGGTGAACTTAATTCATCTGACTTTATGCCTCTTGGCAGACATCGGGATCTCCCCTCCTAAATTTTGGACTACATCCATTACCTCCACATAAAACTGGACATCCTTAGTCTTCTTGGTTCCCACGCCATGATATGGTTATGCAAATAAAAATGAATCAAAGTAATCATCTCCTTCTCCGCTGGCTAGAATGCATGCTTAATGTTTTGATACATGATATCAGCTCTCTCTTTTGCTCTCATGGTTGAATACCGAAATCCATTATGGTGGGCCTCTAGAGTTCCAGTCATCTTTTGTCCTCTTCCACCAAATTTTGACCTAATCTACACGTCTGCTAGCCTAATTGGCTTTATTTTTGAAAGTTGAAGTTTCTCCTAAGTCACCAGTGTAGCTCTCTCTTCCTTTTTAGACTCTTTCATTGCTATAGATTGTCTTTGGGATTTAATCATTTGTACCACATGGTTGATGTGCTTTGAATACTTGCATCTAAAGGAAATTTCCTTAACATAAATAGTGCCAGGGAATTTCAATGTTGCCATTGTAGTTGGCATTAAAGTCGGTACCTACAACATTGAAAATTATCCTTATATAAGAATTCCCTCCATATTATTGGCTTGTAACACTCTTGATGGTGGCTACATGAAATATAATTATGATTCCTCTTCTACATCAGAGGATTCATATCCTTGATCCAACTCTTCTGAATTATCAGAATCAAAATCACTAGCTTCCATATTCAAAAATTCCCAACCACCATCTTCAATAAATTTATCTAGATCATCAGTAATACTCTTCAAAATTGGCCGCCAGTTCAAGTTCATTCTGCTTTCATAATACTTTATATCCATGGATTTCAATCATTCCTTGATGCCATCAAGTGAAGATTGAGGAATGGCATTAATGTGGAGCACATGCCACTTGAAGTCTTTGAAAACAATAGCCATATCAAATGCCTTTTTCCCAAGTCCTACTCTCTCAAGGTTAACAATCTCAATCTCACTAATAGTGATTCCTAAGAAAGGTAATTCCACCAACTCTACCAAACAATTTATCGTAGGAACAATAAAAGCAGAGGCTTTGAAAGGAACTCCATGAAAACTAAGCTCTCTAAATGGTATATCAAACTCTAGTTCAAAATCTTTTAGATGAGGCTGCTCCCATAGCTCTCTTACTCGCTTAACAAATCCTTGAAACTTTGTATTGATTTTATTTTTCCTATCCCTCTATTGTTGTTCTTCCTCAATTTCATCAGGATCATACATTGACTTTGTTGTCCCTCCTAAAGTTTGGACCACATCCATTACCTCCACATAAAACTAGACATCCTTGGTCTTCTTGGTTCCCACATCGTGATATGGTTATGCAAATGAAAATGAAGCAAAGTAATCATCTCCTTCTCTGCTAGTTGAAAGAATGCATGCTTAATGTTTTGATACATGATATCAATTCTCTCTTCTGCTCTCATGGTTGAATACTAAAATCCATTATGGTGGGCCTCCAAAGTTCCAGACATCTTTGTTCCTCTTCCACCAAATGTTGACCCAATCCATAAGTCTACCAGCTTAATTGGCTTTGTTTTTGAAAGACGAAGTTTCTCCTGACTCACCAGTATTAGTTGTAACTTTTGAAATTTTACGCAGGTTGCACTTTGATATGATGTAATATTAGATATATAACAGAAAAATAAATTATTGCATGAAATAAATAATAACTTTTCATTTTAATTTTTTTTTTTGCAGAACACAGGTCTTCCAGAAGATCAAGATTATCCTCAACATGATATAGATCCACAAAATATTGGTTTTGTCGGTACAGATCACATGGAAAAGGATGATGATGATGCAAATACGGAAGACTCTGAGGCTAATGACAATGATGATGACAACAACAACGATGACGACAATGATGATGATGATGATGATGATGATGATGATGATGATGATGATGATGATGATGATGATGATGATGATGATGATGATGATGATGATGATGATGATGATGATGACGATGGTGAAGGATGATGATGGAGACAAATATGATATAGTAAATAAGTGGCACTACTATCATATAGACTACATCATGGATCAGCCGTTGATATATCAAGTGATGATTCTTTCATGGTTACTATCATATGTATCTTTTCAATGCACCTACAGCATCTTATTGTTGAGTTGTATCATATTGACATGTATCATTTTCACTATATCATTTGGACATGTATCATCTTGACTTGTATCAATTTGAGTTACATAATTTATCAATTTTATTTATAGCATTTGTACATGTATCATTTTGACATGTTTTTGGTGTACTGGCATATTTGATTTTCACTTATTTTAGTTATACATGATGATGATCTTATCAGTAATGACTTGTCAATTCTATATATATTAAAAGTGGTTTATTGATTTACGGATATCATTTTGGCATGATGATTTTAATTTCATCAGTTTAGGATGGATGCTAATAAATCTAATTAAATTATAGATATTTGACCCACTTGTTCTTTTAAATCAATTATAGATGATGATCATGTTATATTTAAATTATAATTTTATTTTAACTATATGAGCTAAATAATTAAAAATACTTACTCTTATAATTATAAGGAGTTATTTAAGAGGTAATGCATATATTTAACTAATTAAATTGAAATAAAAACATATTAAAATAATAAAATGGAAGCAAAACAAGAAGCATTTTAAAAGAAAAAAGGAAGCAACAATGGAAGTTTCAACTAGGAAGTAAAACCATAAATCTTTGAAGCAAAACTAGAAATCAAAATGGAAGTAAAACTAGAAGCAAACTAGAACTCAAACTTGGTGGAAGCAAACTTAGAAGCAAAAACTGGAAGCAAACTAGAAGCAAACCAAGAAACAAACAAGAAGCAGAAAACTGGGAAGGCAAATTGGAAGCAAACCTGGAAGCAAAACTGGATGCAAAACTGGAAGCAAAACTAGAAGCAAAACTAGAAGCAAAAATGGGAGTAGACATGGAAGCAAAATTGGAAGCCAAATTGAGCACCAATTTCGGTGCAATTTTTGATGTTACGTCCTGGTGCCATTTTAGGCGCTAACAGAGGCGCTATGATTTTCTGGCTCTAAATTTAGTGCTAAATCTGGTGCTAAATCTAGTGGAAAAGTTGGCCCAAAATCTGACGTCGAGCTAACCATGCCTATTTGCGTCGAGTTTAGCACTAGCCAAATTTCTCAATTCATGACTCAAAATACACTAAAATTCGGCGTAAAATTCAACGCTAATTGCTTGTTGTGTTGTTGTGTCAAGAGCTTGAAACCTGCTAGCATTGTCCTTATTTTGTACCATCTTCTCCAGGATTTCCAATCTTTCCTCAAGCCTTTTCACTTTGTTTAATTCTAGGCCCATTTGATAATCCTTCAAGCTCTCTAGTTCCATTGTAGTTTTCCTTTATCCTCATTCATTTCAGTGTCCTCCTCAACTTTCTGCACCTCATCCTGTTGATTGATACCCTCCTCTTCCTAACTCGAGCCATCCACCTCCTCCAATCCCAACTCCTCTTCCAATGGAGAGTTAGCTCCACCCAAGCTATCTGGCACACATTCTTTAGAGGTGGAATCCTTTTCCTCCCCAGTATCCTGCTTCCCCTTTTATCCTCTTCTAAACTCTTATCCTTCAAACTTTTGGATTTTTTACTATTGTCTGACCCCTTAGACATAGCCAAAGAAAAGCGAGTGGATCTTCAACTCACCAAGGTAGTAGACCCACATTTAGGGTTATTTTCATTGTCATCCGGTATGGTTATTGTGTTAGGGTCAATTCCCAGCTCATGGATCAGCAGTTTCCTTTTTTTATTTGTAATAAGAGAAAAGGGGGTGGCCTTTCCTTTTCTGGGGTTATCTTAAGAAGAGTCGACCAAGTGGGTTCCTCAATACTAGGTGAGGCTTTCATAGGTTCTTTGGTCGGGGAGTGGGGTCGGATCTCAATTAGTTCAATTTTCACAGAGCTCTTAAGATTAGAGTTCTCAATCAAATTGTAGAAAAAAATTATTTGTTGGGTGGTAGAGAGGACATATTTTCATATGGCATGAACCAAGCCCTGGTGTAAAGGAGGGTTAGCACCGTTGGTAAGACTTGTTTCAAGGAAGAGAGGAGGAAAAAGGGTAAATTTATTTTTTCCTGGTGCCTGATATGATTCAATATAGGAAAAGGATAACCATGGACAAACTAAAAATGGCCTTCTAATGTAAAATACTTCATAACAAAAAAGAAAATATTATGATAAGGGGGTGGTAGCAGTTCCCTATCTAGTAACCATTCTGAAAATGTTGGGCTTTTTCTTTAGCTTCAAAAAATTTATCAATATAAGTTTGATAGTTCCCAGTACTTACCTTTGCAATATTCTTCCCCTCATACGCTAGACCCGTAGCTTTGGCTATAAACTTTGCATCAACCATAAAATGAATACTGCCCAATTCAACTTCACCATCTTTCCAAGCATTTGCAAACTTATAACTGAGTTGTTTGTTGTAACCTTCCATGGCAGAAAAATACAGAGTGAACCCAACCCGCTCAAACAAGCCCCACAGCTCCACATTCTTTTTCAGGGAGTCATATTGACTCAATTTCATCCTCTTCCTTCAGCCTCCCATGGTATTATCTTTAGTTTGAATATCCTTAGGAAGGAGAAAATACTCAGCTCTTTCACCTTCCTCATTCAGTACAAATGCAACAAGCAATTCAAACATCTCAGTTTTGATAGACTTGGTGGTTTTTCATTTGTGTGGCCAATGGCTCGAACCTTGTGGCAATGTGTTTAAAATAATCAATTTGCATACAACTCCTAGTCTCATATTTTAAAAACATGTCATTAAATGAAATGATAGCTCTGCCAACTTTATGAATCATGATTACTCTTTTTTTAATGCCCACCTTCATGTTAATGCTAACACATGTCGAAATGTCTTTTATCACATCAATCACCATATTTTTAGAGATATGAGCAATAATCTCCTAATCACCATTATTTATTTCTCCTTATTGCACGAGGTTTCCAAATAAGTTTGTCCTTTCATTTTATTTCATTTTAAATATTTTAGATTTAGTGTACACCTTATTTTAATAATGTGCGTCCCCTCCAGTCTTTTCAGCATCCCTATAAACTGAGAAGAGGTCAGGATCACCAATCTACCTCAAGAGGGAATCCAAAGAAGTATCCCAATTCAGCTGTCTGTCACCCCTAAGGACAACATTATTCAAAAAAAAATTAAAGTCCTTCCACTTTGGTCTCTTTCCCTTCCCAATTTATATAATTAGAAACCTTTTTTCCAATATTTCTTTTCAACCTGATTCTTATTTGTTGGAGGTTGTTATTTGCAGACAAGGGAGCACAAAAAGCCCATGCATCCTCCTAGAATTTTTTTTTATGACCATTTCCAATTCTCAAGTTATTCCAAAACAATGAACCATAAGGAAGTTCTTTTTTTTCTAAGGAAACAGCTTGCATCCTTATTTCCCAAATACTTAGCCTGTAAAATTTGCACCCAATCCTTTTCTCCTTCCAGAAGAAACCATCCCATTTTTTCCACAAGAGCTTTATTGAACACTTTTATTCTTCTTATACCCAATCCACCATTCCTCTTATGAGTGCAAACAGTATCCCATCTTACAAGCACCATTCTTTTTCTCTCTTCCAAACCTAACCATAGAAATCTCCTTTGTATCGTTCTGATTTTCTCTACAATGTAGGATGGAATGTTAAAGAGAGAGAGAGAGAGGCAATACTATAGACATCGAAAATATACAGATTGATATCGCACACTCGATCTTGATCTACTAACATCGCTTCATCCTGAATTATCCATCTATCTAACCATTTAATCAAATAGCCTTATTTGATTAAAGTCACCATAATTCCCCTTTTAATTAAATAAATCCCTCAATTTAATTAAATCATTGTCTCTGTGTAATTAGCTAGGTCATTTCATCTTCCTATCTTTATTTAATTAAATAATCCATATTATTTGATTAAATCTCTAATGTTCATCTAATTAAATTAAATAAATCAAACATTTATCTAATTTAATCTAACATCACCCCCTTTGGTTAAATAAATAAAAAATATTTATTTAACTAGGTCTAAATCATTCTCTTCTCATTTTGAGTTATTTAAATCCTAAAATCTAAGTCAAAATTGTCAAATCAACTAACATCATTTAAATTAATCTTGAATCATGATTAATGTTAATCCTAATCACTCAAATCCTCTAGATTTTACAACTTGCACATGAAAATCAATTTAATTGATTTATAAATCATCTATTTTCATTCAAAAAAGGCATCAAAGATGGAATATTCCTCAAATTTGGAATCTCCCCCAAAGGACTTGTCCCTTCCAACAAAGCATTTAAAATCTCTTACATGTCCTTTTCTTGAGCCATGTGCATTTGCTTCACCTTTCACCTCATCCTTCAAGCCATATTTTGAATTTGAATCTCCCCCCTCTTTGCACATTCTTCAAAATGTGCTCATTCCTCAACCATTCACATGATGACACGTGGCTTCTTCTCATTTGTTGAAGATTAGTCCCATATTCATCCATGTTGCCTCTTCTCTAATCAATCTCATCTATAATTGAAGAGCTCATCCTTCATTTGGTCCATCCACAATTTGAGTAAAGCTACCATGCTCAAATCATTAGCAATCCTCATCCATTATCATTGAATCTTAGCTAGGTTATGCAGATTTTTCTATTGGAGCACTCGCCATTCTTCATCAAAGTGGATCATTCACCAACATTCATCAAGCTTGCATCATTGGAGTTGGGAAAGGGCCAATTTTCACATCAAATTGGCACCAATTCCCCCATGGGATCATGAGTTTGCTAGTTTAATTACGATTCAATCTCTATTTTATTGTTTTCTTATTGTGTTCTTCATCTCTTTTCCTAATTTAAGCTTTGTGAATGGATTTCATGGGGAATCCTTGTTCTTGCTTGCATTTCACCATCTAATGTGTTTCTTCTTATTGTTTTTTAGGTATTAGGATTGGGGGTTCGCACAAATACACCAAAATATTCTATAAGGAAGCTTTTAAAAGCTTAACTTTCCCAGCAAAACTTAGTAATTTACCCTTCCAACTAGAAGCTTCTTTTGAATTTTTTCCACAATATAATTCTAGTAATTACTATGAGGTTTTATTGAGGTTAAAGGTAAGCAAGGATAGGTAGTTGGCAATTCAGCCTCCTAGCACCCAAGAATATTTATAACTTTCTCTTTTATAATTTGGTTGGTATTAAAGAAATAGATCTTTCTTTTTTGGTATTTGATATGTTGGCCTAAGAGACGAGCATATCTATCAAGAACTTATTTCCATTGTCTCGCTTCTACAATAGATGCCTCCCCAAGAAGTATAGTATCATTGAAAAATTGTTGGTGTGAGGTCAAGGGGAGGGATGAAGCAACACAAAAACATTTCAACTTTTTATTAACAAGTTGTTTTTGAATATTTCTAGCCAAAGCTTCTACAACTATAAAAAATAGGTAGGGAGAAAATGGGTCACCCTATCTCAAATCACAGCCACAAGAGAATAATCCTTGCGACACTCCATTAACCAAGACCGAATACTTAGGGGTAGTGACACAAGATCTGATTAGGTTGAGAAATTTTCCTCTGAAACCAAATTTTTCAAGAACAGCAAACAAAAAATCCAAGAGACTCGATCATAGGCTTTAGAAATATCAAATTTCAAAGCCACACCTTGTTTTTTACTAAGGTCCATAAAATGTAACACCTCATGAGTGTAAATAGCCACATCCAAAATTTGTCTTCCCTGAACAAATCCCTTCTGGTTAACATCAATCAACTTATTTAGAACTAATTTCAGTCTATTAACCAATATCTTAGAACAAATCTTATAAGTGGTGTTACATAAGCTGATAGGTCTACAGTCATTGATAAAAGCGGCTTCATTCGTCTTAGGGATCAAAGCAATGAAGGTGATGTTCATTTGATTTAAAAGTCTTCCCAACCTGAAAAAATCCCTGACAACATTGAACAAGTCAGATGAAACAATATCCCAATAAACCTAAAAAAAACTTGGAGGAAGGCCATCCAGCCCTGACACTTTAAAAGCACCAAAGGAGAAAACTACCTCCTTAACTTCTTCCAAAGAAACAACTTTTGAAATTTCTTTCAAATCCTATTCTAAGATGACATTTGGAATCACCTGCATAAATCCCTCCCATTCAGAATCATCCACCATAGGCATTTTAGGAAAATTTGAGAAGAAGGAAACAACTTCCTTTGCAATATCCTCCTCCCTCTCTAGTCTTGTCCCATTAGGGGAGACTAAAAATTTTATCATGTTTCTACAATTGTGTTTTAAGGTGGACTGATGAAAGAACTTTGTATTTATGTCCCCTTCCCTCAACCATTGGATTCTTGATTTTTGTTTCCAGAAAATTTCTTCCTTTTTTGTTTATTTTATACCATTGAACTCTAAGTTCCCTCTCTTGATTACGAATTTCATCATCCATCATCCCCAATTCCATCAAATCTTGAATCACTTTAAGTTTAAGGCTTAAAGCTTTTTTGGTGATAAAAATATTCCCAAACGAATACTTATTCCAACCTTTTACTTTCTCTTTGATCATTTTCAACTTTTGAGCTAAACAATAGATGGGAGTACCATCACAAGGATTCTTCAACCAAAGATTTGAATTCTGAATGAAGAGACGACATTATTTCATATATGAATCTATAGAAATGGTCCTTTTTTAATATTATCTTCCCACTCCAGAAGGAGAGCATTGTGATCCGATCCATTTCTAGGGAAAGCCATAAGGGAGAGATTCTGCAAAAATTTTGAATTGGAGGAGATAAGAAAACGGTCCAATTTAACTTGAATTAAATTGTTTCCTTGTCTTCTATTAGTCCATGTAAAAAGAGATCCCCTCAAAGGAATATCTATAAGCCCCCCAAATTTTAAGGAACCTGATAAGTCCATCATGCTATCAGAGAAGTCATTAATACCACCACACTTTTCTAAAGGATACAATGGAGAATTAAAATCCCCCCAAGAATCCAAAACTCCTCCTTTCTATTGATAATAATACCTTCCATTAGATTCCAAAGATCAATTTTTTCCAATCTTGAGTTAGGACCATAGATATTGACCAAATTTTGCTTGCCTAAAGTAATCATATCTTTCATAGAAACTATAAGATAATTCTTATTACAAAATTTTAGCTCTCTAATAAGCCTAATAGGGTTCCAACAAGTCGCAATCCCTCCAGAGGCACCATCAACATCGCTTACTTCAAAATTAGCACTAGGCCAGAGCCATTTAATCACCTTTTCAAAATTTTCTCTTTTCATTTTTGTCTCCTAGATTAATATAACATCTAGTTTCACCTCTATCAAACAGGCCTTCAACAAATGCAATTGTAGGGACCATTAAGACCCCTCACATTCCAAGACAGCAAGCACACCAACTTAATAAGAAGGAGCAGTATCATCCTAATATTACTAAAGGATGGGAGAGGATCTCCCCCTAGTTCTTTCTGGATTTACTCCTGGCAGCCAGGGAGTCAAGGGTTCTTTGCTTTCCAATAGCCACATCCTTAGTTGTATCTTTGTTCCTCAATTCTTTCAAGGGAGGTCTACCTACTTTATTATTTCCTCCCACATCTGATTTCTTCTTCTTCCTTGATTTTTTATTTATCCATTCCTCATCCACAACACCCTCATTTTGGGGGGAATTGTCATTCAACATACTTTTCTTAGCTTCTTCTTTGTTTTCCTTCTCTTGTTTATTTTTTGGCATTTGATCCATTGTCAATCCCAAGCCTACCCAAGAGAGCTCAGGGGAGGAAGTCATCAACCTTTCCATCTAGCTTTCTATCTCACCTTCCTCTAGGGATTCCTTCAATTCCTCCTACAGTTTGACATCAACTCCCTCCTTTTCTTGTGGTAGCTTTTGCACATTCTCCACTTCTTCACTATCATTTTTTGGTTCAAGGTACTTTTCTAGTGAGGGTAAGGAGGTGAAACCTTCAGCACCTTCCCCCAGAAAGGCCATTTCCAGATTGTCAGTGGGGGCACTATTAGTCCTAGAATGACCCTCAAACATAGTCAAATTTTGAAAAGGCACCAACACCTTATCAGAAAGTAGTGAGTTAGGGTTTTGTGTGACAGGATCCTTTAGCATGTTCGTTGGATCCACAATTTTCAAGGGAGAGTTGGACTGTGCTTTCTTAGTTTCAAGAGGAATTTTTCTATAAGATCTTGTAAATGACCAAACTTATTACATCCCTAACAAAAAACCATGGCCTTTTCATATTCCAACGGCTGAACCCATTTGCCAAATTTTGATTTTAATGTCATTGAGGCAGGAAGAATTGTATTGACAACAACATTCACACACATTCTTGCATATACCAGTCGAGACTTAAGAAGGGTTACTTTATCCACCATAACTAGAGTGCCAAACAAATCTGTAATACCTTTAAAAACATTTTGGTACCAAAATTCCAAAGGTAAACCAGGGAGCCTAACCCAAGTTGGAGCTACCTTACCCAGGTTAGCAGAGGCATCAAACCTTGGTTTCCACTTACACGGTCATAAAATATTCTTTAAGATTTTATCAAAATCCAAGGGTCCTCCCGTGAGGACCTTAATCATATCCTCAAATATGACAAAAGTAAAAAGAAATAAACCTTTATCTAACATATCACTAATAGAAACACTGCCCTTGAGATTCCAAGTGTCAGTAGCCCACTTGTGTACCTGGTCAATATTGGGATAGGCAGCAAAGAATTTCCCAACCAAGGACAACTTTAGACCCTCAATTACATCATTCAATATTACATCACAGACATCCACTTCATCCCCCTCAATAGTACAAAAAGAAGAAAAATATTCCTTAGGCACCTTTTTCAAAACCTTTCCACCCACAAGCTTATCCACGTAGGACGCAAAGTCCTTGCTAGCTAGAAAAGTGTCCTTTCCCCCAAGATTTGAAACATCCTTCCCCCCGAGAAAAAAACCACCAAAAGACAAAGGAGAGGAAGCAACCTTCTTGGGAGGAGAGAATGCATAGGTGAAGGAGCCCTAATGGGGCCCCCAGCAGGCCGAATCATCAAGGAGTGCAGAATTACAGAAATTTGAAACAAGGAAGCGCACACAGAGTGATAAAATTACACTATCTAATATTATCAAAACTAAGTTTCAACAATCTAGTGTTAAGTTACTTAGAAAACCTTCCTCTATGTTATGTGTCATCTTTAGATAAATATGAAGCATTTGTTTAGAATTTGTATGTGGTGTGGTTTAATTTTTCTAATGCATCTCTAAAACATTAAGATTTTTTTTAACATGGGAAACAGTTCGAAGGAAAGATCAATGTGGCACAAATTATCACTTCACTGTGAACAAAGATCGTGTTTATATAGTACTACAATACAAAATCAATAGTGAAAAAATTTACTTCAATGCCACAATTGATCCAAATGCTCTCGACAATTTATCTTCACTCTGATGAAAATATCTTTGATCAACTTCAAACAGTGCATATTCAATTAGATACGGATACAAGGGAAACTTTGATCCTTGGACAAGTGATGGATATTGATGAAAGTGATATCATTGACCACACTACATCAATGGCTTCTCAAACACTTAATGAACAAACATAAATGAAGTTGATTCAAGATAGGAAAGCAAATTGCAATTAGAAAAGCATAAGAAAATAGGCTTAAAGCCTTAGAAATAAACTAATGTAAAATCTATAAAGATGTTTCCAATACAATTAATATTTGTAAAAATAAAATGCATTCTTCATTATTTGTAGTTAATCATGAAGTTAGAGATGAAAGATGCAATTCACAAGACTGTTAAATCTTAAATGTATGCTGACACTTTTAAATTATTTTTGAAACACCTATTTAAATGGAGAAAATTAATTTATTCTTTTCTTACTTTATTTGGAAGTTGCAATACTAGATTTTTGTTTTTTCTTGCATGTTTAAGCATGTGAGTCTCCTACATATTGGATTTCTTAAACCCCTATTTGTAAAGGAATACAAGCATTCCACTCCCAAAAATCAAACTACTCCACTCAAATATCTCTCGACGTTATTTAGATATATTATTAAAAAAGATAACTAAGCTATTTTATATTGATTAATAATCCAAATAACCATAATTTTATGAGAATAAACCTACCTCAACCTTGTATAAATTTTAGAAAGGAAATGGAGAATTCACTTAATATAGTAGAAACAAATTCTATCACTTCATCTACAAAAGCACCTTCAAATTCTTCATACTTCAAAATGTCCATTTTCATTGTCTCTTGCATAATGAAAAATTGATAATAAGAATGAGAAGAATAAGAATAAAATTAATTATTTTTTCTTCTTTTCGTATTCAAAAAGAAATATTTATTTTTCTTTCTCAACACTAAAATTAAAAAACTTAAAAAATAAAATAAAATACAATATTATTTTCTTAACCAAAATAAGAAATAATATTGAAACATAGACTTTGTTTTCCTAAATACACATTCAATAATATGTGTGTGAAAAAAAAAAGGTTTATGTGTATTTTACTTTATAGTAAAAGCTAAATCTTCTAATTCATCAATAAGATGAATATATGTTAGAAATTAAATAATTAAACTCTTCTCTTTTTCTCTTCAAAATAAATTAAATACTATAATAATAAATTAAAAGAATAATATTATGCACTTGTAATTATCTAATGTTATTTATTTATTTTTATTTTATATAATTAGTTTTTTTTGTAACATACCCAATGTTCTACTCAAAGAATTTTCTAAGTTTTAACCACAAGTGAAATAATTCATGATGCCATCACATAGCAATAATTTTTTCTCTTTAAAACAAATATATCATACACATTTGAAATAAACACTATTACAAACTTCCATTGCATTACATTATGATATAGCAATAATTCATCTTTCTCATTTCATTCAACAAAATGTTACAATCTTTCCAAAGAAATGATTTCGTAAACAAGCTACCAAATACATTTTCTATATTTTCATAGAAATAGATACAAGATACATACCTAGCTCATCTGAGCTCCATTGACACTAGAAATACAATGATCTAGAAAACCCCCATCAAATATTGGCTCACCGACTAAAGAGGAGAAGCATGACTCAAGCTCTTTTCAACCATCCACAGACTTACTATGGTCCCCTGCACATCTACCACATATGGTAAGATGATCCTACCCTTCGACAAAGAGTTTGGTCCAAAAACCTAAAAATCCTAGTTGATTCCAAGCCAATTTTGTGTCCTACAAAACTAGAAATTTACCATACAATGGCTACAACCTATGTGTATGAAAATCTTGGACTAACATGCTAAAACGTAACACAATGAACTAATAGTGTAACCAGTGGTGAATTACACCACTTTTTCCAAAGTATTCACCACCCCTATTTTGGAATAGATGTTACATGCTCACACACCATTCTAGCTCAATTTGTAATGACCATTATATTCTATGCATAGGCTACCCCCTTCAATGGGTTGTTCTAGCCCCAGGAATAACATATTCTCTTATTTTTATTTACCCTGACTTTTCTACTAGGTAATTTCTATGCATAAGCTATTCCCTTCATTGGGTTATCCTAACCCCAAGATTAACCTATGAACTTCTCATGGCTCTATCTTATGAATATCTTTGTAAAAAATAAATACATAATCTAATGTATAGCTACATAAGCTTCATCTTATCAAAAAATAAATACTTATCAATAGATGACCCCATTTAGGACTATATCACATCAATAAATGGTTCTCATCAAAAGTATATTCTCGTTGATAAATGACCTTCGTTCAAAGGTATGACCTCAACAATAAATAGCCTCAATCAAAGAATAATCATATCAATAAATGACTCAATTAGAAGTATAGTCCCAACACTAAAGGACTCTTATTCAAGAGTACAATCTCATCAATAAAAAGGCTATTCAAAAAGTAGAATCACATCAATAAAATGACTTCACATCAAGAGTATAAAACAACCAACTTGGTAGGGTAACCCCACCTATGGCTCCAATCATAT
This sequence comes from Sequoia sempervirens, assembly GCA_007258455.2. Classification (NCBI taxonomy): domain Eukaryota; kingdom Viridiplantae; phylum Streptophyta; class Pinopsida; order Cupressales; family Cupressaceae; genus Sequoia; species Sequoia sempervirens. Next base: position 9,578 of record VDFB02009727.1, on the reverse strand, counting down.
AGTAATTCACAAATTCAAGTGATCAACTTAATCACATTGGTTAATCTCATCCTTAGTTTACCCTAATTCCAGGATAATATTAACAATCAATGATTAGTCCAATCGTGTAGGTTAATCTCAACATATGTGCTTCAAACAAGGATCAAATAAACAACCCAACCAAGCAGGTTATTCTCAACCTAGGGCTTCAATCAATAATCAAGTAAAGCAACAATCAAATGATCATTCTAGTATAGACTAACAATATGGTTCGCACGAAGTCACATCCTATCAATGATGACACATCTTTCATGCCATTACTATTGTTGTGTTGCTAGCCTTATTATTCCCAAGGTTTTCCTAGCATTATAAGCTAACAAAGACAAGTCATCTCATGAGATTGTTATGTTCTACCTTTCACATTTTACTTTGTACATATAGAATAGACTAACTACATAAAGTCTAACACATCATATAAAATCCCATATCGGGTATATAAGAGCATTAACCTAATAGATAGGTTCCATCAGATAAAGTAATATCCAAGAACATTCAAGCATCACAACTTACTTATACCATTCCTTTCCTACATAGTATTTGAATCTATTTAACCTTTTTGATATAAAAGACAAGGGTATAGAAACTAGCATGCATGTTTATGCAAAGCTCCAATTGGATAAACGAGGTTCCTAGCATAGTACTCTTCCACAATCAACTTGCAACTAAATAGAAACTATCACTATTTCTCTCCAAAATGCTCTCCCCACCCTCTCACAAATATTCTCGCCAATTCTCTCACAAACTCAGAAAAGTATAACAACACAAAAATTAACAAGAGTGCAATTATTCATCCCTTTGAGGTAAAGAATGTCTCTATTTATACACATAAATCAACTAAAGGCTAGAAACAAGGTAATTGAATTTCCACTTCTCAGCTCAATTAGTTTGACTCAACAAGGTAAAGAAAAGGTGGCAGATTACAAACTTAAGACTCAACAAAACTGCACAACAAAAATCGCTTCATTCAAGGACAACAAGAGTATAATTTAGATATGCAAGGTAAATAGTCATACAAGTCGACTCTTTCTTTTCCAACTTCTAATTGACTTATTCTCCCATTCAATTTGGCTTCCATCATTGGACAAAGCTCTCAAAATATACTTGTAAAGGAATGCAATCATTCATACTTTGGTGCCACATACACTTTATACATGCTATTTGGTGTTTCAGATAAAATACCAAGTCAAATCTTGTTAATATGTTTTAAATTGCCTTCAATACATTTGACTAAGTCTTGCAACTCATTTCCACATGCCTCTCATAGCACAACATGTAACTATACAAAGTATGTTAATACTTCATGCAATGCTCATTGAGTTGTCATATTGTGTGCTATTCATTATTGCTACGCTTTACATCCCTCATACTATATGCTACATTTTATCATATGCATCATCAAAATTTAAAGTTTATATAGCATGTGCTACGCTGTGTTTCACACGCTGCCCATACTTGTGTAGGCATTTAGACTTAGAGCAGGTTATAGTATAAGATAGATGACTTTTTAGAATGCATGCACTATATATATTAGCGTTGTAGTTTCTAAAAAAGGATTTTAATATATATATATATATATATATATATATATTTTATAATAATCACATTATAATGTATATATATTATTTATATATAACAATATATATATTTATATATACACAAAAACATTCTTTTTAAATATGTATACATATTTATTTATATATGAAAATATGTATTCATATATACACCTATGGTACATATATATACGTACAAAATACATATAATTACATTTTCAATGACTGATATATATATACATACATACATATATGTGTGGTATATGTCTACTCGATTTCCCTATGCAAACGATGTACTTGTGCATGGGTTATCGTTTATACTTATGCACATGTGTGTGTGTGTATAATCATCAATTAGAAAATACACAAAGAAGAACTCACACATATCAAAGAGACTCAAAATCATGAACAACCAAGAAACTAGAGAATAAAACCAAAGTCATAAATCATCCCAAAACTATGACCGAAGGCACTTACTCAATTCATGAGCTAACCCAACTCAAGTTGACCAAATTAGGATGTGAGTGTGTGTGATAGCTTAGTATTGGTTTATTAAGGGTTACCAAACCAAATCCTTCTCTTGATTGATACTTCCCCTCCCTTCCGGAGGCGTCAACCTATACCTACATCCAACTCAACATATTTGTAATAGTAGTTAGATGTTCACATGAAATCCACTTGCATCATAAAACATTTACATCGACAAAGCATTTGAATATTCACATAAAGCAATACACATTCTTTCATGGTACTTCATCAATATAAACATAATTACTCCTTCAAAGCAATAACATATTAATACCTATTTTAGTATTTCATTCATTTATCAAACATATCAAAATCATGATTTACATTCATCATCCTATTTACTTGTGAAGGTAAAAGTAACTTGGTAGCAAAGAGACAAGGTGTAACATTTTTTATATTTATTAATTTTCTTTTTTTCACACGCTTGGATTAAAAAATGAAATGCTTCATTTCCAAGACTTAGTTCACCTTCCCCATTGCCTGCACCTATTGCATAACACATCTCCCCACACAAAACCTCAATAACATTTGATAAATACAACATATATAAAATAACTTGAATTGAAATTTAATCATTACTTATGTCATTACCACATATATGACATACAAGTACAATAAAAATGAACGCACCATTATCCACAAAACATTCACCAATAAGATTGATAATATATAATGAAATAATAACATTAGCACATCATAGAGACATCCAAAAGAAGACAAATGAGGGATGTTACACTTTAACCCTCCATATCTATGGATGAACCTTATTCTTGCTCTCAAGATGACAAGCCCTAATCTTGAAAGGATAATTATGTTCTAGGTTTTAGAGTATCGGTTTTAGGACACAACAATCATATTGAAATGATTTACTTAAGAGAACATTAAATCTCATAGTAACATTTCATTTATGAGCATCATTGAAACAAATTATTTATCATACATGTAGGGAAGACATGATATACTAACATTTTCTGGATTTTTTCATTAGTGATTTTTTTTTAATTTATTAAAGTCCAATCCTATACCTTGAGTTAGAGGAGCAGGCCACTGACACACTTGTAACTAACTCCCTTAGCCATTCACACTATGAAGCGAGAGTCGAACTAGATACCTTAAGGGAGAAAACCCCAAGCCCCAACCAACTCTGCTACAAGTGGTGGCTTTCATTAGTGATTGTTACTAAACCAAACCTCTCTAAATAGAGGATTAAAATGGAAATATGTAAGAATTTTATCATTTTATACATATACCTATAGTAGGTTTGGCTTTCGTAAGAACATATAGAAATATTACATCCATCTTAAATCGTTTACCTACTCCCAACATTTCTAACATACTTGTGATAATTGTTAATATATCATTTCCACAAGATTGCGTGTGAGAGACTAAATAAATAATTCTTAATATATATCTCTCAAATAATTTACTTTTTCAAAGATTTAGAAATGAACACAAAATTATTTTTTATTTCTTTTTTCCTCAATAAGATAATTAGATAAAGAAGGAACATGTAAGGATACATATGTGAGTCTACCTCTCTTTTTTAGCTCAATCAAACACAAATTCTTTTAATCAAAACAAAAGGAAGGAGAAGTGTACATTTTGCTATTGATGGTAATCAATGATTGTCAAAACATATCTTGATTATAATAAAACTGGTTGGAGGGATTTAGGTATCACTCACTATATAAATCCACTATCATTCTCATTGAGAACAATTGAATGTATAGACAATATATTCTTCTAATTTTAATAGGGTTATAAGATATTGGAAACTAGTATTTTTCCAAATCATTATCAATTTATATTGAGTAATTTATAATATTTATTAATCCATTTCAAACACCTAAATTAATCATTTCAATAATATGATTTTTGTCAGTAAATAGAACAATTAAAGATAAGAAATAAAAAAACGATATGAAACTTTTAAAAAAATGAATGACCCAAAAACTCAGAGAAAGAATTAAATTAAATGAAAAAATGGACATAATAGATTAAATTCTTTTATACTTAGATTCCAAGAATTTATGAAAGGCACCTTTCAATTTTTAAAATTAAATAGATCTCCTTTACACACAAGTTCTCTAGTTTAATTTATTTTCTTTCTTTCTAATTTAATAAACATAACAATTCTTTATTTAAATTGTGGAAACCTTACACAAGTTCTTTGATTTAAGGAAGTTCTTTTTTCTTTTTTTTTGGTTATTTTAGCAAAATGTGAAAGCACACATAGGGCATGCAGACTGATTCACTGTGCCAATAAGGGTGTTTTGAAACATTTTAACTAATGTCTAAATACTTCACGATAAGTGACTCACTATAGGAATCAAATAACAGAGACTCGTTGAATCAATTTGCCAAGGTATGGCTAGAAAATTTACATGTTAAAATGACTCAAAAGTGAATATAATCTCTTACTACTTGCTACAAAGAAAATATAAATTGATCTTGAGGTTTGCAAGAACCATTATATTGGCCTAGATTCAAAATAATGATTGATCAAGCAGTAATTTACACCCAACAATTTAAAACAAAAGTATGGGTAGATTTAAATATCCTAAGGTCAATTCAATCTAAGAAAGAGTGATTGCCAAATTAAGTATATTCTTAATGAATTCATCCTCGTACCTATTTATATATCCCTCCTATTGAAGCTTCCTTTATGGAGAGAGCCCAAATAACATGCAAATTCTTCCTCCTTAAGAATGCCATGCCCAAAAATAAGAAATTTAGATTTTTCCTTGTCCAAAAGAAGGGAACAATAATAATGCTATTTCCATCAATTTACTTCCTATATATATTTTTTATTTCTTTTCAAGTGCTTATTAAGTGTAATTTTAATTATCTTGATGTCTTCTTAACTCCTAGTCCATTACGTGTCTGAACGTTATCTAGCTAAATATAGAATAAAAATAAATTGGGGCAAATAAATTGGTGCAATAGTGCAAGATTTCATTTACATGTGAGTTAAATATTCTTGATGCTAAACAACTTATAAATGAATGTACATGAATAAAATAATCATAACTCTCATTAGTATTAATAGAATCCACTTCACAAATTTAGATTTCATACTAAGTCTCGCATAATGAAATGTTTAGGGAATTTGTAAAGACTTCATATTGATTTGTTGAGACTTGGGCACACTTTTGTGTGTCTATGATGCATTATCTAATAGTCAAATCACAAACTCATACAATGTTTGGGTTCTTGGTTAACATGGTTAATATGGCGTATCATTGTTATCCACCATTCTCTCTTTGATGATACTCCCCTTCAACATGTTAGAGGGGGAAAATATTTTCCACCATGCATCTCACCTCAGTCTAATAGTAGTTAATATGTTATTAATATCACATCTTAAATTGAATAAGATGTCAACTTCTATATGACAATTTTTTTTTATCAATATTATGTGTGAATAAATATTCAACAAGCTCCCTTCGGGTATATTTTTCTCTAAGTATCGGCCTGCGTATCTCAAGTAATCCACTTGACCTTTTTGTCAAAGTCTGCTGCCCCTTCCACGTGTTTGCTCTAGGCACCCTGCAGGTTTCCTTTCCTTTGCATTTCAGGAATCCTCGCTATGCTTCCATGTGTCGTAGTTGTGGGCCATTTTGATCATTCCTTTTTTTTTCCTCATCGGGCCACGCTCGAGTGCCATGTAGCTCTCATTCCCAAAGAAATTTGGTAGGCCCCACGATCGGTGTCTGCAATGCACTTTTGCTACGTGTCTGCTCTATGCAAGCTTTCAGTGAAAGGATGAAATAGCGATCACGGGCAGCAAAATTTTGCCACACGTCTCTTCTGCACATGCTACTTCAGTGCAGAGGATGGAGTGAACCACAAGCTACAACTTCTACCAGGTGTTTTAAACCGTAGACATGCAAAATTAACATTATGCATTCGATCGGATTTAGTCAAATTAGGTCTCACATTAGGTCCATTCATCACTTTCATCCATTCATTAAATAATCTCATTTCCTAAGGTCATTTATCAAATAAACATTATCATCAGCCTTTTAATAAATCAAACATCATCCCTTTAATTAAATAGATCAAACATTTATTTAATTAAAATCCATACTTCATCCTTTTCTGAATTAAATAAATCAAATATCAAAGTCTTAAAGGTCAACTCACCTAATCAGCATTAAATCAGCATAATCATCATCTATTTAATCTAACCCTGATTAAATACTAATCTCATCCCACTTGCATTCTCTAGATATCTCCACTTGCACAATAAATCAATTTTATTGATTTATTTAAAAACCTCATTTTCCCTCAACATGACAAGTCAAACATTGCATTTATTGCTATTTTTCTTGTCCCCTCTCAAAATTTATCAAATTTGAATTCAAATTCTCCCTCTCATGGGCACTCTTCCCAAATCTTGCACAACCATTAACCACTCACCATTTGACAAGTGTCATCTTCTCATTGGAGGATCTTTAGTCCCACATTCACCATCTTGGCCAATCTCTCATCAACAAAATCTATAAAAGAAGGCCTTCATTCTCATTCAAGGATCCACAATTTTATGCAAGGTTACTCTCTTGGTTTGAGAAATAATCTTGTTCTTCATCTCCATTGCAATACATCATCATTTAGCTATTGATCAAGGGTTGGGAAAGGGTTACTAGCACATGTAACACCAATCCAATATGGAATAGGTGATTATCTTGCTTTTGAAATGTCTTCTTGATGTTATTTTCATTGCTTGTGGTATTTCTTTAGCATAGATATGTTATTTCATAGAGGTATTTGCAGATTTGTGTGTTTTAGACTAACCTTTCTAATAAGTATTTGAAGTTGGTCTTACATGCAGATTTAGGGTATCACTTCACCGCTTCATCTAGAAGGGCAACACTTGTCTCAAGATTTAGGTTCTCACTGACCACTACCATCATTTTCCAGAGGATGCACTTCGGACCTAAGCGACCAGATGTTTTGGCTTGAAGTCTTTCTATTGCAACGACCAAAGGGAACCTTCAATTTTACATCATTGCAAGATATTTTCAAATCTTTTCTGTTACTGCTCTCTGAGGCGGTGTGAGTTTCAGCTATTTATACTTCTCTCTGTTTTGAGGGAAGGGTCCAGATTTTAAGAAGAGGAACACTGATTTTAGAAAAGACACTAGGCCTTTATTATTGTTTTTATTATTGCAAAAGACTCTCAGACTATGCCAATTGTTCGACCTTTCTGTTCTTTTATGATATTTGATTAACTTTAAACTGTGCTGCAATTGTCTAGATATTTCATTTGAAAACTTCTATAAATTGAATGCAAGTTTGCTAGTCTAGATCATGTCTTATGACTCTTCTTGGCAGTAGGAATGGATGCAATTTTATTTTATGTCAATGAATGGATTATTTATGCAATAATTTTCAGTTTCTATCTTTTTGGAAACATTACAAATACCAATCGGGCCCTTAGATCTATGATTTATCGTGCCTATCATTAAGTGTTGGCGTATCGCCGTAGATTAGATTTTATTTTATATAGCTGCTTCATTCTTCCTTTCCAAACCCCCATTATAAAAGGAGCCGACTTCTTTAAAATCTAGAGGTCACTCAGTTTAGCGCAAATGGTTTCCCATAAGACATTGTTACCTTGTCAAATTTTGGCATCAACATTATGCATATTAAATTTATCATTAAAAAGATTAAGATTTTTGTAGAGATAATGAAATATCCATTGTCATACTATTGTGCAACACATAATGCAATATTTGCAATATTGATCTTGCTCACTCTTAATGATTTTTTACTCATTAAAAATAGGTCTAAAATAAATGGTTAAAAATAGGACGTGACATTCTAGTCATGCTTCTTGGTATGATGGTCACCTCTCTAGGCTAGTTGTTCCTTATACACCTTATTTTTCAAGCTCTAGATACAATAGTGAAGAAGATGACTAGGACTCTTATGGTGATGTCTATCCCTACTATTCAAATATCCAAACACCTCATGCATATTCATCTCAAAGGCTTCAAGAATCTACAAATGAGCACAATGAAATTATAATGCAACATAAGGAGCTTGAAAGTCAAATCAAGCTACTTGAATCTAGTCAATAATCCAAGTCCCAACATATTGTCAAGAAGAACCATTTCACCAAGTCTTATAAAACTAGAATTTGATATTCCCCTTATTGATGTATATAAAAAAATAGACATTTTGTGGATAAATTATTATTTTGAATATATGCCAAATGAAATTTACCACTAGTTACTTACGTTTGATGTGCTAGATCTATCTCAAGGGGAAGCACATGTCTAGATATTTTTTGTATCTTTGAACAATTAGCAATATGTGGATGATTTTTTTTTCTAAGTCTCTAAGTGAAGATGCAAAGAAATGGTTATGTAGTTTTCTAGATTGTTATTTTTCTTTTGGGACAACTTAATTTTACAAACATTGAAGAGTGGTGCACACTTGGCATCAATCCTATATCTCTTGTCTATGAACTTGCAAGCATCAAATGAGAGAGGGTGAGTTGGTTTTGAATTATTGTCAAAGGTTTATGGTTGCATGTTATCTTGCATACATAATTATTATAAGCTAGGGGAATATGAAATCATTAACTAGTTTTGTGATGCATTTCATCCTAGAGCAAGCCTTATTCCACTCAAGTTCAAGCATAAGGTTCTAAACCATATCCTATTATGGGGAAATGTTGTTGAGGATTCATATGAAATTGATACTAGACTTCCCTCAAAATTGACGGGGTGGAGGATGATGTTATATCACATGATAATTGTACAAGTGATGAAGAAATTTTATGCATTTACCTTCAATTGGATGGATCACTCCATGGAGGCAAACTTGATGAAATGCAAGTTGAAGGTTCTCAACTTGGGGTTGAGGTATGTAACCCTACACTTTATGGCAGCTTCATGGACAAGGGGGAATATGCATACACAAGTGTGTGGCCAAATAAATTAATTCATGAGATCGATAATGATGAATTTGTAGATGCACATATGATATAAAAAATAAAAAGGCACTAACTTTCCTTGTTTGAACTGTTTCCTTTATTTGTTTCATTAGATGATAATGAGGCTACTAGTGTTGACCTTTCTACACATGTTTATTTACATGACGATGGCATGGATGTGCTTGCACTTAGTGATAACATTGCTAAGATAAATGATAGTACAAACATTGATTTTCAATTTGAAGACCTTGTCCTTGATGATTTTGAAGATGGTGATCATGTGGATGCATATGAGAGCCAATTTATTTGGTGCAAGATGTTATCTTCCCCATGATGATTGTGCTTCAACATGGCTATAGTATTTTTTTCAGAGTGACTAAAGAAGAAAAGGTAAGGCGTTACTGGTCTACTTTTAAAAGTGAGTAGGACACAAAAAGTTGTCAAAATGATCTTGAACTTGAGGAAGAACTTGGTTCTACACTTGAGGTATCTTTTAATGTTGACATATGTGTTGA
>VDFB02009724.1:0-14192 GCA_007258455.2 Sequoia sempervirens | reverse complement strand
TCATGATTTGGTTATATCCTGAAAATATATCCATTAGTGATAGTATCTCATGTCCTGTTGTCATGTCTACTATCATGTCGATGTTGGGAAGTGGGAAATCATCCTTGGGACATGCCTTGTTCAAGTCTCTGAAGTCTATACAGATTATGATGGCTCCGGCCAAGCTTGAAATAATTAAATTTGACACCCATTCTCAATTCCATTGGCTCTGGATGAATCCGCAAGCCCAATAATTTTTCTAATTCCATTTTGACTAATAAAGAGCATTTGAGTATTTTCTACTTTTGGGGCTTTGTTTTGATCGAATTTGGTTTCGGATACACCGCTAAGTGATGGCAACCACAGCCTTTGATCAAGCCCGGTATGCCGCGATATCTCTATGAAGTTTATTTATCTTCCTTAGAAATGTCAAGGCTAGGAGTTCTTGGGTTTTCCGATATTAGTGATTCCGTGATAAAATGTGTGATATGCGTAATCTACCTGAAAGGTTGATAGATTGCATTTTTCGCCAAGATCACTGAAAGCATTCTTGACAGAATAGCTCTTAAAGGAAGATTGAATCCTCATCCTGCGCCACTTTAAGAGGCTTCACCGTTGATAATACGCCCTTTTACTTCTTTTTCTTACCGAGTGCCAAAGGTGGTTTCACTTCCTAAGGACTTGATATGATTCTTTGGTTTCTAATCCCTTTATGACGTAACGTATCTAATCATTTCAGACAGGGTGCATGTGTGTCCAACTCCATTATAACTCCCCGCTTTTATGATCTCCATCTGAATGTTATCCTCAATCCTATGAATTCTAGAGTGCCTCATCATTTGAATGTATCAAGAACTGTATCCCTCATTGGTCAGAGTCATGAGTTGGGGATATACTAAGGATTCTAAGGATTTTGATGGTTTGGTCTAAAGGATAGTACCAATCATGCAGTATGGTGGTATCTTTAGCCTTGTGTAGATCAATATGGTATCCTCTCATTACCGCTAGCTAATAATATAGGCCTTCAAGAAAGTTATGTATGTCTCTACTCAGGGTATTGGTAAGCTGCATTTCTACCGCTTTACCGAGGAGAAGACTAATCGGGGGTTTCAACCAAGGACTTCTGCCACGTACGATGGCTATTCTTAGAGGGTACATACAAGGCCAAGATTTGTTATCGGTTGCGTCTCTAGAATGATAGGTGTTATAAGCCCATTGTTGTTTTGTCCCAGCCTTTGATTTCTATCATAGCCCATTGCGAGCATCATTCGTAGACCCTTGCTTTTGTCATCCATTGGTAAATCATCCATTGGTCTTTCATCTTGATATAGCATGTGAGATGGATCTACTTCAATAACCTCCTAGCCAAGGTCTCCCTAGCTTGCGAATTCAGGATAGTCCTCAGGAGACATTTGTGATGTGGAAGCTTGGTTTTCTTGTGGGCGTCCCTATGATCTAGGAGATTGTGGTAACTCTCCTATCACAAAAGCATTGTTAGGGAGCTTGTAGCTTCCACAACCATCCTCCTAGATGATAAGCTTGATTTCGGAGATGGTGGGAATGGTGGGAGTGGCAGGTGTCTCTGTCGTAGAAGTGGACGCGAGAGTGGCGGGGTCGATGTATGGTTTGGATGGGCCCTCATCATTTTTTGGCACTTGGGGGATTTTCTAATACTTTGCTTCAAGATTTTTGCAATATGAAAACGGTTCGGGATCTCCATGGATGGTAACCTCTTTTCCATTATGTGTAAATTTCACACATTAGTGGAAGGTTGATGCTACTGCTTTCATCGCATGGATCCATGGATGTCGTAGGAGGATATTATATGGCAAATCAAGGTCCAAGACCTGACAAGTAGTTTCCATGAGAGTTGGCCCTACTTGGATAGGGAGTTTAATCGTGCCTTGAGACACTCTTTCTTGGTCATCATATTCTCTTATTGTGGTGCCCTTTCCTTTGTCGATGGAATCTTCTAATATTTTTAACTGCTTGATGAGGCTTAGGGAACATATGTTCAAGCCTGCACCTCCATCCACCAAGACCCTTTTGATTTTTCTCTTGTGTACTATGGCTTCCAAGTGAAGTGCATGGTTGTGAGATGGTTAGGTGGGGAAATCTTGGTCAGAGAATGTAAGAAGATTAGGCGTTATGATGTTTTCGACCATAGCTTGGAATTGCTCTGCATCGAGATCTGCGGGGACAGTGGATGACTCCAACGCTTCTTCTAGGATTTTCTTATGGGCAGATGATATTTTTAGCAACTCCATGATGGAGATTTGCGCTGGCGTTCTCTTAAGTTGATCTACAACATTGTATCCATGCGGAAAAGATATAGATGAAGGGACTCTATTTGGTTGGGATGATCCTGCAATGGTGACTTTGCTGCCTCTTGTGGTGACTCCACGATCTTTGGCATGGGCGCTCTTGATGGTGATGACCATGCAGTCTTCATTTAGGGAGGCAACGACTATTTCATACACATGATTTACATTGCCCTTCCCTTTATCATTTTTATTCCCTTTATTGCCATGGTTTAGCATCGGATTTGTATAGATCTTAAGATCTTGATTTCCCGTAGGTTGTTCCACGTTTATGATTTTCTTATCGATGAGATCTTGGATGATGTTTTTGAGTCTCATGCAACTGTTTGTGGTGTGACCTTTGGTTTTATGGAATTCAAAAAGTTTATTCTCATTATACCAAGGAGGTTTGACATCCGGTTCTTGGTAATTCTCAAATGTAGGAGATTGATGAGTTTTTCATCGATCAACTTTTTCATGATGTCCTCAAGTGGTTCCCCCAAACTGGTGTATTTTCATTTGGGATAACTTTTACGTTGGGGTGGTCCTCTTTGCTCATTGAGATTATTGATGGTTGGATTGTTGTTGGGTTGGTGTGTCGTGTGATGATTGTTGTGGTGTTGTGTTTGGATTTGCGGTGCGGGTGTATGTTGGCGAGGAGCACTAATGACCACCTTGGCGTCAACGACACCATCATTAGTAACATTTTTTTTCCTTGCCCACGTGTGAGGTTTATCATTTGAATTGGATGGTGGGCGGTTGTTTTGTTGTTCATGGTATGATGTTGATTCTATGGGTTGAGTTATAAGGGCTCTTTCGATGTTAAGCACCTTGGGGATTAACTGATTGTATGTGGTGATGCCCTGAACCTTGAGATGAAATTCCAAGCAGCCTTCAAGGTTGGCTATGATGGTGTAAACTTGTTGTTCTTTTGGCATGGTCCACTTGCTCTGATTGGCCTTGGATTGCCATTGTTGTAGAAATGAGGCAAATGACTCACCCTTTCCTTGTTTTAGAGCGTATAGTTCTTCGAGACTAACATCCATTGTAATGTTGTATCCATAGTTTCTAATGAATGTGTCCCTGATTTCTTGGAATGTTCTAATGCCTGAAGGTAAGTGAGAGAACCATTCCTGGCGTGGCTGCCAAACTTCGTGGGGAATAGCGCTGTCGGATAAGTATCATCATATCGACCTCCATTCCAATGAACCTAGAATTCCCTGATGTCTTAGGGGTTTCCCATCCCCTCGATATTTGTAAAATTTGAGGTTCAAATCCCTTTGGGAAAGGTTTCACTGCAAGGCTCCTATCAAATGGATAAGGACACAAGTTGCTGGGTGTTTTTGTGGTTCATCTTAACTGAATATCAAGCACTTGTTGCAAGAGCAACTTGATTTTTGTTGTCACATCATTTTATGGATCAGGGTGGGATGAATGTTACAAAGATGTTAATCCGCCAGGTTCGTCGGTGATGCGTCAGGTCATAATTATTATTAAATATCCATACCTCATAAAATGGATTCTATCTCTTTTCTCCTCATTTCTTCCTATTATTAATCTGTGTCTGCTCAATTCATTATATTATTATTCTTTCACCAATGTCTGTTATTCGAATTGCTTGTTGATATGCTTGCAATTCTTGTTGCTTGTCTTTGTGCAAAGAAGTTGTGCTTGATATTGGGCTTATTGTGCGATATTGAGCTTGTGCTTGGAAAACGAGCTTGTGCGGCATTATATGTTGTTTGTTGTTGCAATGGGAATTTGTGCTTATTTTTATTACTTGCAATGCTAGCGGCTTATGCGGCGGCGGCTTGTTGTTGTTGTAATAAAGCTTGGGATTGTTGCACTTGTAAGGTAGCTTGGGCTGCTTGGGCGGCTTGCGCGGCTTGAGTAGCTTACTGAGCAGCTAGTTGTTTGGCTTTTTGTTTCTAAACTTGTTGGTACCCTCTTTGGAAAGTAGCTTGTAATGCGGCGTCGTATTGGCTTGATGTTGTATAAGTTGGTGGTGGTGGGGGTGGTGGTGGATTTGGAATGGTGTTTATGAAGGTGGTGTTGGCGTTTTGCGTGATGGATGGTGCTATTGATGTGGTTGGTCCTTGAGAGACCATGCTTTGTGATGTTAAGGGGGTGTTTGATGTTGCCATTGCTTGTGTGTTTGTCACTTGTTGTTGCGACATCAACGACAAATTTTGAGCGTTTGGCATAATGCTTTCATTGATATTTGGGATAGTGGTTTGATTGATATTTGGTAGAGGGGGAAGCCCTAAACCAAGGAGTGATGTGGATGATGATGGAAATGGTGGAAGTGGTGCAAATGTAAGGGGTGTGAGTTGCTGTGAAAATGTTGTGGTGTTGAACATGCCCCCACAGGGTCCAAACATATCTCTTCTTGTGAATTTGTAAGGAGAGGAGTTTGAGGCATTGCGTGAAAAAATGATGATGATGGATCATGATGGAAGGTGAGAGGAACATTTTTGTGTAATGGATTTTGGGGTATGTTTTGTTCCAAGGTGGTGTTTGCATCCAAGTTTTGATTATTAACAAGGGGGTGTGCTTGAAGAGCATTGAGAAATGTATTTCCCTTGTTAACGTTTGGTTGGGTTGGAGCAAAAGATGTCGTGATTTACAGAATTTTTTGCGTGATGTTTTGAGATGGGGGTGTAGATGAGATGGGAATGGTGGATGAGATGGGAGGAAATGATGTCTCCACTATGGTACTCATGTCAAAATACGAAGGTAGTTTGGCCCCTTTTTTTTCTAGTTCAAGCATGTATAACGAAGGGTTGAGCCTCATCATGATGTTGATGATTCTATGGTTGTCCAGATTTTGGAGCATTTCAATTATTTCTTTGTGAGACATTCCAAGGGTAACGTCATCTCCTTGGTTTTCCTCTTGCGGATTTTGCGATGATGAGAGGGTCAAAGGATTACTTGATTCAACGGGATTCATTTCTGTGTTTGTTTGGCTAAGATCACTTGAAGTGGGTGTTTCTTTGTTGGATTCCATGCTCTTCTTGTATTGAGATATGGTTTGAACCATAAAACAAGGATCAATTTTCAGAAATAGGAGAGATGAATCTCTTGATTCTTTGGATTGATCTTTATTTTATGCCCCAAAGTGAAAAGTTTTAGGATATCTTAAGGATCAAGATGATGATATGGTGATGATGACGAATGATGTAAGGAATGGATGATGCAGATGTTTTGGTCTTTTGATTAATCTTGATATGAGATGCTAGGATTTTTCAGACTTTCGGATATGTTTCGGATTTTGATTTTTCCTTTTGATTTTGTCCTTGATCTTGATTAGTTTTGATTTGTTTTGATTTTGAACAAAAAGACCCTAAGATGTTGGATAATGATCTAAGGGATAGATTTTCTCAAAGGATGATGATTTTGAATAGGTGCGAGAAGAAGGATGCATCTACCCACACCTATTCAAATAAGATGATAATTTAGCTAAGCATACGAAGAAGGATGCATCTACGTATACTAAGCTAAACAAGATGATTTTTGATGACTTTGACTAAGCATATGCAAAAGGATGCATCTACACATACCTAGCCAAAGGTGATTTTGATAATGTTTTCAAGGATTTAATCTCAAGGATTTGATAATATTTTGATTTTTCCAAGGAAAGCCTAGCATAAGGATGTTTTCAAGATTTTCCAAAAGGTGATGATGAGATGATGTTTGTTTTGATGTTTTGAAGGATGGACGAAAGGATTTTGATTTTATTTTGATCCTAAGATGAACCTAAAAAAGACACTTTGTTTGCCTAGACCTAAGTATTGAAGAACATGCAAATGCTTCCTATAGACCTTTGCGACCAAATAATGATTTGATTTGAGCACAGATTTTCGGATTTTGAAACAATGATCTTTGTTTTGGATTTTGAAATCGTGAGTCTTCAACACACATGAAAGTTCATTTTGCTTTAGCTTTGCTTAATGGCTTTATTTTATCACAAACACTCTCTTTGATTAAGTTCTCAAACTAAGATGTCCAATGTCTTAATTTCTTCAAACCCCACAAGATATGCTATGTGGAAATTCGATGAACTCAAGGCAAGGGTTTCCCTATAGTTTACTTAAGGAGACAAATCGAGATATAATCCAATGCTTAGAAACCTCTAAGGATGTGAATCCCAAGGGAAAGCAATAACATATGGATTGAGTCAATTGTATTTGTCCTCCAAAAGGGTTTGAAATTTGGATGATGTTAAGTGTTTGTTTTTGAGATGTTTTTGAACAAGCAATGCATTTTGTAACCCAAGAATAAGTACAATCCTATGGATGTGTAAGACAATATTTTTTGGATTCCCACTTAGACAAGTCCAGCTACGTTTATCTCTAGCGAATGGTTAGATGCTTGACCCCACTGGCTCCCCTCCATGACACTCACTTATACGGGGCAGCCAAGCATCAACACCCATGAAAACCCCATGGCATGTTTTCCATTTCTACTAAAAGACTGTAAAAGTGTGGGGTGGCTTTAGAACGACCGTTCTTGCACCAACAAATAGATTAAAGGATTTTGGAAAATTCTAGCACATGGGTTTTAATAAGGACTTTCCGTTCGTGGAGATTGACCCATACAGCAAGAGTCCCCTTTCGGATCCATCTTGTCAGAATCAACCGTGTGATATTGGCATTTCTTCCAATATCCACATTTATATCCCGGTTGGAAATACTCTTGGCTTTAGAGTGTTACTGGTTGATTCGTGCCCTTGGGTGAGTACTTTTTCCCCAAGGAAGGCCCTCTAGGATAAACAAAAGCGAATGAAGAACAATATTTGTAACTCGATCAATCCTTGTTAGCAACAAGGAAAGAGAATATACGCAGCAATGCCCCCACTCACACTCGCACAAGATGTTAAATTTTAAGCCCAAATCGAAGTGTGGAGGTGATTGCTTTATCTTAACCCAAAGTCATGAAAACGGCCTTTTGATTCTCAAGATTGCTATAAAGCGCGAGAGAAGCGCATACGTCCTTTTTCAATGGCTTTAGTTCAAGTAAGTCTTCACAACAAACAAAGTTACACTTGTTTCTTTTAAAGCCACAAAGCAAAATGTGAGTTCTTTTTAAGCACCAAATGACAAGTGAGAAACATTTGTTCAATTTTTTAATCCAAGAAACAAAATCTAGTAAGTTGTGATTCTAAGGTTCGTTTTAGCCTTTGCAAGAAATGGAAAAATTCTTTTTAAGCCCAAACGAAAACTAGTGTCCTAAGGAAGAAAAAGATAACTATTTCGTGAAAAAGTGTTAAGCAAACACTATAGTGTTTAAAAACACTTTGATTTGATGAACATCCTTGTCATGCTTCTCCTTCTTTCTATTTCGATCTCCAACCTACAAGGAGGAAAAACCAGTCAGATTCTGGAAAAACACAGAAATTAAAAACCAGAAAACATAATATAACTTTATCATCAATCAAAAGACATGTGTTAAAATTAAATTCTCCCTTTTTACTGTCTCCTAGTGTCGCAACTCATGACTGCATCGCAGTTTGGTTTCTAAGCAGTGCCCTCAGAGTGTCGCTTACTAGTCAACATCTCTCTGTGTCGGGACAGAGAGCTCAACTGCGTCGCTCTTTTCACCCCACATTGTAGTTTTCGTCCAACATCGAAGTTCAATATTTTTTGAAAATTTATGTCAGTCAACAAGTCCAGCGGCAGATTTTGAAATTCAAATATTTTGGCATGAGGAGTCCAGCGTCGCAATTTCAAATTCCAGCGGTGCTATACAACGACGTTGAAGAGTCAGCGGTGCCAAAACATCGACGCTAAGCTCCCAGCGTTGGAATTTTCTGTGTGTGAAGAAAATGCGGAAATTTTGAGGAAAATAGATTAAAAGTGAGATGTTGCCCTCCTTCTAGTGCCAAATGTGTGAACCCCAACCTTGGTACCTGCAAAATAACATGAGTAAACAAGTTAAACAAGGAAATGCAAGCCAAAACAAGGATTCCCCATGAAATCCATTTACAACATTCAAACTAGGAATAAAATATCAAAGAACACAAAGGAAATGATAAAACAAAGATTAAATCCTAATTAGATGTGCAAACTCATGATCCCATGGGGGAATTGGTGCCAATTTGATGTGAAAATTGGCCCTTTCCCAACTCCTATGATGCAAGCTTAATGTGTTGAAGATGATTGAAGAGATTTGATCCACTTTGATGATGAATGGTGAGAGCTCCAAGCCAAAATCTGCAATAACCTAGCTAAGAACTCAAGATTGATGAATGAAAATGGCTAAGTATTTTAGCATGGTAACTTTGCATGGATTGTGGATGATGAAATGAGGAGAGGAGCTCTTCATTTATAGAATGTCAAGATGGATGAATGTCCAAATTTGAGCAATGTGGGACTAACATTCATCCAATAGCATGATGCACTTGTCGGCTATGAATGGATGAGGATGTGCAAGATTTGGGGTTTGTGCCAATAAATGCATAATTTTGAATTTCAAATTTGTTGAAATGACATGTAAGAGGGAAGGGAAAATGCAATAAATGCCACTTGGCTCAAAGCAAAGGACATGTAAGATGAATTTATTGCCTTGTTGGATGTACATGTTGACTTGGAATTTTTGAATTCAAATTGAGAGAATATTCCAAAAGATGCCTTGTGAGGAAAATAGAGATTTAATAAATGAATTAAATCTATTTTCATGTGCAACTTGCATTATCTAGAGGATGGGACATGGGATGAGATTAAATTAATTAAGGGTTAATTAATTTAATGAGAGGGGTTAGATGATGTGACCTATTTGACTCCAATTTTGGATTTATTTAAATCAAATAAGAGAGGAATATGACAAGAGGTTAATTAAACAATGATTTTGATTTATTTAATTAAAAGAGATGGTGTTAGATTAAATCAAATAAGGTTTTAATTTATTTAATTTAATGGATAGACTTTAGAGATTTAATCAAATAAATTGATTATTTAATTAAATAGGGATAATTAAATCAGATGGATTGATTTAATTAACAAAAGAGATGACTTGATTAGATAAAATGATTTATTTAATTAAGAGATGAATATTGATGAATTTAATCAGATAAGGGGATTTGATTAAATGGTTAGACCGAGGGATGATTCAGGAAGAAACGATGTTAGTAAGTCAGGATCAGATGCACAATGTCAACCAGTATATTTTATGTGTCTACAAGTACCACCTTGATTTTTCACTTCATTCACTGCAATATCAACTCTCTAAAAATATCTTGCAATATCTTCACCTTCTTCCATTTTCAATTTCTCATATCTCCGCTTAGTTGTTAGCTTTCACACTATCATTTCCTTCATAGATATCTTCCAACTTTTTCCAAACTTCATAAGCAGTGCCAAGAGAAATATCTTTTGTTCGCTCAGTCTTAGATACAGAACTATAGATTGCATACCTTGCTTTCTCATTTTCCTCGTAGGCAGAAATTTCATCTGCAAAAGAAGGACCACTTTCTAGTGCAACATACTTTGTCTCAATAGCTTTCCAAGTCTTGTAACCAAGAGAGATTATGTAACCTCTCATACGTATTTTCCAGTCACAATACTTAGATCCATCAAACATAGGGATCGACAATTTGTGCGCCATCGGATCTACCTCAAGCGGTTAAGATCTTCTCCAAGGAACCAAAGTTCTTATACCAATTGTTGAAAGGTGCAAGACAACTGAGAGGGGGGATGAATCAATTGTCACCAAACTCAATCTCAAATCTCAAACACTTATCAACTTAACAACCACTTTATTCTGTTATTAAGTATGAACATGAAATGTAGATAACAGAAAGCAGTATCAACACAAGAGACACCAAATTTACGTGGAAAACCCAATAAGGGAAAAACCACGGTGAGGATTAACTCACAATATAAAGTAATTCCAAAATTGAATACAAAGAGGCTCACTGCCAAGGGCTCACTACCCAAAATACAAGGCTCACTGCCTATAGAAAGGACTCACTGTCCAACAAGGAGGCTCACTGCCTACAAAAACAAAAGATAACATAAGAGATCCACCACAATAGGTTACACACATCCACAACCTTGACTAGAAGATTGCAGACACCATCAACTCACTGCTTTCAGGAGTCTAACACATTAAACTATTGCTACCTCAACTCACTTTCGTACAACTCTTGCTTCTCAAACTTGTGGCTTGTCTGATACATCAATTCATAACATCTTGACTTGTATTTATACCATCTTCAACCTTAGAAATTTTCTCCAAGGTTGGCTACACACGCTTCATTTTACAAATTCAAATTAGGTCGGCAACTCAACATTCCCGTGGTGGAAGAGAATGAGAGTGGAGCAAACAAACACTTAACCAATACCCAAAACAATGTCTCAAATCAATCAAATCCTTCCTTAATTAATACTTATCCTTCGCATGACGTGTAGACATCAGGTCATCCAAACCTAATGAAAACACAAATGAACTTTGAAGTACACACTTCTGCAACAAGAAGATAGCATGTGAACCACATAACATGCTTCACCAAACACTGGAACACATCTTAGATTCCTTCAAATTCATCTGCAACAAATGCAACAACCTTCATACACAAAACACTCTCCATCAGTCCATCCAGACTGTACAAACACACACAAGTCTGAAAATCATCTTCCGGAGCACCAAACCACGACCGCCTTTGCTAGAACACAGAAAAAACCTTTACAAGCCATCTTCTAGATCTGCAAGACCTGAAACAAACTAGCAGAGGACTGCGGAGTAGAAAAATTTCTCCTAGTCCACAGAAAAACAACTCTACCAAACCAGTTCACACACCGGTGAACACAACTTTCACTCTCCATCAAACAAGAAGCTCTAATCCAGGATATATCACCAAATAATGTCCATGAACAACATTTCAGATCCCACAAGCATAGGATCAACATAGAAGAAATGTAGAGCACATACCATAGCACATTCTAAACATACACAACTTTGTCTTCACTATTTCTCAAAAACACTTGGCAACTCATCATATCAACACACCTGCAACACCATAAGGATAGCTCCATGTACTCACAACATCTCTACAGTATCTCAACTATACATGCACAACCTGCAACAACTTGTACTATGTTGACATCAATGAGAACACCACCAAACTCACTTATACTTGCAACAATTACAATTTTAATTTTTTGTGAAGTGAAGATTGAATGCAAATGCAAAATGTGACAAAATGACAACCTAGAAAACCTAATTTGCTATGCAATTTTGTTTCAATTTTCAAATGCAAATGAATATGATGCAATGCTATGTAATTGACTTGCAAAATGACTGATTTTTTTGTATTTTTTAAATTTAAAGAACACAAAATATGCAATCCTAAAAATCCTAAATGCAATGCAAAGTTAATGCAAACTAGACACCCTAAATGTGACTCAATTCAATGCAAAGATATGCAAATGAATGCAAGATCTAAATCTAGGGTGAAAGAGGACTCCAAAATTAGAAAATGCAATGATCAAACTCAAGTTCACCAAAATGAAATAAATAAATATATGTGTGTGTGTGTGTGTGTGGGTGTGTGATAAAAGGGGGTTCACCACAATGAATTTATAACAAATGACCTATTTTTCTCTATTCATTCAAAGAAATGAGACTCAAACAATGAGATGACTAACAACCAAAAGGTGAGTCAAATCAAGGTATGAATCAGTAAGTTTCCTTTCTATTCAAGGATGGGGACATTGGAATCAAGAAACATTGAGAGGGGGGTGAATCAATGTTGTGCAATTTTTAACTTTATTAATCTGATCTCAAAAGCACTTACAACATTCAACAAAAATAAAGATACATGAACATAATACATATAACTAAAAAACCATAACACAGATTTTTTACATGGAAACCCTGTTAGGGGAAAAACCACGATGGAGGTCAATCCACAATATGTTCTGAGTATACTCAAAAGAAAAGTTTACAAAATGAGAATACACTTGCATTCAGGCACACTGCCTAGAGCTCACTACTCAAAAATAGAAAGGCTCACTTCCTTACAAAAGTTTGGAATACTTCCAAATATTTGAACTGAGAAAGTAGCATCTACAAATTCCTGATTATAGTTCTGCTTAGGCTCAACAATCAAATTCTGGACCTTCTGACTGATTATGCTCTTTTGCTCTGTTTTGCTTCAACTCGCATAAAAAATCCTTAATGCACAAGTGAAACTGTGCATAATCACTCTATTGAGCTTTCAAAATTCATAACATACAACAACTCACATCGAACATATATCAAAATGATATAATCGATCACTTATACATATCTGCTACAAGGGATTTAATCGCTTCATGTTGGCTTCAACAAAACAAGAAATATTAACAAACTATCGGCTCAAATCATGCATAATATTCAATGCACATCCACAAAATTCGGCCACAACATAGTGAGGACCCAAATCAAAATGCTCGAACAAAAAAACACTTTAACAATAACTCCTCAAATATCCACGACACACTACATCCACTAAGTCGTCCTTCATACACTGATGAACATAAAATTAGTCAACCGGATCTTCTAACTTACACTCAAATCAATACGAGGCACCAAGATTTATAGATAACATAAATAATACATTGACCAATCATCCTTGAGATCCATAGCACAAAATAATAACATAAAATTTGCTTATGAATTGAAGAACACAAATCTACCAGATGCTCTGTTCTAACTTAATAGATGAACATTGATCTTCAATTTGTCTACCGGTACGATAAATGACGATGTGCAGATCGACTTAATGACAAGGGTTTCCATCAATGAAAACACTAGAAAGCATGTGCAGTGTCTCTTTCCAACAATCTCCCCCTTTGGCATTAATGGCAACACTTAGTGAAAAATGACTAAGTGTCGGATTAGTACCAACATAAATACATTGCCACCAAAACTCCAAAAAGATATTCATCCATAGCTCAAAACTACAACTCCCCCTTAGATGGATTTACATTTTTCACTGTTCTATTCTCCCCCTTTGACATCAATGGAAAAGATGGGGAATCTGCATACAAAACTTCTATAAACAAGGAAAAACTTCAAACTGCATATGTACAAACTTGTTTCAACAACTTACACAAACTCAAAATATCTGCAAAATTTGTCTTAATCAGGTTCAAGCTTGTGTCCCAACCCTTCTTGAGAATCTTCAGAATAGTCATGTGACCACAGATTAAATAAGATTGCATTTTTACAGATTCAAGGTTCACTGGATCATCGACCACCATAGCATCTTGTGCTTCTTTCAAAGCATTCAACATGGTTTCCATCTTGAGACCAATTAGGCCTCTAAGTTCACAAGCTCTTTCCACAACTCTGTCATTTTCATGCTTCAAACTCTTTATCTTGTCAAGTAGGGCTATAACTTGACCTTCTTGCTCTCCAACATAAATAGTTAAAGGATCAAAAGCATCAGAAATAGTAGCTAACTCTTTCTCATGATCCTTGACCTTCTTCTCATTGTCCTCAGTCAGTTTAGACAAAGACAAACACGACTTATAAATCTTTCCACCTTCAGATAGAGCACTATGAACATTCTTCACACAGGAAGCTAATAGAGATTTATCATTAGCTATCATTCCTTTCAATCTACTGAACCTTTTGCCATCAAATTCCTTCTTTACCTTCACCAAAGTTGACTTCTCAAGTGACTCAAAATGAGTACTTACAGAATTAATAAGTTTCTTCAGCTCACCAGAGGAAGAACTAGATGGATCCTTAACATCAGTAGGCATGATCTTCTCTAGAATACCAGATACAAGGTTCAATAACTCATTGTCCTCAATGTGAGAATTCAGAATTTCTTCCCTAGCCTTAGCCTGTGCAAATGATGCAACTTTCATTTTCTGAATTGGGTACAAAGTAGACAAATGAACAGGACCTTCTCCCAATTCAAGG
>VDFB02009723.1:0-61925 GCA_007258455.2 Sequoia sempervirens | reverse complement strand
CATAACAAGGAGATTAATTAGTGCAAGGTCTAGTGGGACCAATATTCTAAGGACAATGCCACTTGGGAGGACTATGAATTTTTTTATCAAAGATTTATGCATTTGTTTAATTGAGATTGTCTTAAAATAAAAGCATGCTTTTATTTTACTTTATGATAAACTTAATTATCAAGGATGATGAATTTTGGGGGTTGGGGGTAGATCTCACATCTCACTTTGAACCTATAGACTATGGTACATTTTGTGTTGCATTTTGATTGTGACGCTAAACTTTTTTATGAACAATTATATGACGATGATGAGTCAACTTTACATATCAATTTGATATAGTTTATAATTGATGTGTGTGATAAATTTACTAGCATGTGATGAATAATGAATGATTTTTATTATGTTTAATTATATAATTTTATGGACTAACTACCTTGTCGGTTTGATGAGGTGTATGAAGGAGATAGTTTTCCCCCTCCTAGATGAGGAGGGAGAGCATCACCAGAGAGAGGGAAGTCGATCTAGGAGAAAATCCTGGGTCATCATGAGACTGAGAATACACACACACTACTTATTTCGCAAAAGAAATGAATATGGATGTTTTCTTATAGTTGTTTGAGTGATGCGTACCTATTTTTTTTTGTCTTATAAGTTGCATAAACAAAAATAATAATGTGTAAACTATTATTTCTCTATTATCATTGTCTTATGTGTTTGTTTCCATCATAAGTCTATGTTGAAAGGGTTAAGTTTGGGTTTTGTTCAAGGAATTGGCATAATATTTTTATTTAAGAAAAATATCTTCGCTTGTTTAACTTAAGTATATAGATATGAGAATAAAAATGAAAAGAAAATATTTTATTCTTTAATTTAAAGATTTTGATTATCTCAATTCAAGATAATTTATGAAATAAAGATAATTCTATTAAATTTGATTATATATATATGCATATTTCTATATATATTAATTTATAAATATTTAACACAATTCAATTAATAATTGTTATATATAATTATATAAATAACTATTTATACTTATGTTTAATATATATAAAGAGAGATAAACTTATTATGATGGATCATAGTTGTGTTGATACCATCAAGGGTGGCATTAAATGAAGTGTACTTCAAAATTTATGAGATGTTCATTGAAATTGATAGCTCCATAGAGTGAAGAGTGAAGTGGCAATTTGAACTTTACTTCACACTATGGGAAGTAAATAAGGTCTTGAATGTTTGTCGAGGAAAGTGTAGCATGGAGATTCTCAATGGGCATGTAGAAAAAGGAGGAGAAATAACAAGAGGTCTGAGGAGAAATAAATGAAGAGGAAGGAAAATAAAAAAGAGGAAGGCAAAGAGGTGAGTTTTCAAGGAAAGAAAAACAAAGGAAGCTTGAAAACTTGGTATGTAATAAATACTTGTTTTGACAATTTTTTTAATAAAAGAAATTTATGGAATCCATCCATTGATTTATATTGTAATATGGAATAGTAATTATTTTTTAAGCTATATTGAGCTAGGGTTTAAATGTAGAATGTCTAGCACCTTTGTTTAAGATTATTAAGTGTTATCCTAAGAATTTGGTGTTTGTTTTAGTAACAAGCTAGTATTGTGTTCTTATTGTATTAAGCTTTTCGGCTTTGTCACATCTATAACAGTATTAAATGGTTAATGAATTTATCCTTTCGGCTTTGTCACTTTTGTGATAGTATTGAAGTAAAGTTTAAATCACCACTTCACACTTTATGGAGCTACCAATTTTGATGTACATCTCATAAATCCTGAAGTACACTTCATTTAATGTCACCCTTGGTGCTATCAACACAACTATGATTCATCATAATAATTACATATGCATTCATAAATATTTGACATAATTCAATTAATAATTGCTATATATATAATTTATATAAGAACTTGTGAAACCAGTTTTTTTATAACCAATTTGAGAAAGTGGTGTGTGAACATATGATTCACATTATCTTTCAAAACATGAATATTTATATAAAATATTTTTCCAAAGTAGTACAAAATCAATGCTTGTATTGTGTGTTCATAATGTCAAATGTTGCAAATTAGTAAAGTATATCATGCTTAGCTAGAAGGTATCTAGAGTTTTATGGTAGATTGTTTGTAATTAGCACACAACACTAGTTCTCAAATGGCATGATGATCTTAGAGTTTCTCTAGATTTACTACTCTTGTGAAGAGTGGGGCCACTTCCAAATAGAAGTTGTGTGGGGGACTGTCAACCTATGGATGGAGGAAAAGCACTTGGGTCATGGTCTCCCTCTTGTAGTTGAGATGTTGAAGACTTGGTTTATCAAAGACAATAGTTATGCTTTTGTATGTTCTACATTTAAAAGGTAGGGCAACAATAAAACCCCAACTATTTAATCTAAAAAATAAATTGGAAGTTAAATTAAATCACATCGAGTTTAACACGAGGGTGGAATTTTTTTTTTTCATCAAGTTCTTTAATTACTTTGTCAAGCCTCTAAACAAACTATAAACATCTTAATTATCTTTATTCATTCAATATAACACTTGAATATTACCTCTAATTTTAAAACACATCATCTCCACCTCTATTTATAGTGTTTGGTCATGTTGGAGCATTCCTCTCATAGCCAGGAAGGATTCCCCCAAAAATAGAAGTGGAAAAGACATCATTTCATTTTAGTTTCTAATTTTCAATAGTTTAGGAGTTAAAACTAAAGGTATCGGTTTGACCCAGTTCAATCTCACATGCGTGTTTTTTCCTAGGTTCAAATTAGTAGACATGATTTTGACCAAGTTCAACTTCATAGGTGCAAGTTTGACCTTGAAATATATACTACTATTATTGTATCAAATTCAACATACTATTAATATTTAATTTTTTCTCATATTTATGAATCATACCTGGCTTTGATTACTATTTTGAGTTGTTTGACCATGAGTATGGGGTCATTGGATTTCTCCTATGGATCATGGTTTTGACATAGTTTTGGGATATCACTTAGTGGTTTCTTTTTTCCACCTTTTCTATATATTGGAGGCATGGGATAGATGTTTGTAAGGTTATTTCACATGTACTCTTATGTTGTTGGACTATTGTCAAAGGGATAAGTGGATTGTATTGGTGTACACTTTGATTATTTCAAGCTTTGATTTTTGTAGTGGTGAAGTTTTTTTCAAATATTTTTCCATGATATCTAGTATTGATATGGTTTACATATTTTATATTTGTTTTTCTATTGCTACATTAATATTACTAGTTTAGTCACTGTTTAATAGAATCAAAATATTATTTGGATAATATTCTTAGTGCATTGTTTACCCAATTATTCTACATTTTTTGAGTCATTTTTATCTTTGTGTTTATTTTTAGGAAATAGTTCTAGATGTAATTTCTAACACTTGGCATTTACATGTCTATCTTACAATGGTTACAATAGCCCTTTATATCTTTATCCTTTTAAACAACAATATTAGCCTTTTTATCTTCTAATTACCTTTAAAATACTTGTTTTTTGTCTTGGCTTGGAAGACTCCCCTTCATCTCTCTTCTCCTCCTACACATAATATGTTTAGATATAAGTTCCATCCAAGTCCTTTGGGTTGGTGGTGACCACCCTCCTTCAAATATGGGTGTGGAGTATTCCAAGATACTTTCTGAGGATGTCTTCCTCCTTTAAGTCCATGCCACTCAACATGGATTGCCTTCAAATTTTGGCGGTATAATCCTACACACTTTATCCACTTTCTTTCCTATAATACATCCATTTAATTGTTTGGTCAATTTTATATCTAATGAAGAAAAAAAATTACAAATTAAATCCACATATTCTTCTCAATTAGTTACAATAGACTTTTTTCTCTTTTCACAATTAGCTATGTATCTTTCTCAAAATATAAGAGATTTCATTTTTAGCCATTCAAAAAAAATCTTTGTGCTCCATTCGCTTCATGCACACTAAAGCAAACATCCATTTGTTTCAACCATGAATCCAAAAATTCAGCATTAATTTGTCCATCAAAAGTTTATATCTCAATTTTAATTTCTACTTTAAAATGGTGTTTGTTCCTTTGCCTTATTTTCTTCAAATGGTCATGTGAAGTCCTCAATATTCATTTCTTCTTCAATTCCAAATTTCTAGGCCAAAGCTTTTACTAAATTTCCCATGAACAATTGTTCTTGTTCAATTTTAATTTGTTGTCATGTCATTTGCTCTCATTATTGGTCCAACTAAAGTTGTTTTTTTGTCAAACTCTCCATATGACTTTCCAAAGAAAACATTTGTGTATTTGCATCTTCTATTTGGGCTTTGTGTGCTCCAATAATTGTCATTCACAATCCACAGAGATCAAAATCATTGTAACACCAAAATGAATTGTAAATTCTCAATATACAACAAAATTTATGGACCGTAATTAATTTATTTACGATCTACTTGCTTCAACGAATTTGAAAAATTAAAAATTAATATACTATTTTTTTTTTTTTTTAAAGTAACACAATAAACTCATAAATTTTCCCTTGAAAAACCCTCAAAAGGGAAAAAACTAACTTGTTGGCTACAATTGATTATCTACCTTGATGTTATTTAATAGATGAGCAAATACAAATAGTGGATACAACTCAAGTTGTTCTTTAACACTCCTTTCCTTGATATAACACTCAAATATTGCTTCTAGTGCCAATATACATTCCATCCACCTCCACCTCTATGTATAGTTGCTAGTGGTGTTGGCGCATCCCTTTCAAGCCCAAAGTTGACCTCACACCCCCTCCCCCCACACTACAATCAATTATCTACCTTGATGTTATCTAATGGATGAGCAAATAAAAATAGTGGATACAACTCAAGTTGTTATTTAACTACTTTATCAGACCTTTAAGCAAATTATGAACAATTGAATATTCCTTTCCTTGATATAGCATTTAAATATTGCTTCTAGAGCCAAAATACATTCCATCCACCTCTATATATAGTTGCTAATGGTGTTGGAGTATCCCTTTCAAGCCCAAAGAGGACCCCCCCTCCCCACTTCAAAGCTCAAATTAGATATCTCTAGTGTGGGATTGACCAAAAAAATCTTTGCTACTATTCTTTTCTTGAATTCAGCTAATTATTGATATTTGATTCTTCTTGGTGCTTATGGAAAAGACATGGTTGTCAACTTGTTGATATCACATTGATTGGCCAAAAGTAAACTCTTCCAAAATGTTGACAACCAACCAGTGTTTTTGGTAGTAGAGTCCACGTTTTAAGATGAATTAAATGAGCCGACCTTCATGGTCTTAACAAAGGCCTCCAATACAAATATTACTCAAGTCGCTTTGAAAAACACCATCAGCATTAATTTTGACCTAGGGTGTGTCACTTGGGGCTTGCAAAAAATAATAGAGTTCTTTTTAGCAACCTCTTAATTGGGGGATCATAATGAACTATGTTATTTGTATAATGCAAGAATGATAGAATAGCCCAACCTTTCATACTATTAAAAACTTAAATCCTATATTTGATGGTGATATATGACTAACATGTACATTCTCTAGCACATGCACATCCTAACTAATTTTTACATGTAAATATATAATTACATATATATTTTGTTTGTTGTAAGTTGTAACATGCAACAAGTCGTTAAATCAGTGAAAACGGCTCAAAACAAATCTAAATGGCTCATCAACCTCTTCCCTTCTCCCTTTTTGAATTGATGTTTTCAATTTGTACTCCCTTGGCTCTCTTGCATTCTCAAGATCATACACAACTCTCTCAAACTTTCTACATCATTATTTTCAACTCTTTTATTCTCCTTGGCTTCCTCAAGTCCTCTCAAGTGATATTGTTCTTATTTTTCATTATTATTGCAAGTATTTCTTTTCATTGTGCCCCTAGGCACCTTAGAATTATTACATCCCATCAATCTCTCATTTTAGTCATTGTTCTTATTTCTAGATACACTTAAAGTAAAAACAAACATTATTTTATTTTATTTATCTATCTATCTTGGCTATTGTGGAGGTAGAAATACCAAAACGAGAGTTTGACTGAGGCAAACCCCTAAATAGCCACCAAAACATTTTTCTTTTCTCTCTTTTCTTGCAAGTATGTTGGAAAAGAAACAACTTCATTCAACGATCTTTTTTTCAATCTTTATGCTTCACATTTTTTATTTTTTTTATGTCAACATTTGAATGTATTTCATTAGATAAGTCTTTGTAATTTCGATTTTTTGTACTTCAAAATTTTCTTTCATGTTTTGTGTCTAGGTGTTTTTTTTGCATCTAGTCGTACTTTTGATTTTGTTTCTAGATTGGACGATAGCAAGTCACACAAATGTCCTCACATTGCACTAGTGTTTGAGGTAGATACTTAGATTTCCATACCAAGTTCCTTAGTATTTGTACTTTTCATTTTTGTAGTCAACAAGTGTTCTTTATTTCTTTGCTTTAGATATTTTCACATGTTCCTTTCTTTCCATCAACTTTAGTTTGATTATTTATCAATATTTTATTTATAATCAAACATCTTAAAGAGTTAATCAAGAAAATCTAAGCATTAAATTTATATAACTGCATTTGGTTAACTCTAGAGTAGAGTGTGAGGTTAACTCTAAAGGAATATTTCTTAGTAGAAGTTAACTTTTCCATCCTTTATAGTAAGTCAGGCCTTAGATCAATATATCTTTGATGCGACACATAATTGTACTAAAGTCAAAATCATAAGCTCTCAAACCTAGATAAAAGTACAACAAATATAAATAAATAGGTGTAAAGAGACTGGATAACATTATACCCTAATATATTCCAACAAATACAATGATGACTCAAGTTCAACCTCCAAGAACCTTTGGGCATATTCCTATTGTGGCAGTGCTAGTACCTAGAGAACACATTCAAGAAAGTGAATGTGATCCATGCCTAGGGATTGACCCTTGTTTATGTCTTGGAGGCTATAGGGTCATTAATCCATTAATTTACCCAAACAAAATCTAACCCAATGCACAATATATATAATGCAACTTAATACACAATATATATAATGCAACTTGTTGATGAAGCTCTCTCCAAGATGATACCTATGATCCTTGAATAATAACCAAATGATAAGCTTCACCTATAAGTACGCAAGAGGTAGATCAAATAAAACTAACTAGCGAATATTTCCAAAGTAGAAAGGTTAACTTTTGAAAACCAATAGTCCGCCACTACATGTAAACCCCAAAATGTTAAGAAATGTTACATGCCAATAACGTCTTGGAAACAAGAAAGATACGTGATTCTCATTAGCCACATGCTAGGGACATGCTCCCAACTCAGAAATCGCTGAAACAATGTTTCTTGACAAGACGAAATGCTTAAAAAGCATGAAAATTACTATTTTTATTAGAAACACTTCAATGCATATATTAATCAAAAAATGTTTTAAAAGTACATTTTAAGGTTTCTAATAAACAGTGACCAGTGATATGAACAGCTCAAAAAAGCTTATAACATATAATACAAAAACTTAAATTGGAGTAAATATTGAGGAATGAGGATAAAGACAGCCACCAAATCATTAAGCACACATCGCCACACAAGGAGTTGGTGGATCATCCCGGAGACAAGGATTAGCCCAAGCAGAGGGCTTGTGCAAGGGAGAATCAAGAGCCAACCAACCATGACCATCCTAAACCACAAGAGGCAAAAGGACACCCCACCCAAGTGGCAGAGGCACATGAAACTAGTGTCAATGCTACCTTAGGCAGGAGGCGGCCACCTAGAAGGTCCAGCAGCTGTCTTGCTACGCAGTGACAAAGGCCAACCCTTCTGCTAAGGAGAAGGAAAGCAGCTGCAGTTACAGAATGGCAAGTTTAGGGCACTTACCATGATTAAACCCAAGTTCAAACACTGATGGCTTGTACCATGACTGACCCCAAGATAGCTGGCGATTTAAATAATTAACATCTAAGCTTAAGTTTCCCCTTGGTATAACATGTTCCATTGGAACTGTGTTTCTTTGTAGAGTATAATTGGTTGGTAAAAGTCATTCCTTATTCTCATATATTTTTGTACCTTTTTCTCACATAGAAGCATTTGCTGATTTGCCTTGTGGTATAAAATATTGTTTTACTTCAAACTTTAGATTTGATAGTATTTGCAATAAAATTCCATATACAAATTGAAGATTAAAATAAAATCTGCCAGACTACTATAATTTGTTCATAATCGGAAACTTGCATATTTTT
The DNA here is from genome assembly GCA_007258455.2 of Sequoia sempervirens. Classification (NCBI taxonomy): domain Eukaryota; kingdom Viridiplantae; phylum Streptophyta; class Pinopsida; order Cupressales; family Cupressaceae; genus Sequoia; species Sequoia sempervirens. Next base: position 53,711 of record VDFB02009723.1, on the reverse strand, counting down.
GTCTAATTTAGTTTAGTTTTGACATGCCTAACAGAATCCATCCCAAATAAGCAGGTGAATCAAACACAGTTATCTTAAATTAGTAAGTAGTGGCAAATAAACCTAAAACCCCTTATAAGGGACAATATAATTACTTGACAACCAACCTTACATGGAGAAAACCTACAATTCAGTAGTTTAAGACCAAATATTTTTCTTCCACATGAATCCTTCAAACGAAGTTCATTTTTTTTGAAACCATAAAAGCATGTATACCATCTAAGTCTTGTGATCACTAAGTTGTAAATGGCCAAAGCATGAAAAAACATAATCTTCCAAGCTGAAAAAAGGTATGTTATTGATACAATATAGCAGGGTTTCAATATTAAAATATTTATTAGAATTCTATGTACAATAATGGAGGTTTTCTTTTTTCTCCTTTGAGACTTGCATTCTAATTACTACCTCACCTTGTTGGCAAGAAACAACACCTCAAACATGACACAGAAGGTTGTTCATCCAAGGCAAAACTAAAATATAACAGCTTTGGAAGCATAACCAAATGCACCAGACCAGAAAATCTTCCATGAGGTACCAGAAGCAAGTTTAAAGTCCTTTTTCTGACATAGCTTTCAGCATTGTTTGTGTTGATTGTTGGGAAAATATTTTTTGTTTAAGACGAACATATGGCTGTGCCACAAAAGACAAAACATGTGCTGGTCTTGAAAATGAAAGTATCTCATACCAAACATTATCATCAGCATCCAACTCAACAGAAAATCTTTCCTCCCCAGCCTGTCCATACATTAGAGTAATTTCAACTAGTTCAGCAATGAATATGTAAGGGAGATGATTCATCAAAGTTGAACATAAAGAAAAAAATACCTTGAACGATGAAATAAGCTTCTCAAATTCTTACACATGACCTCTTGCCAAAGGACACGAATGCTTGATCAATAAGATATAGAATATGTCGAGCAAAAGTACTTGAGAATTTACCTATCCAATGGCTCTATTACAAACTTCAAATATTTTGGCATACATTTACAGAAGAGTCAAAACTAAAACTTTTAGCTTCCAGCGTCTATCACGCATGACTTCACAAAGAACTCTAAATTTTCTGTGCCTGATAACTTTAGGTTTGATAAAGAACAATTTGTGCCCACATAAATCGGATGAGGTAATTAGCTCAAAGTAGAATTTGACATTGCCTCTAAGAATGAGGATTTCCCAATTTCATTAATCATGGTGAAAAGTGAAAAACTAAAGACATGAGAATCGATTGTGAAAGGATTTTCCACTAAGATCAGGGATGAATGTGAAAATTAGTGCATATTGTTTAATCCTGGAAATAAATCATTCAATCCAGTCAAATATTTTCTGCATTAGGAAGTACTTTTACTCGGAAAGAATTTGCAATAAGTTAAACTTGGCAGTCCTAAGTCACTGGTCCTAGCATGAAAACAGGTATGGTTTTGGGTACACTAGTATGGTGAATCCGCCCTGCCCTCCTGCCAGGTACAGGTATGGGCGTGTGTGTGTGTATATATATATGGCATCAGGCAAATTCACCACCAGCAATTCACTGTTGGAAAATTCACCACCAACAATTCATCACGGGAAAGTTCACCACTATGACAAATTCACCTCCACGAAAATTCACCACCACGAAAAATTAATCGCATTAACATTTTTTAATATATATTTCCAAAACTTTGAAAAAAAAATTCAAAAGAATAAATTTCACTGCATTTTTTATTATCACAAATCAAATTATTCTTTTGCAGAAAAAAATTCAAAGTTTTGAAAATATATATTAAAAAATGTTAATGCGATTAATTTTCTGCAGCGGTGAATTGCTGGTGGTGAATTTTCCTTGAGGTGAATTTGTGCTGGTGGTGAATTTTCCCGTGGTGAATTGCTGGCGGTGAATTTTCCTAGAACCATATATATAGTAGAAATATTCATAATTTGCAAATGTATCTATATATATTTATAATTTGCAAAATATATGATTATATAAATTTAGAATATATAAAAAATATTCCTAATTTGCAAAAAAATAAAACATCTAAATATATCATATAAAAGATCCCCACCAAAAAAAAAAAAAAATCCCCCCTTTAATAACACACATCATAAGTGGCTTGGGAATGATCAAGGGTAAAAAGCCAACATAAATGATCCAAACCAAAATCCATCAGATCCCACTAAAATTAGCAAAGGATTTACATTCACTTTTCATATAGATGCATGAAATCATAATATGACATGCTCATAGAACAACACTTATGAATTTTGTACACAACAAGGAGGCTTGCACAATATCCCTTCCCTTTAAATCTACGAGTAGAATAATTACAAACCCCTTCACAGCTATCCAAAATAAAACCATAAAATATTTATTTATAGGTTGCTTGATATTCACAAAGGGAGTTGTAATTTCACTTTTCCTCCAAAGTTATTTTAGTGTTAGCAGCAGAAAATTTTAGAATAAAGGTAATTTAAAAGCTACAATATTATTAAAATGGATGTGAATAACCAATGCAAAAGGTAATATGTGATAGTTTATTAAGAAATTCCGAATTAGATGGTTAACATGATAAATTGAATACACATCCATATAGTAAATCATATATACATATACTATTCTCCATATAATTTAGAATGAATGGTTTTAATACTTATCTGAATAACAACACTTGGAAAAAGCCACTCTCACCCTAGGAAGATGTCAGTGATACTGGCTCTTGCCATGGAGCAATCTGGGAGAGATAAGCGGACTTTTCCGCTCTACACGAGTGCTGGTTCCACTGGAACAATGCTCAACACCGTGCACAACATGCTCCAAAGTAATTACTCAACATGTACACACAACATGCTCTAGAGTAATTACTCAACATGTAAACCATGCCCTAGCCAAGACCGTCCTAAGTGCACCCTCTTGTATCCCAAGTTGGACACACACTACGGATGTGCCCCCTTCTCCGTCCTGTCCATAGCTCACCAACCACTTTCTTCTTCCTTGAATGTTTTCTATGTCTCACACAAATGCTTTATATAAGTCTTAATGGGTGGTTTCCAAACCATCACACCCTTTCACAAAGGTTGCCTCTAATAATTATTTACATAAATAATTATTCTTCCCTCTTTTGAAAAGGTATTTTTACATATTCTTTATTAATATCTCTTTTAACCAAAGGATCACAATATCCTTTATTTTTATATCTCCCTTTTTTTAAAGGGTTATTTCATAACTTTCTCTTCCATTTGGGAAAAAGTCACATAACAGGAGTACACATGCTCAAGCAAGATCGTGGTTGAAGAAGGCCATGCATGAGGCAATGGTGGAGTGATACATGAGATTGTGCCACAACTCTATTGCACATAGCTCTTGTCACAAAGTCCTTGTTGGAAGAATGTCTCAATTGCTTTTTCCATATTTGTATTTAATCATATTTTAGCAATTTGTAATTATCACTTCGTTGTCATGAAAGTTGCTAAATGCAATTATCAGAACTTGTAAGGTATTTTTTAGTCTCCAAATTAGAAAGAGCATAAAAAAGGGAAGTTAAATGTGAACTTGGAGAAGATAAAGAAGATCTTTTGTTCGAATGTGCACATTACCAAAAGGCAGATAAAATCACAAGTTGGAAGAGGAAGTTTCTTATTTAACTACTCTTGATTTAGGTGTTGTAATTTGTGCATGGATAAGAATGCCTAAATTAACTAATGGTTTCTAGCACAAGGTTTTAGAAACCATTCATAATTTGTGGTTTTCCTTGTGCCTATATTTTAAGTGCTTGAGTTGAAGGAAAAATTAAAAAAATATTGCAGATTGTTGAAGTAACAAAGTGTTGTAGAAATTCAAAGAGAGAAGTTGTGTTGGTATAACTCATTTGCAAGATTAATACAAGTCTTGAATCTCTTTGGGTGTGGAGTTTTTTCCCACAAGGAGTTCTCTATGTAATTCTTGAGTTATGGTTTGCATCTGTTTTTTATAGTCATTTTCTTGCTCATTTATAATTTATCACCATGTATTTACTTTGATGCTTAAAATATTCAGCATATTTTCACTATAAAGTTTTTTCCTATTTTCAACATTTGGTATCAAAGCGTTGGTTAGCTTGATTAGAGAAGGGGACACCTTTCTTCAAGTGTATGATTGGGTTCTTTGTTGTAGTTGTAGTGTGTTATGTTTTCTTGCAGTTTAATGTTTAGGGTGATAAGATATCATGGCTAGCTCATCTCAATTGGATATATTGAAAAGTTCAACAGTATAGGGTATGAGCTTTGAAAGCTAAATATGGAGGATCTTTTGGAAGAAAAAGATCAATAGAATGCTGTGAATATTGAAAAGAAACTAGAAAAGTTGTTAGGTGAAGAATGGATAAAAATAGCTAAAAAAGCTCTCGGCACTATTCATTTGTGTTTATTTGATGTTGTTTTATTGAATGTTTCTAATGAGATTACTACATATAAATTATGGAATAGAATAGGAGAGATATATCGAACTAAGAGTCTCATGAAAAGTTATTTCTGAAAAAAAAAGTTATATTCTCTTAAAATGAGGGATGGGGACTCAGTTGTGTTGGCGTAAAAACTAACACCTCTGGAGTGCAGGTTTGTACGGACAGCTATGCACACTGCGTAATGAGTGCTCTTCAAATTAGGAGGGGAAGCTCCCTCGTAGTGCTGGAATGAGTGGAAAAGAAAAGTAATCTAAGTCCTATCTTTTTGTTCTCAGCTGGAAGAGGCACAAGGTTAAGAAAACCAAGAACGTTGCAACTAAGGATTTTCTGGTTTCGCAGATCATTAACTACAACTAAGCTATCTACTTTAAATCTATATCCTCAAGAAAGCAGAGCATGAGGAAATGGAGCAAGGTTGACTATCCGGACGATAAACAAGTATAGATTCTCAACTTGAAGGCAAGGTGGCACATCTATCAGCTCAATCTAAACAAGTTTATTGGAAACAACAATATACGATAAACTAAGTACGGATTCTCAACTTGAAGGCAAGGTGGCACAACTATCAACTCAATCCAAATAAGTTTATTGTTCACACACATCACACGATAACCCAGTACAGATTCTCTACTTGAAGGCAAGGTGGCACAACTATCATCTCAATCTGGACAAGTTTATTGAACACAAAATAGGAAAGAATTCACCATTATAATTGCATGAAACCCTATGTGGCATAACAATTCATCATAATAGTAAAAACACATGAACAGATACAGAACGAGCAATATTGAGGGCAAGGTAGGCACAGCATATATTTCTCTCTCGTGCAAAAGTTATGTACAAATGAGCAAAAGCTCTTATTTATAGACATCAATAGGTGTAGGGAACCCTAAAATCACCTTGAGTCAACTACAGTCTTGCAATGCATGCAAGATTTATTGCTAAGCCCTAATAAAGCAAACTATACAATTAACTGGAAAACTACCATCAGTTAACCAAAACTTCTAATCTAAAAATGGACAATTGTGCAAGCATGCACGTCCTTATTGAAAGCAAGTTAACTGGAACACTACCATCAGTTAACGTAAAACCTAAATACAACTCCAAGTGAATAAAGCTAATCCCAGAATAGATATGCATGAGATGAGACAGCGAGTTAACTTGAAAAGGTAACGCCAAGTTTAACTCTGTGTGTAATGTCTATCCTGAGAGGTGGGAACTGAAGTCTACTGGCCGTGATCTCAAACAACCAATCTCTCAACGAGATTGTTAACTGCATCAACATCTGAATGTCAGCAACTTGAGCAATCTTGGCAATCTTTACACACCCAAACTAGCATTTCACTGACTGGTAACTTTGGCTCCGTAACTGAAGTGATGGCCAACATCTCCTCTGCAGCTTGATACAAATCGGTCTCAGCTTTTCTAACGAAATCATGAATTAAGACCGATTTGGTCTTGAATTCAGTCTGTGTGTACTGTAATCTGAAAAACTCGCCTGTTGACTGTGAACTTGACTATGTTCTGACAAGATTTCTGAAAAGCTAAAAATAGCCTGCTGAGGCTAAAAATAGCCTATCGAAGGGCAATTTTCAGCGAAAAATTTGAGATATGGGTTTTGTTCAGAAAAAGATTCTAAGACAACCCAAAAAGTCAGAAATGCGAAAATCTGACTTCTACTCGACCATGCAAAGAGTTTTCAGTTGAGAAAATTAGAAACTCGAGAACGAATGTTTGGAGTTAAAAATTCCTGAAAAATCAAACGCACGATTTTAATTCGAGGAAGCTATATAGAAATGATCCAGATGCTGAGACTTGTCGAATTTTGCCAATTTCAGGAACATGCGAATTGAAAACTGAGAGAAATTTGAGAAACAAGGAGGAAAAAGACGTTTTTAATAAGCTCTTTCTTCTGTGAAAATCGCCCCTATTCTTCAAATTTGCTGATGAATGTTAACTTTAACTTGCAAAAAGAAGTGTTTGATGAAATCGCCTTTGTGAACTGATGATGAATTCGCCTTTGATTGCTAAAATTCGCCTTTACTTGAGAATTACGAATTTGCCTTGAAGATACATCTTTGCTTTGAAGAAATATGAATTTTTCTTGAAAAACACGCCTTTGCCTTGAAGAAAAACGAATTTTGTTTGAAAATATGGATTTCTCTTTAAAAATACGAATTTCTCTTGAAGCTTGGTGAAAAATAAATGAAGGTGCCATGTTTAAATAAGAGAAAATTCGCACCAACTTGTTGACTGCAAGATTTAAAACCTCAGCTGAAAATAGAAGGCTTCTGATTGGACCCCTTTCAGTTACACTGATACTGACACTGAGTCCGGAAATAAATAATAATAAATTAATATTCATCATGCAATTTGCAAAGGCATCAATTTTAGAGATTCGCCATTTTAATGCCAAAATATGCAAAATAAATATTAAATATTATTTAACTTCAGTTGACAATTCGAATGAAGCTTTAGGATTCACCGTTAGACTTCACCGATTCCAAAAAGTCATTATTTGAGCTCATAGGCGTCCATTTGCTCAAGATATTGCACTTTTTACTAACTTCCTATTTTATAGCCAACGACAAAGTTATGACTGGCCACTTCGCCACTGATTTCCGGGTGACCGAGAGATGCTGAGACCGAGCTGGAGAATTCATCGAAAAGCCTACTGAACAAGGAAGAAATGTCTGCTGGGAGACACTACTGCAAAATCCATCATTTAACACCCTGAAACATTAGGCGCCCTTGATTAAATTCATTTACGAGTTCCAGACTTAACCATTTTCCTAAACTGCCATCTGACACTTCAAACGGCTGCTGACGGCGAACGGTGAACCCTGCTGACAAGCAACCAAGCTCACTGCATGACTGGAGACATTCTGCATCCAACGACTGTACGCAAGGCATCTAAAAAGTTCATTAAGGGCCTCAAAAGTAAAAGCGCCCCTGGCCTTCAATTGCACTGGCACCATTTTGACGAAAGTTGAACTCTCAACCAGATGCCCTACTTTGACCTCTGATATCTAAAGCTGGAATGACCCAATTCGAGCACTATTTGTTTTAACGGACAGCCAGAAGGACCCACGAGAGAAGTCTCCAGAGGTGACGAAGCAAGAAAACTGCTTCTAAGACCTCAAAAATGCCAGTGCGTATTTTATTTAAAATATCCGCTCCATACTTGGCCATTTTCCAGATGTCTTCACTTTTCAGCATTTCGCCAAAGACCTCGCACGTACGAACGTTTGCCAAATCCCGAAGGCCGACAGCTAGGCTCGTTGAATAGATAAAGTAATCACGCTCAAGTCTCGTGAAGACTTCGAACGCGAACGACCTCATTTGACAGGCTTAAAGGCTAGGCACCTCTGGACTGTAGAAATACAATGCAAATTTTATGTTGGTCCGCCCGTGAAATTACGTGCTTGGTAGAACCTCTGCCACGATCACCTGGAACGTCGGATCAACAGGCAGGATGATGCAACGCGAAGCTGGACTAGAGTAGTACTGATGTTAGGAAGACTTCGTTTGCAAATTTTGCCATCTTAAGGGTCATTTTAACCAGCGCCCCTAAGCTATAGTTGCGCTGGAAATGCAATGAAGAAGCTTTGAGATGTGAAAACTCCATTATAAGCTCATCTTCAGATGTCGGCTGTCGGAGCTCTAGGACTCGGGTGACTGCGTTTGATAGCTCGTCGGATAAGCAGACTAGTCATGAAGAGATTGACTGTATTAGCCACCAGAAATACCAAGATCTACCCCCCCTTTAAGAAGGGCGCCCTCAAGCTATAGGCGCACTTTTTGCTGAAAAAGGACAAATTCCTCATATGTGAAACTTTGGGAATTTCAACTTCTATCGCCAGTTGCCGGAGTTGTGGGTCTCAGAAAGCTTCGCTGGATAGCTCATCGGATAGCCAAACCAATTCTGAAGAGTTTGACTGTATTTATGAGTATTTTCAACAAGATCTTGACCTTCAAAAAGAAGGGCGCCCCTGGGCTACAATTGCGCTTTCTTGCTTTTCTCTGAGAAATCTTCATAATTTAATCACTAAAAACTCCATCTTGACCACTAAAATGATCATGCGAAAGCATAGTTGTTGTCGTGAAATGCTTCTTCATCGTGAAATGTTCCATTTTGAGCCTCCGATGTAGGTTCTGATCAATAGAACTGCCTTTGACTGACAAAATACAGATAAAACTCCATGCTTGATATTGCCCAAAAACTGTACTTGACATCATTTTAGCAAGATTTAGACTCTTTTAAACAAAATGCCTTGATGAAGCAAAAATTTTGGTTTTGGGTACAAAAAGTTGCAGAACAGTTGAGTTTGTTTAACCTAATCTTGTCAGTTAAAGTCAGTTGATGTAAAGATAAATGAGGAGGATAAATGTGTTTTATTGTTATGTTCATTGCCTAAATCTTGGGATGCAATCAGTGGTTCTTTTATAAATGATCTGAAGTTGGATGCCCTCATTGCCACTCTACTATCAATAGGAAATGAGGACTTCGAAGGGGTCTAAGGATGCATTACATGTGTGAGGTAGATCTAAGGAGAAAGGTAAGGACAGGTCTAAGGATTGTTCTAAATCGAAGGGAAGGTCTAAAACACTTGGTAAGTGTAGATTGAGTTGTTGGAATTGTGGCTAATGAGGGTATCTTAAAAAGAAATATAAGAATAAGAAGAAAGATAATGATGATTCCTCTATGGATAAATCCTCTTATGATGAAGCTATTGACGTTTTTATTATTTCTGATAAAAAGACTTCTAATGACTCTTGGTTGATAGATTCAAGTATATCCTACCACATGGTTCTTCATAAGGAGTGGATTTCAGCATATTTAGCTTATGATGGTGGGGAAGTTTTCCTTGGGGACAACAATACATGAAAACTTGTAGGCCGAAGGAAGGTAAAATCAATTTTCAGTGATGGGGGGTTAAAACTCTTAAAGATATATTGCAAATCCTTGGTTTAGCTAGGAATTAAATTTTTGTATCTAAAATGAATGATTCAAGGGTGCATGTTACTTTTGAGAAGAGTGGTTGCAGGTTAAGTAGAGGGAATTTGATGTTAGCTAGGGGCACTAGGTGTGGCACCTATTTAAGCTTGATGCCTCTACATTTTGTAACTTTGTTAATGTAATTGATAACTCTATATCTTGTAAGTTGTGGCACCACAAGATGGATCACATTGGCGAAAGATGGATCACATTGGCGAAAAGGGTCTCAAAACCCTCATTAATTAAAAGATGGTTGATGGTTTGTCTCTATTGGTTTTGATTTTTTTGAACATTGTGTGTATAGAAAACAACAAAGTATCATTAAAATCAAGAAGTACTAGGGTTAAACAAATTTTAGAGGTTATTCATAGTGATGTCTTTGGTTTTGTGGATGTGCCTTCCATTGGAAAGTCTTGTTACTATGTTTCCTTTGTTGATGATTATTCTAGATATTCATAGGTTTACTTTTTGAATGAAAAATCTGCTATATTTTCTATATTAAAGAATTTAAAACACTTGTTGAGAAACATATAAATAGAAAAGTAAATGTTTTAAGAACAAATAATGGTAATGAGTTTTTCTATAGGGTCTTCGATGAATATTGTAGGCATGTAGGAATTGTTAGACAAAAAATAACTCCATATACCCCACAACAAAATGGAGTGGCAGAGAGAATGAATAGAAATTTTATGGATAAAGCTAGAAGCATGTTGAGGAGTGGAAAGCTTGAACAATGTTTTTGAGCTTGTAAATGTAATCAAATCTTATCAAATAGGATCCTAAGAAATCTAAAGGAAATACTAAGTCTGAAATTCTGTGTAAGAATTCTAAGTCAAGATTTTAATTCTCTTATGCTGAATGTACTGATTGCAGAACATTTATGAATTTCGATGTCTACACTCAATGGTTTCCATCATGCTTTATACTAGAGAGGGGAGACACATCTCCACAAAGGTACGCGCCTCCAAGGAGAGACGTGCCCCATGAGAGGACATGTCCCTTGAAGGGCGCGGGTTTCTCATAGCCGATTATTACTAATCGGTGGTAAACAAAACAATGTTAGTACCCAGCGATAAGTATAAAGCAAAGTTCGATTTATATATATCGAATTCCATTAATTCGAATTTCTCATTTTTTCAGAAATATTAAATGATGAGTAATTTCGATCATATATAAATAATGATGATGCTTTCAGCAATCATCATTTATATCTGACCGAAGCTACCTTTCATCAACAGAGCTGAAGTGGTTCACATTACTGATTACTTTGTTAATGGGTCACCTACTTTTGCTTTTGTTGATAAAACTCCCTATAAGGTATGGATAGGTAAATGACCATCAGTTTCTCATTTTAAAATTTTTGGCAGTGAGACATATGTTCATGTTCCTAAAAAAATGTTTCAAGCTTGATTTTAGGGCTAACAAGTGTGTTTTTGTGGGTTATGGTGAGAACAATAAGGGTTATAGGCTTTGGGATCTTGTGGCAATAAAGATGTTATATTCTAAGGATGTCATTTTTAGGGAGCTTAGAGAATTTAAAAATGATGAAAAACCTCGTGTAAATCCTAACAAAACAGTACATTTTTATATTAAGGTTGAACCACAAAAAGATACACACAGAACAACCACGAGAAGATGCATGTGTAGATCAATATGACAGATAGGAAAGGGAAGAAGAAGGCTTAGAAGAGAGTTCTAAAGAGGAACTAGAGCATCTTATTACACCTCTAAGAAGATCCACTTGACAACATAAACCCATTGATAGGTATGGATATAGTCCATCTAATTTTCATTGTATTTTTGCTTATCTTGTACTGACAACAAACCTAGATTTGAGAAGGATGCTATCTTCAAATGAACACGAGTTTTGGTTAGAGGCCATGTGTAATGTCCCCTTCTCAGCAGTGATCGTTTCTGTTGACCGTTGGCCTGTTCCGGAGACCCGTAGGCTGTGCGGATGGTAAAATTAGGGTTTCCAAGTTTTGAGGTGGTTGTTGCTTGGAGTTTGGGTTTCTGTTTGCGGATTCTTTCTGGGTTTTCAGAGAGCTTCGCAGTGGTGTGTTCAGTTTGGCATTCCGGGCAACTTCGCGAATTTACTATTTTTAGTAAATTCTATTTTTGGCAGTGGACAGTTTGGGTTCAGTTCAGTTGGGCTTCTTCTGCAGTTGTTTCAGCTGGCACTTCAATTCTTGGCCTTGGGCGCAATTTTCAGTGGAGAGATAAGTATTTTATTATAATATTATTATTTTAATATTATACCCCTTTTGCCTAGCAGTGCAACTTTAAGTTGTTTTTAAAAAAAGGGGACTTTGAGGGTCTAGGCGTCATAAGGTGATAAATTATATTTTTTAATGTCAAATTTTGAGACCTTGAAATGGACGCCCCTTTTGAGAAATGAAGTTTATTTTAAAAAGTGAAATATCTTGTGGAGGAAAAAGGACGCCTTCTTTTGGAGGGAAAAGTGGAATTCGAAATTAGGGTTTGGGGCGCCCTCTGGAAGCTTCTAGATGTTTCTCTCACTTCTATTTAATCAGGCCTCAGCTCTTCATTTGGTATCTTCTGTCTACTACACCGTTATGCTGCTGGATTGTATTCAGGCACTCGCTTCGAGGAAAGCACACCTCCTAGCATTGGCTCATCTTCTTGCTTGAAAGATAGCAACTAGTTGAGAGGTTAGCTTGTATTAGGTTTGAATTGCATTTCTAGTTGAGTAATTGCATTGTTGGAGTTCTAGTTTACATTTTCTGTCATATTTTGATGTTGCTGAATGTCATTGGGGAATGTAAGAATCGCTCATAGCTCATGAAATAAAAATGTTATCATTCTGGGTATTGGATCTTTCAATCTGTTTATGAAGGGCGACCATGCTTGCCAGTTTCCAGATTTTTATTATGTCTCTTTGATTTTATAAAGGAAATTCGCCCTTGCAGCTGGGCCGTACCATCTTGAGGTACATTGGAGTTTGTGCAAAAATAAATAAGGCTTGTTTTGAGTGGTTTAGGGATTGCATCTTGGGCGCCTGCATCAGTATAGTAATCTGCATTTGATCTTTCGTCAATAGGATGTGTTTAGAGTGAGTTATGTGCATTTTAATGAGTTTTCATGCTGCTGTTCTGTATCATTTCTGTCAAAAACAGTCACATCAGATTTGAGAAAGTTCATTGGTGTGTGAGGAGTTGATATTCAGTGAGCTTGGGAGTGTGAAAGGGAGTTCTTAATTTGATATAGCTTCGAAAGGATTCTAATCTTAAGATATTGACAAACTCTCTAATTTATTGTAAGCTGAACAGTAGTACTGTCAGCAATTCTCTCCTCTCATTTGGTATTTACTTGTACTGCCCACTGAATAAGTGGAAGAGGCTGGCTTGCCGCCTTTACTTTCTTGCATTGTAATTTCCTAAGTCTCCGCCATATGGTCGCCTCTTATCCATCACGGATTGAGTAGCACATACTTGGTGTTGAGCTCTTTTCAGTATTGCAATAGATAGGGATCCTCTGACCGAATGCTCGTCGTTCGCCGGCGCATCTCTGGTTAGAGTTCTTGTTCAGCATTTACTTTGAGATCCTCTGACCAATGCTCACACCTTGCCCGCATCGGGATCCTGGTGTACATTCTGGTTAGAGTTACTTTCTGCATCGTTTTGGTTTATGCTAACCTTAACGGGTGCATGTTGCATTGTAATCTTTTATGAAAAAACAAAAAAAATTTGGTCCGGTTCATTACACCATGGTAGATGAAATAAAGGCCTTGGACAAATGTGACACATGGGATCTAGTTGAGTTCGTGAGGGGAGGAAAGCTATTGGATGCAAATGGATATTTAGAAAGAAACTTAGAGCAAATGGTAAGTTGAAGCGATATAAGGCCCGATTAGTGGCAAAAAGTTACTACCAGGTTGAGGGAATGAATTTCGGCGAGACTTTTTCTTTCGGGACTAAACTAACTATGATGTGGGAAAAAGGGATCTAGGGTCTAAATCATACTCTCTCTTACATCACAATGGAAAGGAACCATAAATGATCACAAACACCCACTTGGCCACTAACCTCAATGGAAGAGCCAAAATGGTGGATCAGGGTTTTGGTTCTTTTCTTGTTGGGGGAGATTGATATTGATGTTGATTGATTGATTGTAAATTAACTTGATTTGATAATGCAAATGTGTACCTAGGTTAACTATGAAACTAAGCAAACTGTTATGATTTCAAAAAAATGCAGAACTGAGACACAAAAAAGGATCACAGAACAGTAGAGTGCAGAGACAAAGGAACCTGGCATATGAATTGGAGCTCAAATTGGGTGGATAGGAATTGGGTGGACAGGAACTCGCTGGACAAGGGTGCTACCGCCCTAGACTTGGATATGTAGACCTCAAGAATCAAAAGCCAAATCTTCGATGGTCACAATCTGTAGGTTCTTCCTTTCTAACTCAACTTCAAAACTTTGTTTGTCAATGATTAATTCCACTTTCCCTAGTTCGTTGACATAGAAGGCTTGAATGCTTGATCTTGCAATTAGGTCTTCAATCCTTTCCCAAATCCACTTCAGATCTGTTGCCTACACACAAGAGAGGAGAGAAAGGGTCGTGTTGTGCAGTGGTTTGCCTAACCCCATTTTGGTGTTTCCACCTCCACAATAGTTATGATGATGTAAAGAGTGCTTACCCTCAGTCAAGTTGAGGCAAAATGGATAAATGGAATGATAAATTGAAAAATGTTGCAACTTACCACTCAAATTTGCTTTCTTTGATGGATTGAAGTCATTGTACTCATCTCATTCAAGGAGAATTGGTTACTTGATTTGAAGTCCTGCAAGTGTTAGTACTCACAAAACAAATGATCATAAAAACATGAACAAACTTACATGAAAACTTGATACATTGCAAACATGAATCTTGACTGATAAATACTGTTGTAAACTCTATTGATTCTACTCTCGACTACTTTTTAGGATATGATCAATTGTGATTCCAAAATGCTAGGATTTCAAATGGTGAAAAAGACTTGTATTTATATGCATTTATTCGTTTTCCCGCAAAATTAATTATCAAAAGCCGACAAATGAATTTAAATTTATAAATGTTAAATACCGACAATAATATATTTTAAATTGGGCCAAAATAGGCTAGTCAAGGGCAGTGGGGCCCTAGACGAGACCCATTTTGGGTCTTTTTGTATTGTTAAATAATATTAAATATTAATTCCCAATTTAATTTTGATTTTCCGAAGATGATCATAAAATGGGCAATTTAAGAGCATAATTAGGTCCAATCGCATAGGGAAGAGTTCAACCTAGTGTGAAATTGTCAAGGGTGATAATTTACAAGACTACACTAACCTCTATTAGATTCCTTTTATCTATTGTTGTTTCTTTTGATTTAGAAGTAGAGCAAATAGATGTTAAAACAACTTTTTTACATGGGGATCTTGATGAGGAAATATTTATGAAACAACCTGATCATTTTACTATGAAGGAGCAAGGACTCTTCATTTGTAGGTTAAAGAGATCTTTGTCTAATTTGAAGCAATCACCAAAAATGTGATTGTAATGTCCCTTGTTGGAATATCTCTATATTTTGCCCTAAAACCACAATTCCAATTAAAATAAGAGATGCAATATATTTAAGAATAATGAAATTATCAATTAAATTGTCCTTTGTAAGATAAACCCTGGTTTAGGTCCTGCACATGATATTAGTCACTAGAAATTGACATTAAATCATAAGCCATGGTAATATATATATATATATTACTAATCAGTAATAAACATCATGATATCCATGTACATTAGTCACATCAAAAATCTGATTAAGACAATAGCCATTCCAATGTGGATTCCCATTATAAACTTATTAGGAATTCGTTGAAATGCTTGCAAACCACAGTCTCAAGGTTGGTTGCCTTTGTACTGCAAGAGCATGGAAGGTGGGTCGCCCTTCCATCCCTCAGTTCACCTTGGAGGTTGGCCATCCTCCTTGATCAATCCCAAGGGCATGGAAGGTCGGTCTTCCATTCCACCTTAGGGGGGCATACTTGATAAGAGCATGAAGGTCGATCTTCCTTCATCTCTCATGAACCCAAAAGGTTGATCAACCTCCCTATTCACAATCCATTTCTCTAAATTCAAAATAGATTATTATGTGAATCCCTTATCACATATAATAAAGAGAAGCATGTAGATTTATTCACAATAATCAATAAATTCTGCAAATCCCACTATTGCATGATCACACCTATATATATATATTTTATTTAACTTACTTCCCAATAATATTTATTCCAATAGATCTCTTATTCTGATTTCTAATTCTTTTTATTTTCCAATCTGCTTGCTTGATTGATATCCTCCCATGGTTCCCCCCTCTGAATGATTTGTTCACTCCTTTTTATATCCTTAAATGAGAGGGAGTCACACCTCTTCATTGAGACCTTTACCTTTGCAAGGGACACATCCCTTCATAACTTAAGCGCTGCTTTATACCTTTTTTATTATTAATTATACACTCTTTTAAATCCCCGCCCATGTCATTCTTCTTGTCTAATATTGACTTTTCAAAGAGTTGCACCCCTTGATAATGAAGCGCTCCTTTTCTTTTTTAAATTCTTATTTAATATTATCATTTTGTCTTTTGTGGGATTAATGCTAATAATCTTCCCTTTTTAATCTTGATCGACCATGTTAGAAATTTTGTGAGTATTTATAAAATTGTGATTTATTTTCACATAGTGCTGCAATTCCCTTCTTTGGCGGGGGCATAACAGTGATATCAAAAATTTGATGCTTTTGGATAGAATCATGACTTTACTAGAAGTGAATAAGATCATTCTATTTATTTTAAATTAATTGATGATCGGTTACTAATGATTGTCCTATATGTTAATGATATGTTATTTATTGGAACCGATAAGAGAATGATTAGAGAACTTAAGGGTCAATTATCTTGTACATTTGATATGAAATATTTAGAGCCTACAAAATATATCTTGGGTATGAACATCAACAGGGATTGAGTTAACAGAAAATTATGTTTAAATTAAAAGAAATGTGCCAACACTATTTTGCAGTGTTTTGCTATGCATGATTGTAAATTAGTTACTATTCCCTTTCCAGTTGGCACTAGGCTATCTCTAGAATGATGTCCTAAAATAGATGATGAACTTGAAGAGATACAAAACCTAATATTGCCCAAGCAATGGAAGTTCTTAGTAGATTTATGGCAAATCTTGGTAAAGAACATTGGACTTATGTGAAAAGGGTTTTCAAATATCTATGTGGGACTTCTAACCATTGCATTTGCTATCATGGATCTAATGATGTGAGTAGGGTGATTGATTTACAAGGCTTTGTTGATTCATCTTGAGTCAATGATCTAGATTGCAGAAGCTCCAAAATTGACAATGTCTTTACTTTGTTTGGAGGAGCAATTAGTTGGATGAGCAAAAGACAACCTAAGGTTTCATTGTCCACTATAGAAGAGTACATGGCTATGGCACATGCTTGTAAGGAGACAATGTGGTTAGAGAGATTGTGTTCAAGAATTGGATTTTAGTGTAAACAAGTTAGAATTAGATGCGATAGATAAAATGCCATTTATTTGGCTAAAATCCTAATATATCATGCCCACACAAAGCACATAGATGTTTAGTATCACTTTGTTCAAGAAATGGTTGAGGGAGGTGTTGTGACCCTTTCACACCTCGCCCCATTCAAAATGGGGACCCCCTAAATTTTTGCTCCATTCGGGTCTTTTGGCTTTGCTTTTTGGTCTGTCTCTTTGGTATGTTCCTCCTACCTGATAGTGTACTTACCTTTTGACCTGGATTTGAATTATGACTAAGTCTGGAACGTTTTTCTAGTGGATTAGGGTTTGTAATCTGCAGACTGCTTTGAGGTCAAATTGAGTTGGTTGGTCTATCTCTGAGCTTAGCACTGCTGTCAGAATGCTTTAAGCGGGCTCCCTCTAAATTTTCACTGAATTTTGCAACCTTTCTATTTTTAGTAAGTGTCAATTTAGGGTTTGTTTTCTCAAGATTTTCACGTTCTGACAATGACACTACATTTTGAGCACTTTGAACTCATCACCGGCAAAATTTGGGCAGAAATGGGCGACTTGCTATTTTTAGCAATCCAACTTCCAGAGCAAATTCTAGGATTTATACGCAAAATTTTCAGATGCATGTCTGGATATTCTTTGTGGGTTTTTCGAGACCTTTGCAGCGATGTGACATGCAGGACAGGAAATCAACTTTCAGCATTCAGCCTTCGAAGGCTGTAATTAGGGTTTGCATGCGAGTTTTCTTGGCACATGTCGACACATTCTTTTTGGGTTTTCCGAGAGCTTCGCGACGATGTAACATGCAAGCAAAACTGGTCACTTTTCAGAAACTTGCTAGTTTTAGCCAGTGCTTGCATGTTGATAATTTTTCTGGGTTATTCTGGGTTTTCCAAGATCTCTCGGGCAGTGTGACATGCAAAATCATCTGATAACCGGTTGGTCACTTTTTCAGCTACTTTCTATTTTCAGCAGGTACACTCCGGCAGCTCCCCCACACTTCAGAATCACGAACACGGTAACATGTAACAAAAACGAGGTCAAACGGAGCTCATTTGGGACACATGTTGGAAAATTAGGGTTTCGAGCTTCGGGACTCAGACGTCAAAATTTCCAAAACTGAAGTATCCACCAAGATCAGTATCCTTCAGGGAGTCTACTGGCAAAATTTGAAGGAAAACGGAGCACTTACTATTTTTAGTAAGGCGTTCCTGAGGCCGGCTATAAATAGAAAGTCAACATCCAGTCTCAGTTCGAACAGGCAAGTTTACCAACGTAGGGCACGACATCCAAATTTCAACACGAACGGAGCTAAGGAAGTCTCAAAGGCAAGCACCTACTATAAATAGCAAGCCACTCCAGAAACATGCCAGAAATAGCAGGTCAGCACGAAGCGTCAACATAAACAGGGCAAGCAGATGAAGGAAACCCCTTGGCGCGAAATTCAAGTCAAATAGGATTGCAGAGGATGGAAAATTAGACACTTGCTATTTTTAGCAAGCTGATGCTGGAAAATTAGGGTTTCCTAAATTCAAGGGCAGAACAAGACAGTCATGCAAATGCAACATCTAGCCATGATCAACACACTTCAGGCAAACAACACACCAAATTTGAAGACATTCTGAGTACTTACTATTTTTAGTAAGTTGCTAAAAATAGCAGGTACAGACAGGCATCAGGCACCGACAATTTAACCACACCCCGAAGTTCGAAACAAGGCAAAAATCAGGTCTTTCGGAGTCAGAAATCAGTTCAAGGCACGAACTTTCTAAAAATAGCAGAGTCAGGGCTGGCTAGGGTTAGCATGAGCAAGTCACTCCAAATTTGGCAAAAGGCATGAAATACATCAAGTTTGATAATCTTTCAAGTCCAACATCAAAATTCGCTTTAAAAGGCTAAGGACAGATGAAAATTCTACCAAGGCATACAAATTGAAAGTCCACAAGTCAAAATGCGCCCTTGAACTTGGAGTTGATAAGATTGAAAGCTCACCCATTGATTTGCGCCCTTGCTAGAGGATGAGACTCTAAAATATTCTAAGTGTCGAAAGTGAAAGCATGACCTCCTATTTGCGCGTGGAAGAAGAAGTTGAAGCTGATGCTGGATGATATTCTCCTCAAGGAACCTGATGACCACATCTGTTGTGCACTGCTTCAAAGCTTGAGCTTCTGTCCATTTGGTGCAATAGTCAGTTGCCGTCAGGATGTATCTATGTTGTCCTGATGACGGTGGATTGATCATCCCAATAAAGTCTAATCCCCACTTGGCAAAAGGTCTAACCTCAATCACTGGCTGTAACGGCATGGCTGGGTGTTTTCCTCTATTCGCTGCTGTCTGACAAATGTGAAAAGCCCTCACGTGCTCATATGTGTCTTTAAAAAGCGTGGGCCAATAATACCCAGCCCTCAGGATCTGGTGAGTTGTGGCCAAACTTCCTCCGTGTCCAGTTCCGAACTTCTCGTGGAAGTGTTCCATTAGCTATTTGGCCTCTTGTTTTCCTACACATCTCAAATAAATCCCTTCATAGTTTTTCCTGTAAAGAACTGATCCTTGAAGCATAAACCTTTGACTTCTCATTCTTAAAGCTCTTCATTGCACTAGATTCAAGTGGCGAGGGCATCTGTGATTCAGCAAGTAATAAACAGTGTCGTCATACCACTCTCCTGGAGACACTTCCTCCAATACATACGTTTGCTGAACTAATCCCGGACCGGTCATTGCAATCGTCTGAGCTAAAGCCTATCCTCGGACGAATCTCATGGGCTGTATTTCTATGTCATACTCTTGCAAAGTGGCGACCCACTTGCCTTTTCTTTCTCCTAGCTCGTTCTGCATCAGCAAAGTCTTTACTGTGGCATCAGGAACAATCGCATATACCTTGCTTCTCAAGATGTAATGTCTGAATTTCTTGACGGCCTTCACCAAAGCATAGGCTTGTTTTTCAATGCTGGGATACCTTAACTCCGCCTCCTTTAAAGGCGCACTCATAAAAGCAATCGGGTGCTCGTCCCTTTCTTCTGTTCTTTGTGTTA
This sequence comes from Sequoia sempervirens, assembly GCA_007258455.2. Taxonomy (NCBI): domain Eukaryota; kingdom Viridiplantae; phylum Streptophyta; class Pinopsida; order Cupressales; family Cupressaceae; genus Sequoia; species Sequoia sempervirens. The sequence continues at coordinate 33,678 of VDFB02009723.1, read as the reverse complement.
AAACTGCTACACAGGTATGCTCTGAGGCAAATGAATACAGATAGAAAGGCTTTGTGTAATCTAGACTGACCAGCACTGGAGCATCTACTATCGCTTGTTTGATCTCGTCGAAAGCTTTTCTAGTTTGTGGGGTCCATTCAACCTTTGCATTCTTCTTCAGCATCTCATTTAGTGGCCTCACTATTTCAGCAAACCCAGTTATAAACTTTCTGACAAAATTGATCTTGCCGAAGAATGATCTTAATTCTTTCTGACTACCCGGCAAGCCAATCCTTGAAATAGCTTCAATACGCCCGGGGTCAATTGATATACCCTTCTCTGAGATGACGTGACCCAATAATTTACCCTCTGTTACGCCAAATATACATTTCTTAGCATTCAAGGAGACACCAAATCTTTTGCATCTCTGAAATATCTTTCTTAAATCTTCAACATGATCCCCTCTTTTCTTTGAGAACACAGTCAGGTCATCCATGTATATAATTATGCACTTTCCTACCAGATCCCAAAAGGCAATATCCATAGCTCGCTGGAAAGTGGCTCCTGCGTTGATCAGGCCGAAAGGCATTCTTCTATATGCAAAGGTTCCCCATTTTGTGGTGAACGTTGTCTTCAATCTATCTTCTTGTTCCACCATCACTTGGTTGTAGCCTGAATATCCGTCCAAGAAGGACATCATCTGTGAACCACTCACTATTTGCAACACCTCGTCTAGTGAAGGCAAAGGATAATTGTCCTTTTCGGAGGCCCTATTCAAATTGCGGAAGTCTACGCATAACCTTATTTCTCCGTTCTTCTTTCTAACCGGTACTAGATTGGCGACCCACGTGGAGTGCCTCACTGGAAAGATGATCCTAGCCGAAAGAAGTTTCTTGACCTCCTGATAAATTAACGGCTCTAATAATGGATTCACGGGCCTCTGCCTTTGTCTGAATGGCTTACTGCCTGGTTTCAATGGAATTGTGTGCGTAATCAATTTAGTATCATATGTCTTCAAATCCTCATACCCCCAGGCTATTACATCTGGAAATTCTTTCATCACCTTCAAGATGCCTTCTCTTTCTTCTTGTGTGCAAACTTTTCCGATAAAAACATTCTTCACTCGTTCATCTGCCCCTAGATTGACAGCTTCACAGTCATTGCCTTGAGTACTCTGGTTTCTACTTAGCCTATCGGTATCAAATAGTCTCTCTAATTCAACCATTCCTCTTGGAATGACATTGGTCTTCAAATTTAGAATCCCTTCAGTATCGAATTCTGCTTCCTCGGTCTCCTCTTCATCTATGATATGTGCTTCAAACACACCAGAGCATGTGAGAAAATCTAAAATCTATTTATCGTCATCGAACACTTGGAAATTCTTTATGTTGTCAGGGATTGTCGGGGTTGAAACCAACTCCACTGTAAATTTCTTTAATCCTTCCATCGCCAATGGTTCCAATGAACTAGCAGCTTGTGCTAAAGAATTAGCGACTGGGTTCTTGGACCTATAAACTTGCTTGATATTGAATGCATCAAAAATTTCTAAGAGGTCCCATACTCTGTTACGGTATCGGCCTAACCTCTTGTCGTGACAAGCAAACTGCTTCCTTACTTGGCGAACCACAATGTCAGAATCCCCAAAGGCATGCACAATCTTGGCTCCCTTCTGAATTGCGAGGAGCAACCCATGAATCAAGGATTCATATTCATTGACATTATTAGTGCATGAAAATTGGAGCCTGTAGGCACCCAAATATGCTTCTCCGGTTGGGCTAATAAGTTCAAATCCCGCTCCATTTCCCTTCTTTGATTTTGATCCATCGAACCTCAAGGTCCATGCTTGATGCTCTGTGAGGGTGCTGGCAGACTGAACATGTGTATCCTTTTGATTGCACACCTCTGAAACTTTTTCTTCAATCTTTGGCGGAGTTTTATCATCTTTTACAAGTTCTTCTATTAAAACATTGTTTCCTTCATTTGTCTTTTGACATTCTTCTTGCACGGCGAGTCGTGGGACGAGCTTTGCAACTTGTTCTAATGCCACCTTGCACATGGCACAAGTGACCTCGGAGTGGAAGGCCTCATGAATTCTGCACCAATTTGGAAGTAGTAAATTCCTGATGGAGGCATCTTTACCCAACTCCGTTTCTTGTTTTACACTGTTTAGGACAAAATCCCTTAAGTTCTCAAACGTTCCTCCACCTTCACTATCGCTTGAATCACTTTCAATTAAAACTTCAGTGGAAGCAGTGGTATCTTCTAAACATTTCCCTTCACTTGGGCTTTGTAACATCAACACTTCTTGCTTGACAAGCCTATATGAGCTCAAATCAGTCTCTACAAACATAATCTCATTATCCTCACCATACTCTGTGATCATCAATCTAAGCCTCGGTGTGCTTTCGATCTTAATTTGATTCGGGACTCCTTTCCATGGAAGCCACATGTGGGAGAAATCTGTTGCAATATACCCATTCAGCTTCCTTGCCCAATATCTACTCAACAACATTCCATATCCATCAGGTATGTCAACCACTGATATATCAATACAACTCTGAATTCGGGGATCAGCTGACAACTGCATGTGAATATTATTCAATTCTCCGACAACTGGAACTTCAGTTTTATCTAGCTGGGTCACTTTCTTGGTTGTTTGGAGTGGGACTACACCCAATCTCTGACATACCTTTAGCGGCATAACGTTGCTTGAAGCACCGGAGTCAATCAAACAATTGTGCAATAACTTTCCGAAAATTCTAACTGACACAAGGAATGGGGCTGGTTCATCTCTCCCCTGATAGAATACTACCGGTTTTCTTCTTTCCTCGATTGTCATATCTTTCTTTTCATTCTTTTTGTCCAATGAAACTTGATTGCCTTGAGAAACCTTCTGATTTTGCGTTTGCTCTTGCTTGTGTTCTGTAGGCAGATTGAACTGAACCTTCTTATCTTCAGTCTTCGGCTTATTAGGCTCGCTTGAAGATCCTTGTACCATTCCTACAAAACCTTGAGACTGTTGTGGGACCTCCCAAGTGTTAAAAGGTGCACGAGACACTTCCTCTACCACATTTGTGTTCTGCACGGGGCGAGACTGTGTGTTGATGGGAGAATTCCATGATGGACTAGATGTTTCTTGAGAAGCATTCTTCACAACAGGTGCCTCATATAAACTTCCCAGGATTGTATCTCTTACCTCTGAAATCTTCATTAATTCGTATAGGGGAAGACTGACCTTTATCTTCTTAACTTCTAACACATATGAACTGAGCTTCTTCACATCGTCCCTTGGGGAATTCTCTTTTTGCGGACGTTGCATTAGGTGGATTGGTTGCTGGACAGTCTATTGTCCATTTCTATTTGGCATCACATTCAGCTGTCTATACTCTAGAGAATCCTTAGGTATACTTGGATTATTACTTGCACTGGGATTTGGTGGGGTTGTGAAGTTGTTTGGAGGAACCGAAGACGTCAGAGGCTCTTTCTGATGATAAGTCCTTTGATACACTTTGGGTGCTCCTCCAGATGTCTGAAAAGCTTGCACCTCTCTTCTTCCTTCTACCATAACACTGTTGTTGAGAGGTGGGAAAATGTAATTGTCCTGACCAAGAGGATCCTCTGAGTAACTATCTTGAACCTCTGAATATACTTGAGCTTCTGAATACATTTGAGCTTCTTCAGTTTGATTATCTGGCGTCCCCACAGGACCATTTGCCGAAGCTGGTGGAAATCTGTGATTAACCGATGGCAGCATGTAACTCTGGGATTCAGGCGAGATATTAACATTTTCTAGGACTAGTGCCTGGTCATACCTTTGTACTGGGACTATCTCGTATCCCTTAGTCGAAGGATTCTCAGTACCCTCTGTATTCTTTACTTCTCTTTTGAAAATATCAGCAGCTACTTGGAATTCGTGACATTGGAGCTCTGAGTGCTGATTTGTGTTATGGAGTCTGCACCATCCCAACATGGCGGCCTCAGCTAAGAAAACTCTATCTACGGGGCAGTTCTCTGGAGGTGGCGAGTTATCAAGTGGTGACGGGATCCCTCCATTATTGGGCCCTGTATTCCAGGACCTCTTCTGATATCCTTGATTATTACTTCAATACCCATGGCTATTGTCGTGCCCTTGTCCTTGATGGGCATCTTGATAATGTGGAGGATTATTCTGATATCCTCGATTGGCACCTTGGTGTGCTTGATAATTCTTCAACATAGACTGCATCTGATTGTTCTAATTTCTGAGGTAGGTCACCTCAGTTGACAGCCTCTTCATTTGTTCCACTAATCCTTTCATTTCGTCTTTCTCCTCTTGAGTCCTTGTAGCTGGTACTGTATTCTGGAGATAGACTGGCTGTGTAGCCGGAGTTTGGGACAAAGGTATCCCAGGATGGAGAACTAATTGATTAGATGGTGCTTGTGTTTGGCTAGCCGGCTGGGGAACTGGATTCAATGGTGGAATTTGTTGATTCCATGTTGAACCGAGTGTCTGCATCTGATTATTTGTTGAAGCTAGGCCAGTGTACAAAGAAGGTCCAGTTATGTTTTGCCCCAAACCTTGACTCACTTCGACCGCCTTAGTGTAAGCTTGATTCATGTGTCCGGAGTGGGGTGAGATTTCACGAACATCACAGTCAAGGGATCCAAGGCGGAATAATAATTCTCCCTGGCATCAGCAACAACATAGGGGGTACGTAGCCTTGTGAGAGCCTTCTGGAATCTATTATTGAAGGCAGGGATAGTTTCTTTATCTTGTCTTCTCACTTCTGTAAACTGGCGGAAAAGTTCCACTGGAGTAATAGGTATACCAAACTTTCCGACAAAGGCCTCCTTCATTTGTTCCCATGTCCTTATCGATCGGATTGGCAAGTGAATAAACCAGTGATGAGCTTCTTCTCCCAAAGAGTATGGAAAAAGTCTGCAAGCCACGTCTGCATATGCGATCTGTCTATTCTGTAGGTAATCTTTGAACATCTTGACATGGTCCTCAGCAGAACAGTTGATATCATGAACTTGAAACTTAGTGCAGAAATGCTCTGGATTCTTTAGCATGTCATGGTTATCAGCAAACTCAAGGGGAGATGGGTTAGTAACCAACCAAGTAGCACCATTCGGAGTTGGTTGACCTCCCGGTTGACCTCCTGGTTGAGCCATTGCTTGAACCGGTTGTCGCCTTTGATAAACAATAACTTGGGCTGCTTGTTGTTGAGGTGCAGTAGCCTGGACTGGTTGCTGAATAAATACCGGCGTAGTAACTTGGACTATTCTTGGTTGAGCGAACCTTGAAGTACTTGGTGGAGTTTTGAACAAACTTGAAGTTTCTACTCCACTTGCTTCTCCTTCACTTGATATAACCTCTTCACTCTAAAGGACTTCTTTCTTTTTCCTCGCTCGAGTAGGTAGCTCTAATTCCACCAACTCCTTGGATGAACTTGGCGTGGACCTCAGAATTCTTTTCAACTTATCTGGTGAGAACAAACTAATGCGATCCAAGGTGTAGCTGATTACTGTCGAGGTGCCGGAGCAGGAGCGAGTGGTTGTCTTTGATTCAGCAAGTCTCTTTCAATCACAACTTGAATCTTGATTGCTTTCTCTTCTTCTTCTTGCAACACAAAGCTAGTTCGCATATACTCAGCGTAGCTCTCCTTTGTCCTCCACGCGAGATTGTTCAATCCTGGGAGGATGTCTTCTTGATCGTCGTTGAATCCCAAATTAGGCTGCAACACTAGAAATAAGCCTTTATGCTGTAGCACCATCTTGATTCATGATAATTTATTCTCCAATGAATTTCTCTTTTTGATAAAAATCCCTTGTTTACTTGAATGTGGTTGTTCACTGCAAGGAAATCTTGGAAGGCCCTCCTTCTAGCGCCAGTTTCCGTTGATGTGATTTTTGTGACCGCATCAATCAGCAGAACAAAGTTGTCCAAAGGCTACTCCATTCTCTCTTGATCAAAATATTTCGTGCGCTAAGATTGCGAGATAGATCGCACGTTCAACTCCAAGGTTCCGAAATGCTTGGAATACCCTCAGTAGGTTCATTGTGATATGCTGTTTTTACGAGGGGACTTACACAATTGTTCAGGATACTTGCAGTAAACAACAGATAAATGCTTTGAAGGGAACTTTTTTCGCGGAAGATTTGGCGTTAAGATATGAGTTTTCCTAAACTAACCCAAAGTGTGCAGAATTGAAAATAGATGCAAGGTTTAGAAAGTCTAAATTCTAGTCTAAATGCAAGAGGTGTTATACTTGACTTCAACGAACTTCAACCGAACATTGCCTAGCCTCCAGTTGGACAGCTTCTGACAAGGTTGGTGCAATCTTCAAGGGAGCGAAAAGATGTTCGAATCACAATTCAATGATGCAAATACCATCACAACGATGCATACATACACATGAATCTTGATCGAAGTTAAGTTTAAAAGGTATTTTAGTTGACCACACAGGACAAACTCACCATCAGTAAGCTTGTTAGTGGTATGGACTTATGAAGCTCACTCAAATCAAACACAACCACCCATAATTAACTACTTGCATGAAAATTAAGTCCTACTTGAAGTTGAAGGAAGAAGAAACCTCACAAACTACTCATGACAAAAGTGGAGTTCACCATCAATGAAATTCTTTTTATTATGATTAGCCTTCGTGACAATTTCTTACAATTCTCAAAGGGAGAATTCCCCTTCTCCTTCAAACAATGCAATGAAACTAAACTATTCTCTAAAAAGTGTCTACTCTCTAACTTGATTTGATATATATCTCTCTAGCTTACTAACTACTAGTGTACAAATGAGGGGACTCCCCTTTATATAGCTGGCCAATTTCAACGGATGGTCCAGATCAAATTACAATGGAGGGCTCAGATCGAGCCACCTCAGCCCTAGACAAGATTAACCCTAAAAACCGCCAGAAGGTGGAGGAGTGGCGTCATTAATGATCTCAAAATAGCATATTCCTCCTTGACCACTAGTGGGCAATTAATGCCCACTATCCCTCCAGAAGATTCTCGTCCATGACTCGGACTCCCTTGCTCTTCTTTCTGACCGTGTAAGCTACAAACCGGGCCAGTACCTCATCAACTTCCTCCTCAGAAATTGTCGGAGTAAGATTGAACTAATATTCAAGAATAGCCACCATCTGCTCCTGTTGATCACAAGACTTTCCCCAAGTCTCAATAGACTCTTGTGTGCTCTGAATGATAGCTGAAAATGTAGAGATGTTCTCAAAGTCAAGTTGAGAAAACATCCTCATCTTGGAGAAGAAAGGTTGCAGCCTTGCCTTCAATCCGTCTACCTCTACTTCCTCAGGAGTTAGCCTCTTAGCGAACAATGCATCCAATGTATTGAGGATGCCCTCGTGAATATTCCTCGAACATCTTTTCACTCCCTTGAAGATTGCACCAACCTTGTCAAAGCTGTCCAACTGGAGGCTAGACAACGTTCGGTTGAAGTTCGTTGAAGTCAAGTATAACACCTCTTGCATTTAGACTAGAATTTAGACTTTCTAAACCTTGCATCTATTTTCAATTCCGCACACTTTGGGTTAGTTTAGGAAAACACATATCTTAACGCCAAATCTTTCGCGAAAAAAGTTCCCTTCAAAGCATTTATCTGTTGTTTACTACAAGTATCCTGAACAATTGTGTAAGTCCCCTCGTAAAAACAGCATATCACAATGAACCTACTGAGGGTATTCCAAGCATTTCGGAACCTTGGAGTTGAACGTGCGATCTATCTCGCAATCTTAGCGCACGAAATATTTTGATCAAGAGAGAATGGAGTAGCCTTCGGACAACTTTGTTCTGCTGATTGATGCGGTCACAAAAATCACATCAACAGGAGGCAAAGTCATGTTACAGAAAGTGGACACTTTGAAGAATGTTGTAGATTATCTCACTAAGCCAGTCAACATAGTGAAGTTTAGTTGGTGCAAAGAGGCCATGGGTCTTATCTCTTCTAGAGTGTTATTTATTCTTTCAGTTTCCCTTTATGCTCTTTTAAGGTGTTTGACAAGTGGGAGAATGTTGGGAGAAATGTCTTGACCTTATTTTTTCCATATTTGTATTTAATAGTATTTTGGCAATTTGTTAACTTGTCATGAAAGTTGCTAAATGCAACTATGACAACTTGTAAGGTGTTTTTTAGTTGCCATATTAGAAAGAGCATGAAAAGGGAAGCTAAATGTGAACTTGGAGAAGATAAGGAAGATCTTTAGTTCGAATGTGCATGTTAACAAGAAGGCAGATAAAATCACAAGTTGGAAGAGGAAATTTCTTATTTAACTACTCTTGATTTAGGTTTTGTGACTTGTGCACGGGCAAGAATGCCCGGATTAACTAATGGTTTCTAGCATATGGTTTTAGAAACCATTCATGATTTCTGCTTTTCCTCATGCCTATATTTTAAGTGCTTGAGTTGATGGAAAACTAAAACAAATTTTGCAGGTTGTTGAAGTAATGAAATATTGTAGAAATTTAGAGAGAGTAGTTGTGTTGATGTAGCTCATTTGAAGGATTAATACAAATCTTGAGTCGCACTGGATGTGGGGTTTTTTCCTACAAGGGTTTCTCCACATAATTCTTGAGTTACGGTTTGCATCTATTTTTTGTAATCATTTTCTTGTCCATTTATGATTTATCACTATCTATTTACTTGGATGCTTAAAATATTCAGCATGTTTTCATTGTACAGTTTTATCATGTTTTCTACAATCCACACCTTGTCCTTTGTAAACACTATTGCCATTTGTGCTCTATCGTTGCCCTTCACTATCGCCACTCTACTTCCATCCCAATTCCACAATCCGTTGTTTTCACCATTTATTTTTTAAATTTAAAAAATGTTGAGTTTTGGCGTGGAAAGCTTCATTTTGGGCGTTTGGGAATGTCACAGGGCAGCAAGGGCATGCCCTAGCCGTCCCATGCATGCTCCCAATACCGTTTGATCCAGAAATGAGTCTAGTTTTGGACAAATCTGGTAACATAGCTTGGCACATGTCTATAGTATATTACTATCCCAATATTTCCCTTACCACTCAAATAAAAAATTGCCACTTCTTTCAACATATCTTTATGTTCTTTGAACTTTCTAAAACTGATCATACTGACAAGTTATATTTATTAAAGCCAATTCATACCCCAAATGAGGAATCCAGAAAGTTTTACTTTTTTTACATCATATTTTGATCATATCTATGTTTGAAAGAAATTACTTAGCCAGCATGGCTAAGTATTATAATCAGAAATCAAGGAGTCTAATCTCATAGTGGAAAACAACCTTGTGGTAGTCTTCTTTGAGGTTGCAGATTTTCATAGTGTTTTGAGTGCCAATGATAGGTCTAAATGTGGAGTGCACTAGGCCTTCACCGAAACCCAAGAAGAAATACATTGATTGGTAAGTCCTCCCAAATATTACTGATGAGTAGAAGCAGAAATTAATCAAACTTGCATATTGGAGAACAAATATGATGTACTTGTGGTTGGAGGAGTTTAAATTTTTGTAGGTCTTGCTACTTTACAAAGTGTTGGAGAAGAGAAAGGAAAGAAAGAAAAAAATGTTTGTCCAAGGGTGACCAAAATAGTTCAATGGGAATCAAAATTACATCTAGTTTAGTTGACAAGAACTCCCAAAAATTATACAAGATAAAGTAAACTAAATTCCTTACCTAGAGAGTCTTACCAAGGAGTGGCATATGATTGGGGCAATTATACTGCAGACGAACATGCAAACTTTTCTCTGCAGGGAGTATCAAGGGGTTTTATATGAACCACACATGCCATTGCCATGTATTTGACGTAATTCACTAACATACAATCACTTTTCTAGGTATTGTCACTTTATCTTCCTGCTATGACAAAAAATGAGGTTGTCTCTCCTTTGGTGCAAACACATTAGACAGAGAATGCCCATTAAAATGATAAAATCACTTCTTCTAAAGGCTAGAAGGAGAAGTGGGTCTAAGTATCAAGGCTAAGTTTCAAATCCTGGTGCTAGTTCCAGTTAAGGTTTGCCAATTCGATATGTAGATTCGGCCAAAAAATATTTTGGGGTTGGATTTGTTTTGGATTTGTCGATACAAAAGCATATAAAAATCATAAATATATACATATTTATAGTATAAAATCAATAATTTTAGATGCAATATACATATTTTCTAAAAATTTTAATGTATAATAATATTTATAAGTTAATATTAAATATTATAATGTAATCATAAAATTATAAAGAAAGTTAATATTTATATATATTATTAATTTTAAAAATTAATTAACATATATTAATATTATTTTTTATTATTAATTGTAATATTAATGTTTTTTTAATTTGATTACATAAATTTGTATTATTAATAATAATTAATAAATATTATTAACATAACAAATATTATGAAAGATGGTGCAATTTGCAGAACGCTTCTCCGCAGAAAATTGTGATTCTTACCCCTCTTCTTGGTGGGAATCTGTTTGGCTTAGTTTGCCAAAATCATGCAGAAGATCTGCTGCAGTCCACCTGCTGCAGGTGGTTTGTTGCCTGGCTGTTTCAGGCGGTCTTTTGGGCTCTCGATCCTTGTGTTTTGGGTTTAAGTTTTTTGGCTCAAGGCCTTTGATGTTTCTCTGTCTTTGACTTAGGACTGTTGTTTGTTCTAAGTGTTCTGTTGCCCCTGGTTTTTGGTGCCAGGGTTGGTTGTTAGGCTGTTGAGTTTCTGCAATGTTTTCGTTGTTTCTGCTTCTCTGCTTTGTTGGCAAAGTTTGAAACTTTGGTGTTTGGAAGTGTCCTTTTTTTAGCTCTGTACAAGGTTTTGGGCCCTTTCAAAACCCTGCTTACCTTATCAAAAACAAATATTATGAAAGAAGGGCTTGACCCACATTCTCTCTATCATTCATATAAAAAACTTCCCTCTTTAGAGATGCAAGCCGTTGGATCAATGCCTCTAGATGAATGGATTGGAGTGGAGAGTGGACAAAAAGATGCTCCCGTCATAGAAAAGTTGTTTTCTAATAAGATAAGATTCATGTTAGAGAATTAGCTATGAAATATCTACATTCATTAAAGATCAGGTTGATATACGAATAGTTGTGTGCATTGAAACTCTACAACTAGAACATCTAGTGCAAGAAAATAAGGCGAATTAATTCCCTTGCAGCAACAGTTATCCACAAGGAAGTGGAAAGAATAAATAAAAGCATGGCTCGTAAAGAAGGAAGAGAGACTCAATGAAGCAAGATTCATCAAGTTAGAAGATGATACTGAAAACATCTCCTACCCTATGGAGAATCTTGAAAGATTGGAGAAGATCATGCAGGTTTACAGGGGAAGCAGGTTTCCGAAGAAAAACAAGAGCAGAGAAAAGAGCAGCCTCAAGTCTAAGAGAAGGGGAATCCCTGCACCAACCAAGCACCCCCAACAAAACCACCATTAAAAGTAGTAGCCAAGATATAGATTTAACCATATGTAGGTAATATAAATGCTTGAAAACTTGATCATTAGTTGGTCCAATTTGAGATTTATTTCAATTTCCATGATGTTAGTGTAAAACAACAACAAAAAGATTGCAAGTTTGCAATTGGCTAGTCATGCATTCACTTGGCTTGAGAGTTATGTTCTTCTTTGGCTTTAAAGAAACTAGCCCTAATTTCTATGTGGGGTGAATTTGAGAAGTCGATTATAAAGCAATTCTTCATAATTGTCATGAAGAGAAAACGTTTACTAATGAACAATACTGTCAGCAAATACAAGGCCACAATTTGCAGGAATATACAAGCAAATTCTAAAAGATTATGACATCAAGATGAAGTACATTAGATAATTATATGGTCATCAATGGAAGTCCATGTTGCTAACCAAGCCAAAAGATGTGGACAAGGCATATGCTCAAGCTCATGATTTAAAGATGGAAAAAAGAACAGTCCATCATCATCTTCTAATGCTCAAAAACAGCAAAAGTGATTCTTAGCCAAAAGGAAAAGGTAAATAGAAAGCTAAGCTTAACACCACCACTATTTTTACAAAGAGGGAACCAAAAAACATTGTAGGAATTGTGATGCTGATGGTCATTGTAATATACAACCCCAAATATATATATATATATATATATATTTTGTGATTTCTCTTCCTTGCTGATTGTGTTTGTTTTGAGAGAGTTTAATGCATTGAGTTCAATGTGCCATTCATGGTTTTGAACTTGCATAAAGTATATATTGCAATGAACATAAAATAGGAAAAGAACACTCTAGCCAAGAACTTTTCACAGCTTTCAATAATCTGATTTTAACAACAGAAATTACAGTCCTTGTGATAAAATTATCAAACTGTCATGTCCCCGAAATTGCAACACTAAATCTAAAACATTGAAAAGCAAATAAATAACAAAATATATATTAAAATTATAAAAAGAAATATTAATAACCTAATATTATTATAATTATAATTATAACAAGATAATATTATAATTATAATTATCAAAAATAATATTGTAAATATTAAAATATAAATACTAATAATTTAAATATCATTATCATAATATATAATACTAAAGTATATATAAAATAATAATAATAACAAATATATTTTATAAAATATAAAACAATAAACATAAATATATATAATATAAAACAAATGTATGCCAAATGTGCAGCGATCCCACCCTAAAAGGGGCAGCGATTCCATTTCTAAAGATAGCACTCATGTTTTTAGAAAGAATAAATAAATAAAAGGTGAATTAAAAACAGTACTGAAAGTTTTTACACGGCAACAATTTAGTATTAATAAAAGGTTGTGACTTTTGGATATCTCTCTTCAAAAGATGTATCCTTTCATATATATAGATATAAAAAGGAGATCGAATGGAGGGAATAAGGAAAAGGAACAGTAGATATAGGCAGACATAAGGAGAGAAGAATATATTCTAAAACAGAAAATCATTTATAAAAAAATATTTTCTAAAAATCAGATCATGGTGGCTGGGAAAATAAAGAGTGATTTCTGCAGATCGAACCAAAGCAAGGCTGTAAGTATTTTCTGGTTTCAAATAATTAGTTAGAAATATATTAAGGATGTAGATAATGATCTTAGTAAGTATTTTATGATTAAGATAATGAACAGTTTAATGCATTATGAAATGAGATGAGAATTAAAATAATAGCTTATGCTTATGTATTTAGAAAAAAGAGATCTGTTAATACATTGTGAATTTAGATGTGGATGATTGGCAAATAAATAGGGAATTTAAATAACAGTTGGTGGTTAATAGACATATCTAAATATGATTATTGATTGATAAATATACTTAAATATATGATGATTGATAAATATATTATAGGTGATTGATAAATACAATTTATACATAATAATATTTGTCTAATTGATGTTATTTATTATCGTCATTTTTGGGGTATGCATGTCACTATTATAGTATTGCTAATATGTTATTTTGAATTGGACAACTAATGATGTTATGGTGATATATTCCATCATAATTATTGTGTTTGTAACTATATAAAACAACCATGGAAGGCTAGGAAAGAAAGACTAATTACATCTCTGCACCCCCAGCAATATTGAAGACAATTACAATCTATCATTCTATTGAAACATAGAATAAGAAAGGAAAGCATCGCGACTGGATAAAAGGGAAAGAAGTTCTGCTGACTTGATGATTGTGAGGATCAGAGAAAGCTCCAACAGATCACACCCAGGTAAGTATAAATACCTGCATAAATTCAATTCTCCCTACATTGCTAAATATGAAATGGTGTATGTATTATTGATCTCTATATAGATTAACTCAATATGTAAGATTAAAATATGGACTGCATTTTGATAATCTGATTACAGTGATAAGGGAGTTAAGGGCCTACGAGGAGGGGAAAAAGCGTGTGGGTCACCCTCTAAGTACCCCATCCATCTGTATGGCAAGGGCCACATGGGCCAAGAGGGGTGTACTGCTCTTGGGCTTGGAGGGAATGACTGCCCAGGACACCCTACTGTAGTTGCACCCTCAAATCCCCTACATAATTAAGTAATAATGGTTCTGATAAGGGGAACAGTGATAGCTAGGTACCCCACCCATATGGATGGCAAGGGCCACATGGGCCAAGAGGGGTGTACTACTCTTGGGCCTAGGGTAGAGGGTTTCTTGGGTACCCTATCAGGCCATTATGTCCAAGGAAGAATGAACTAGAACATCTAAAGAAATTCAATATATTTTATTATGATATTGTCTCTATTCATAAATGTCTACTAACATATTTGAAGGCCTAAACAGGTAGTTGTAACCCTAACCATGTTCTCTTTGATTTTCTTATATGCATTCTAATTAATATCATCTTGTAAATATCCTCTAACTCTGTTTTAGAGGGGCCTACTCACATTATAAACATCCCCAAAACCAAGGTGATCACTTGAAAATTGAAATTGATAAATTAGGGCAGATTTAGAGTTAACCCAAAAAGGGGACATTACACAAACTCGGAAATAAGCATTCAGACCTGGTAAAAAGAGCACCATACAGCAGGTAATGATCCTTTGCTTGGCTCGATTAACGCCAATGATGAGAGCTTTCAGGCCCTAAACCAACTCACCAAAGACCTCCACTTCGACTGTTCCAGAAGAGACGTTATTTGCAGCTCACAGCAAGACCGACCTGAATCAAGATGACACCCAAAAATGGGCGCTAGGTGCAGAAGGGCGATTTGCTCTAGAAATTCCAATACTCCTCCAAAAATTACAAACCAATGCTTGATGTGGGCGCCTAGAAGAGAGCATTCAGAAGAACCAATACCCACGTGGATAGCCTAAACCATGTTTGAGTTATGAGCAAAACATCAAGTTCAGGTCCAAATACTGAAGTACCCAAAAATGAATAAAAAACACACCATACTCCCAAAAATCCACGCCAAACTGAAAGGATGCAATCTCAAGCCAAAACCCAAACTGAAACTCTTCAAAAATGCTAAAATATCTTCATTTCTAATGACTGAAATCTGCAACTTGAAGCTCCAATGTGATTTATGGGTGAAACCACTCCTCCTCTGGCTAGGGCAGGTCTTGCACTACCGAAACCAATTCAAGATGTCAAGGGTTTTCGTTCTCAACACTCACTTTCAGACCTCCTAGCGAAAAACCAGCAACATCTCCTTATGCAACCAAATTCATCCATCACAAATGAGGCCTCCAAATGAGAATATAAAGTCTCATTAGCAAATTAAAGCGACCAGCAATGCTTAAACCCTAAACCCCTCATAAACCAATGCCCTTTTTAATATTTGCTTTTGTTTTAATTTAAATTTCAACTCAAACATTAGCTTGGGCGTCCCCCTCTTAACCAGCATACAAAAGTATTTTAGTTGCTTTAAAAACGACTTTAAGTTATCACCTTAGGCGCCGTTGGTACTTTTTATGACCCCTTTTCCCTCAACTTTAAGTTATAAAGTAACTGTATAATAATCCATTTTCAAAAGGAAAAGCAAATATTAAAAATATTTCAACCTTAGAAACCTGAATCCTCAACTAAGAATATGCTGCGGAGAGAACCCTAACTAGGTCCAACTTACCCAAAATAGACTTACTATTTTTAGAAAGTACTAAAAATAGTAAGTAGTACCCAAGACTCAAGCTGGAGAGATATTGATAAGCTCAACGGGCTCACTGACGACTGGAGCTCAATACTGGACCCCTACTAAAAATAGAAAGTACTCCAGAAAACTGAAAACCCAACACCAAGAACCAGAACTGAGTTCCCTTATCAGAACCATTTAGCCTACAGGAACTCTAGAATAGGCTAAAGGTCGTGTGCACTGCTTAGAGGCTAGAAGGGGGCATTACAGTCATATAGACAAAAAATGCTAAGACTTTTATCTGAAATTGGGTCCTTATAAGATCAAAACAAGAATGCCTTGTTTTCCTTTGAGGGGAAGGAAATAGGGAGTAGCTCCAATGTGGATGAGAGGATTGCTTACACTTCCATCCAAAGAGATGTGTGCTTGAGTAGCAATGAAGTTCATCATAAGGTGAACTTATCAAACTCTTTCATATCAAGATTCAAATTAAGAAGGCAAAAGTTAATGCTTTTTGGTATTCTTGTTCCTAAACAAATTTGTTTTCTAAAGAGTTGATAGACAAGCTTGGGTTGGCTATATTATGACCATTCTAATTGTTATGCACAAGGTTGGATAAAGGGTGTAGATTGAAGTTACCAAACAATAAAAAATTTAAGTTAAGGAAAAATTAAAAAATTCATTGATGAGGTTGCGGTAGATACTATTCCTCTAATTGTGTTGTGTAGTATTTTGCAGCCCATACACATATGTGAGAGATGCAATCTTCATGAGAAAAGTCAACAATTACTACTTGTTCAAATATGGGGAAAGCTAAATGGTCCATGCATATGAAGTTAAATCGGAGATTTCCTAAAAAGTGCCAATCAAGGAAAAGGATTGAATAATGATAGTGAGAAGCTTGCTTTGCTTGTCATAAGAGATGAGTATGGTAATGACGTAGTTGAATACAAAGCTTCTTCTAGCATGTCTACTAACAAAGAATAAAAGAAAATTAAGTAGATATTGCAGAATTCTAGGGAAGTTTTCCAAAAGCCCAAGGGTATGCCACCTATGAGAGTGGTGGAACATGAGATCCAATTGCTATTGTATTTCCTTCTCCCCAACTATCCAATTCCTACAAGATTATCCTCTCCTTCACATTGATATCTATTAGCAATCATTGATGGAAGCACATGAGGGAGAGAAGCCAATACAATATTAGCTAGATCAGAATGCTATCCATCCTAGAGCTTCTCCATGTGGTTCACCTATCATAATTGTGCCTAAAAAGGATGGTTCGTGGAAAATGTGTATTGATTATAAAGATTTCAATAAGATAACCATCAAGAACTTGATTCTTTTCCATCAATTAGTAATTTTTTGGGCTAACTTCAGCATCCTAAGTACTTTACAAAGCTAGACTTGAAATCTTGATATTACTAAGTAAGAATCAAACCATTATCCATAGTAATAGTGTATGTGCACTTATAATAGCTGGTGATGAGTCCTTTACTTTGAGAAAAATTCAATAAAATGCATTAGTTGAGTCAAAGCATAAGATTAGCAAAGTACCAGTTTTGGTGCTATCCATCTTGTAAGTACCATTTGATGTGGAAATGAATGCAAGTGATTATGCTATATGCTATGTTACCCATTCAACCCCTTGGATCCGCTAGCTCAAGTTGGATCTAAGTTCTGTCCATTGGGGATTGTGGGCAAGGTTTTGCAATTTTCTTATGGATTCATCCAAAACGAACTTCTCACAAATTTCATCATTTTTTTTTGCTACGATGAACCCGCTAGTTTTCCTCTAAAAATTGCAATTTATGTCTTGATAAAGAAAATATAAAAGGGAAAAAACTCTAGACATAGCCAATTATAGAGGTTGTGCTGCAAACTTTAAAATTGCATGCAAAAATATAGATGTAGGAAAAAATCCTATAGGAGCTGTTGAAATATGGTAGCTTCAGTCAGATATAGAAATGATGATCATATGTGTGTGTATATATGTGTCAGTATGTACTGACATATGTATACACACATATATATTAATTGTATACATCATCATTTATATCGAAATCTACTACATTCCAAGTATATTATCGATCTGCATTTAGAGGTTATTAATTGCAGATTATTAGTATTTCATGTTTTTCATATAGGATCCCAATCGAGCATCATTATCGGTGATCATTTCCAGATTGGATATTATTTATTTGTGCAAGATAAAATCAGATCGAACTTGGTAAGCATTTATGTTTATTTAGTAACAAACCCCAATTAGAGATCGGGTGTTTAGTTAAGATGAAAAGGCACAATTCATGAGACATCTCATGAACGGACATGCCTCCACTTTGTGGAGACATGTCCGCTCATGGGATGTGTCTCTTCCTTATATATTTAATGTAGGTCCGATCCACAATGGGAGACATCGAAATCAATAAATGTTCTACTCTTGTAGATCGAATACCATTAAAGAAAATTCAGACTTGTTGAACTCTTGGAATCAACATGGTATCAGAGCCATGGTTAAAAATTCACAAGTCTGAATTTCTTAATCTATATCCCCTTTCAGGCGCATACTCCACCAGTTCAAACGCAGCCGGGAGATTTCCGATGGCATGATGGCTGCGTAGCCTCCGGCTCTCGCCATCCTTATACACCACACTGCTACACTCGGAAGGATTCGATTATTTGAGAGTCATTCATCTTATGTTATTTGCAAGAAAGTCAGGATATTTGGGGAAGACAGTTTATGATTAAATAAGTGCGTTACTGGGAAGCTTTCGGTGAAGCATCCTAAATAATCAAATGTTGTGTACGAGCTAGTCCGCGAGGGAATATCTCTCTATGAAGTCAACCTGTTGCCAACAGCGACGGAGCAGCCTCATGAGGCACCCACTTCAATTTCTAGTTATCGCCTGGGCACATAAGATGTTGCTCTTCATCACGGAATTAAGTTTGTCTTTGCCATTTCTCTATGAGAGCGTAGCTATTCACGAGTGGTGCCCAGTGCGATATTCTTATAGGTCATTAGAGATGGGAAATTCATGCTAGCACCCTCCATTCATCGCGAAAGAATCAAGGACCCGCGGCTGGAGTAAGTGATTACTCAATCTGACCGAGCCTCACGGCTCTGGCCATCCAAGATGGAATCATGTCCTGAAGAATACGCCATCTCACGGGAATGTTATCTCTCGGAACTCCTGTCGCTGAGTGATGACGTGACTATATACTTTGCTTCTCCTGTCGCACCATATGTCTTGTGAAGTTCGTGGCACTCAATACTACTTTGGGCCGCACGTGGTGTATGTTGGTCAATTTTTAGGAAAGAAGAAGGGAGTCGAGAGTAACTTCAATACTTCGATGACCTTGATTATTGAAGCAGCAGACTACTCTGTATTATGAAATCGTGATTATAGCTATCGTGATTTATATGATTCAATATTCAACTATTGTGGTGAGTCCCCCTTCAAGGTGTTGCGACAGTCCAAGAAGGTTTATGATCGGAGCTGCATATGAGACTTGAAGCATCTCATGGTATCAACCATTATTGAAATTAGTCAGAGGCGACGCCACTGTTAGGGACAATGATCACTTGATCTATGTGTCATTGGAAGGCTGATGTAATCCTGAGAAGTTGGTGTGGTCATACTAGGTCTCAACCTTGAGATTCTAGAATGAAGAGTTTATGAAGTCTATTTCTGACCTTAAGTACAAGATCAGTAATGATTTTTTGATGGACTACAAGGAATTCAAATCTAGCAAGAGATAAGTTTCCTTCTTGTTGTTTATATTTTTTATTCTTTTGTGAAATTCAGTCTACTAAGCCTGTGTAGATCTGATAAAGGTTATAAGGTCATCCCTTATTTATCTCTAACACTCTGGGTGATGCTAGATTGCAGCTGGAAACGAAGTGCACAATAAACGGTCTTAGGCCATGTTCAAATTAACCTTGCCAGGGGCCTGTGTTCAAACCGTGAAGGTTGTGGACAAATCTGAGCACAAGAGAAGTGTATCTTACTGTGATCATTAACTGCATCCATCAAAATACTTAGAGATAAGTATTCCTTGTTTGCTGCGTTATATCATTTAGTTGGATCTTGAAATTAGTAAAGAGAAATAGTGGTTTCTCTTGGATTGTGTTCCTTGCATAAGACCCTTTGAAGATTTCATTTATTGCAAGATTATTTCATACTGGTTGTGAAAGATTTTTTGAGTGTGACTTTGAAATAAAAGGAGAATTGAAATCTCGATGGTGATTAGTTGGTCACATCGATATCATTCTCTAATGCATGAACTGTTATAGAACCTTGAACTCTTGGAGAGAGTTGGTTCTACATGCTAACTGCATATTGCATTCAAGAAATCTATAGTTGTGCAGATTATCTTTTGTTGTGCTGAGTTTAGCACTCTCGAGAGGAGTAAAAGATGGAAGAAAGAATTATATCAGAATTCAATAAAGATAAGTTTCTTTATCCCTTTATTCTGATTTTTGATATATTTCTTATAGGTTGATGTATTTATTTATGTCCATAAATTATTATGTATTCATATTATAACCTGAGATAGTAAACCTTGTATGATTCTAGCTTTAATATTTCTTTGGATAATTATAAACTGTTAGTAATCTCTCTCTAAAATGCTTTCAGGACAAGGTGATGAGAGATTGCTTAGTGATGAAAAGTTCGAGGCATCTTGTGAGGAAGTCATGCCGACCAAAGAAATGATCAAGCGTGAAGTTACAACTTGCAGCCATGGGACTGAGTTGGTGGCTAGAGGGAGTTCACTTCCAAAAGTCTTCTTTGCAAGCTCTGAAGCAGGGATCAAGAGGGAGTTATGTGACTCACTGAGAAGAAGTGAAGGTTGCAGTGCTGCAAGGCCAAGTATTAAATCCTTGAAAGTCCTCTTCAGCTGCTGAGATCAAAATTGCTCAAAGACTGTCATCTAGATTTGATATTGGTAGCTCCGCAAACCTATTCAGAATAGAGTGATCTGCTATGAGGTCGAGGAGGTCTACCCTGAACTTTCTACAGTACCAGAGGTGTGCACTGGAAAACATTTTCCTAAAGCATGTGTTGCAGGCAATCTTGGACGATGAGGTCAAGAGGTTGATGCAAGTGCTTAAAGATTCAGAGGGAGCCTATTGAACCTAAAGAAGATAATCGAAAGAGTACCTCTGGATGTTGTTTCAGGTTGAGGTCTACGATGATATCCTGGTGTAGCAGAAAACAGTGTTCAGTTGCACAGAGCTCAACAGAAGCTGAACACATTGCAGCCTCTATGGGAGCAAGAGAAGCAGTTTGGCTTCGTAAATTGCTTGTGGGAATCTTTGATCTAAGCACATTGAGATCCCCTATCATTATGTACGAGATATGATAGAAAGGAAAGTGATCCAGTTGGAATATGTTAGTACAAATGATCAAACTGCAGACATTCTCACCAAGCCTCTCTCCCGAATCAAGGTAGAACACTTCAGGAAGAAACTTGGTATGGTTGAAATGTAAGTTATTGATGAGATTGAGACTCAAATTGTTTATTTTGTACTAATGTATTTAAAAGATGTTTAATGTGTAAACTCTTTTGTCATGTGTGTGACTCCATGACTTTATGGGCCCTCACCCCCCTGTGTACATTATTGAAAGGTGACGATCTTTTTGATAATGAACACTTGTATTTGACATTGTAAAGTGACGACCCTACAATGATTAGTTTCACTATCATGATGGATATCATGTGACTTGATATCCATGGATATGTCATGATAGTATCTCTTGGAAATTTTGATAGATATCATGAGACTCGATATCAGTTGAAGATCATTATGATCCTTATGGGATAATCATGGTGGATAAATGTATCTGTGGATATGCCATGATTTATTATGGTAGACATCATGAGACTTGATGTCAATGCACATACCATAATGAAGATGTGTTATGAAGAATGTCAAGTGACTTGACTCTCTTAGAAGCATACCATATCTTATGATATCACGAGTAAGGTGATATCACTATATACTTGGATAGTGTTATCTTCCCTAGCTAAGAGGGAGTGTTGAAATATGGTAGCTTCAGTCAGATATAGAAATGATGATCATATGTGTGTGTATATATGTGTAAGTATGTACTAACATATGTATACACACATATATATTAATTGTATACATCATCATTTATATCGAAATCTACTACATTCCAAGTATATTATCGATCTGCATTTAGAGGTTATTAATTGCAGATTATTAGTATTTCATGTTTTTCATATAGGATCCCGATCGAGCATCATTATCGGTGATCATTTCCAAATTGGATATTATTTATTTGTGCAAGATAAATTCAGATCGAACTTGGTAAGCATTTATGTTTATTTAGTAACAAACCCCGATTAGAGATCGGGTGTTTAGTTAAGATGAAAAGGCACAATTCATGAGACATCTCATGAACGGACATGCCTCCACTTTGTGTAGACATGTCCGCTCATGGGATGTCTCTTCCTTATATATTTAATGTAGGTCCGATCCACAATGGGAGATATCGAAATCAATAAATGTTCTACTCTTGTAGATCGAATACCATTAAAGAAAATTCAGACTTGTTGAACTCTTGGAATCAACAGGAGCCAACTATCAAATTTGATTAGATTGATGATCATGCTACACTCAGCAAAATGCATTTGATAGGTATGTTAATAATATATTAGTAATATTAGTTAGGGAGCTTTCTGGTTGGAGATGGAGAGAATGAACCCTTTAGAATGGTAGGGGCCTCCTAGGGTGATGGGAGAGAAGTTCCTAGCACCCTTTTTTGTGATAGTACATCTTTCAGTCCACTTCCAGCCAATTCCACCTCTCTCCAACCTAATCCATTCATCTGAGGTCATTGATCTAGTGGCTTGCTTGTCCTAGAGGGAAAATTTTATATGAATGATAGAGAGAATGTAGGTCGAGCCCTCCTATAGTAATATTTGTTATGTTTTTGATTAGATAAAAGCTTTTGACTAGAGCTATGAACCCAATAAAGGAGGGTTTTGAAAGGATGCCAACAACCTTTTACAATGATAAGAATAGAAATAACATTGAAGCCTAGAACATAACATGAAACAAGAAGCCAAAAGACAAACAATGGCAGACCACACCCAAAGGACAGCTCAGTACGGGCCAAAAAAGGAACAAGAACAAGGTTGCATCAAAAGGAATGATAAATCAAGGTGGCTTGAATCCAAAGCACTTTAGAGAGTTTTCAATACAACCACCAGACTGATTTTTGAAATCATTGACATAGAAATCCTTATTATCAACATTCCCTTTTATGATTGTTTGCCTTGATTCACAAGAATTCGAGGGGCATATCATTAACCTCTACTCTAAAGGCTTCTTCCTTTTGTCGTTGCATTTGGATAACGAAATAGGAGATTGAGTGGTATCCACCAAAATCCTCATTGACACATTCCTTGCTAGCCGTCTCCAAGCTCTTCCCATCCATGACATTTGGAGAAGGGGGCCCCCCACGACCACTTCACCCAAACCCACCGAAGGTTGAGAAAGGCTAAGATTTATAGCCTCTTTTTTCCCAACATAAGTTTTCCTCTTATTGGTTGAAAACACAACAACAAAGTGACCAACCTAGTGACAAGCTCATCATCAAGTTGAAGAGTCTTCATAGACAATATTTTGCACCCACTTACCAAGTTTAGATGAAAGCATAATAGAAGAAGGGGGTGCAAAATTCACAAGGACATTCACACAAAATCTTGCATACACCAAACGTTTCCTAAATCTGGTTGTGTCGACAATGACTATTAATTGACCAATAGAGCTAGCAATGCCCTCAAAAACCTCCTCCATCCAATATTCCAATCGCAAGGTAGGGAGTCTCACCCAAACAGGTACCCTGTTGAAGCATTCATTTTTTGGATTTAAACTTGGTTCCCATTTGTTTAGGAAGAGTACAGACTTACCCAAATACCATGGGCTGTTGCTAAGAATCCTACCACAATCCTCCATGGAAAAAAAAGAAATCAAGAAGAAACCATTCCCCACAACAACATGTCCACAGACCTTCCATTTTCTCAAGACCCATTCTCTAATAAATGTTGATGTTCAGCTTGGTTCCATAAAACCTCCAAACAAGAGAAGACTCAAACCTTGAAGAAGCCTTCTCAACAAGTGAATCTAGAATTTGCAAAAAAGGGTCTCACCATCCCTAGTTGATAGCAAAGGAGGAGCCTTAGAGGGGCTTTGTGTACCTTTAACAACTTCAACCACGGTTTCAAAGCAACCAATGACTCCCTAATATAGGAAGGCATCCAAGGAACCAACTCCTCAACCAAAACAACACACACCTTAGCCATAGGAATGGAAAAAGCCAAAACTGCCCTATCACCACCCAACATAATCCATCCACAACAATTTTGATGAAGAGCAAGCATGGGTGAGAAACCATTGTTTCAATCCCTACAATGGGCCCTTGTCTACAACATGAAGAAGATTGACAGCCATCAATGATGTATCCAAATCCCTGAAGGAGCTGCCATAACCACCAACCAAAATTTAGACACAAAATCTCTCGAATGGGCCTCAATCAGGAGGTATAGCAACGTCTTGTCCTTAGAATCAACCCAATCACCGTTCCAATCATCCTCTTCTACTTCATTTATATTGTCCTCTTCATCCTTTGCCTCAATTAAGCCTGCAACTTTCCTAGGGCTCTTACTCGCCTTCCCACTCCTATTTCCACTTACCCTCATTTCAAAAAACTTGTGTTAGTAATATTTGTTATGTTAATAATATTTATTAATTATTATTAATAATAAAAATTTATGTAAATAAATTATTAATATTGCTACTAGTAATGAAAAACTATTAGTTATGTATGTTAGTTTTAAAAATTAATGTCTCTATATTAATATTTATTAATATTATAATTTTATGCCATCCTCTTGGTGTAGGAACGTATTCCCATGATTCTCTGTAGATGCGTAATTGTGGCTATTTGCAATTTTGCAAAAGGTTGTGTTGAAGGATGTTAATAGTTTATGCTCCTACTACTTTAAATTATGGTCTGCATGGAGTTAATAGTTTGTAGGCTTGATATTTATGTTTTAACTACCACCTTGATTGCGGTTGAATTGTATGATCTCCTTTTGATTTTGGATAGTTGCTCATATTTGGATGGTTCCTCGACCTAAACAGGGTTTAGCAACAAAAAAAATTAATATTATAATTTTATTATTGTATTAGAATATATATTAACTTATTAATATTACTATACATTTAAAATATTAGGAAATATGTATATTATGTCTAATATTCTTAAATTAGGCTATATATATGTCTAATTATGATTTTTATATGTTATTGTTCCAACGAACCCAACCCCAACCTTTTTTTTGGCCAAATCTAAGAATTGAACTAGCAAACCTAAACCTAAACCAATACCAAGATCGGTAACTTGGGTTATAGGGGTTGTCCAGTTACAAGGAGCTAGGCTAGTTTGTTATCATTCAAAGCTTTTTCACGAGCAAATTTTGGGTTATTGCACCTATGATAAAGAATTGTATCCACTTGTTCAAGCAATTGAGAAATAGAAGCACCATATAATGGAGAAAAAAGCATTATCCATTAAGATGACAACCACTTCAGTATTTGCAAGTACAATAAAAAATGTAGCAAACAAAGCACTACAAATCGATGGGTTTCTAGCAACAATTGCATTTGGTTATCAATTATGAAAGAGGTGTCACTAACAAGCTGGCTAACAACTCAGCTTGAAAGCTTTTCCCATCAACATGATGCAGGTTTTGGAGAAGCACGCCAGCAACTACAAGGAGCAAAAATGAAAAGCTTGAGCATAAGGAAGACAATTATCTTCAAGAAAGTATGATCTAAATGTTTGGGAAACTTGGAATACCTAAAAAGAAAGAGTTCAGTTTGTGAGGAAGGCCCATGCTTTGAAGATTATTGGTCATTTTGGTGTACCAAAGAACTTGGCACATTTGCAGAAGTATATGTATGCAAAATGATGTTGCAAAACTCATAGTGGGGTGTGTTTTGTGTAGCATAAACAAGCCCAATAATAGAAAGATTGGATTGTATATCCCATGTTTGGTTCCTTCTATGTCATGGGAAAGCATCTCCATGGATTTTATGGGAGGTTTATCTTTATAAAAGGAAGGGCAAGATTACCTATTTGTTGTTGTAGACTGATTTAAGTAAATGTGTGTGCCCATCCCTTGAAGGAAGATTATTTAGATTAGTGATGCAGCTGATTTATTTTTCGCTAATGTTAGGATTCATTTTGGTTTGACTAGTTCAATCATTTCAAATAGGGATTCAATATTCTTGGGTGAATTGTTTAACACACTATGAGAGAGAATGAATACAAGATTGGAGAGATCAACTAGTTTTCATCCTCAAACAGATGATAAAATCAAAGTCGTCAATATGACATTGGTGCAGCTCTTGAGGGCATATAATAGGAAGCATCCTAAGACTTGGGATGAAAATTTGAGATGTATCTGGCCTTCATACAATATGGCAATTAATTTTTCTACTAATATTTCTATTCTCTCCTTTTGATGTTGTGATAGAACTGCCACAAATGAAGCTTGATAGAGACCCATCAAGCTGAAAGTTTCATTGAAAATATAAGGCAAATACATTTCCAAGTGCAAGAGTGGTTGAACAAGTCTTAAGCTAAGCATAAATCAAGATGTAATTGACATAAAGTTGAGTACAAATTCCATGGCATGACTTTACTCAAGAAAATATACATGAAATAATACTAAGAAACTAAAACCAATTTAGTATGGTCCATTGGAGATTCTTGAACAAGTGGGCAATAATGCTTTCAGATTAGAGTTGCCTCCATACATGAAGCTATACTCAGTTGTTAATGTTGAAAATTTCCATCTCTTTGAGCCTTCTTTTCAAGATCAAGAATGGTTGTTGTTTCCTTCATTGAAGACCATGCAAATAATGTTCAAGAAGAGTTGGACAAGGATATCATTTTACAGGAGAACATGAGAACATCAAGGAGAGGAGATCATTGGTGTGAATCTTGATAAGTTTTAGGGTGAAATTTTGACATAAAACCAGGATTCATACCAGAGAGTAGTTCATTCTTCTCTTAATGATTCTCCTTTTGATACATGTTTTGTTACTTACTTCCTAGTCCTTTTGATGTTGTGATGGGTCAGTCACAAAGAAAGAAGGAAAGGGCATATTTGGACATCCACCAACTAAAGGTTTCATTATAAAGATACAACAAAAATACCTCTAGTGCAACAGATATTAAAAGAATCTCAAGCTAAGCATAAAGCAAGACATGATCAATATAGAGTTGAGCACAAATTCCAAGGTGGGGGCAAGGGGTGACTATTTAAGCAAAGAAAGACTCCATAGGAAAGCTAAAAAGCTAAAACCACTTAAGTATGATCCATTGGAGACTCTTGAATAAGTAAGCAATAATACTTTCAATTTGACCTGCCTCCTTACATGAAGTTATAGTCAATTATTGATGTTCAAAACAAACTTCTTTCAGCCTTCTATGCAAGATGGACTTTTGTTTTCTTCATTGAAGACCTTGTGCCCAACACTCAAATAGAATTGGGTGATGATTTTTTTTTGCAAAAGAATGTGAGAACATCAAGGAGAGAGCAAGGAAATCGGCAAGTGGGATTAAAAGAACAACTAACAAGCAAACCAAGTGGCATTCTAAGGAAAAGAGAGGAAATTATTTCTTTATCTCTCAATTTCTTAATCTTTTGGGAACCGGAAGCCTCTCAATTAGGGGGTGTAATCCAAATTGGGACATGAAAGTTGGTGATCCAAGAGAATTTGGGTTGCTAGAACATACAAGTCTCGGATGTTGCTCAACAGCCTTCATGGCTCTCTCAATAGGATCTTCATCCTAGTTAGCACCTATATTCCAAACCATAGTTTGAGGACTTTGCGAATCCTAGAAAAGACTCTTGGGACTCGCGAGTCCTAGGGCTCGCCGAGTTGACTCACCAAAGACTTGCGAGCCGAGTCCTAGAGAGTCCAAGCTGACTCCCAATCTTGGCAAGTGACTCGCACGAATTCTAGAGTTAGACTCCCGAGTCCCAACTTAGGACTCTTGGCATCGCCTGGAAATAATCAACAGTAGTTTAAAACTTGATTTCTGTTTTTTTTTTCATTTGCAAGTTTAAAACTATGAGTATGAATGACAAAATTTCAAATATTGAGTGTTTGAAGATCATATAACATGTGTAATATTTGAATTATGACAAATTGATAATCAAATTAGGCTCTTAAGTTCTCTAACTGCATTAATTTTTTTTAATTTTTTTTTGTAAAACTACGGTTTTCTTCTTTGCGAGTCCTAGCTGAGTTTTTGCCAAGTTCATGCTGAGTCCCGAGTCCAAGTCCTATTTTGGGTTGTCAAGTCTGCACCGAGTCCAAGTCCTCAAACTATGTTCCAAACCACAAGTCATAACTCCATGTGAGCATTACTGCATGGCTTGACTTGTCATCAACAATTGTGAGTGATTGTGATAGTTGCAATAGGAATGTGAACCATCATATCGTAAATGATGCCTCATAGTCCTCTCTATTTGTATATTAATGTGCATAACCAATCTTTGTAGGTTAAACATTCAGAAGAGGATAATAAGGCATAGCCAACATATTTGTCCTCACAAATCATTTACAGAACTAGGCATAATACAAGTATTTTCATCACAGTTCTAATTTGATTGTTTACTATCTTCTCTCTATTTCTGTTGTTCAATTGTTCTTTGCATATTCCTAAATCCTTACCATAACATAAACCTTCTGCACACATAACCTAATTGAATCTCTTTGATTGCATTGTTCACCAAGCTTTACCCCTAGGGCCTGAATCATTAATATTAGAGCATACTCATTTCACATCATTTATGAGTGAGATTGGAGTGGTATCTAAAACAACCATCTTAATTTGTGTGCCCACTCACATGAGGTTTGGAAATAGAAAGTAAGAGCTCAAAACACATTACCCTTCATCATACCTTCCTTCACATCATTAGATGGGAGACAAAATGTCAGCAATGCCAACACCAAAGATGTTTTAGAAGGTGATAGAGGATGCTTCGTAAAGAAAATTGGAAGAATTGGAGAAACATCATGCATGCAAGCAAGCGGTATCATGGATTAGTTCTCACAACTTTTCGGGAAAGTTCAAAGCCCTATCGATTTGCAACAACCATTTGGTGGTTATGCACCATATTAGGCACAAGTCAATATAGACATCCCCTTGTTTGAAGGCAAGATAGATATAGATGCCTAGATAACTAACGTAGCCAAATCTATTTGTACTATGCAATTAATCAATTTTTTAACCAAGAGATCAGATTTTCTCTCCTAAAAGTTTCTCTTTTAGTGAAATATTAGACCATGAAATAACTACTACACAACACAACAGGATGACTTAGACACATCTATATACATTTGGAATGGTTTCGTAACCCTCAAAGAAACCTTCTACCATGTAGGAAACCATGATGACCAGCACACCAAGTTTCTCAATTGTGCCAAGGCCAAGATCAATTAGTGCAAGAATACATAGACATATTTCATACTTTAGTGTCTAAATTGGGACTTCAAAATTCAAAGAAAAAGCTTATTTTGAAGTACTAGTCAAGTTTGAGACCACATATTCAATCTAATATGGATTTCTTGCAAATCTCTTTAATTGGAGAAGCCTATAAATTTACTTGCAAAATTGAAGCAAAGACCAAATTTAAGACCAAGACAAAAGATTTATGTCCCACCCTCCAAGAAAAAATTCAAACTAGAAAATGGCTCTCAATACCATCTGCAGAAGAAGCAGAAGCCACAAAATGATTAGAACAATAAGCAAACCAAGACTAGCAAGTCGTGCACAATTCACAATTCTAACACTGATTCCACAGAAGAATGTTGCATTTGGAAAACTTTGATTGCATAGCTTGAGGTAGTAGGTACCAACATTGTTGCATAAGACAAAGGGAAGCAAATCATGGAGACTAAACCTAGTGCCATAGTGGATACCACAAACACCTCTAGACTTCCCTTTTAGATATTGAGGAAGTAAAAAGATTCGCTCTTAGATGTGGATCAATGGTTAGCTAGATCACTTCATGGTTGACAACAAAAGTTAGACAAGCCTAATTTATCTTAAAGTAGTTTGGAGATTGAACTTGCCACTAATGCCTCACCCACAACCATACTCCATTGGATGGCTCAATGCAGGCTCTAACAAACACATCACTCAATAATGTCAACTAGTGTAAAACATCAAGCCTTTTCAAGATATAATCCTTTGCAACCTCGAACCATTAGAGGTATGTGGTGTTTTAGTTGGCAACCATATCTTTATCATTAGTATGTAGTATATGAGACAAATCCAAGAAATGTAGTCGTAAATGTTGTTGATAAGAAATACTACATGCTAGAAGTAGTACCTAAACTTTCACTCATCAATGCCAAGTTGTGTAAGTAGATAATCAATTCTAGTAAGAAGTTTGTGCTTTTGATGGTGCGACCTGAACGTAAGAAAGTTCTTATGGCAACAAAATATACTATAATTTCTCCAACAACAGCTACAAAAACCTCAGTTGAATTGCAAGCTAGTAGAGTACAAGGATATCTTTCAACCACCAAAAGGAGTGCCTACACATTGTGGAAAACGAAAAACAATCGATTTGATTCCTAGACTACCTGTGCCTAATGCTTCTCTATATTGTAGATCATTTCTAGAGAATAAGGAGATCAAGCAACAAATCCATGAACTCATGGATAAAGGATATATCAAGCCTAGCTCGTTGCCTTATGGCAGCCCATTTGTGCTAGCATAGAAAAAGGACGGCACATGGAGGTTGTGCATTGACTAGAGAGCTCTCAACAAGATCATTGTGAAGAACTGAAATGCTATTCAAAGGATTGAGGACTTGCTGGACCGGCTTCATGGTCCAAAGTTCTTCACTAAGATCAATCTCAAGTCTATGTACCATAAGATTTCAATTGAGCCCACAAACATCAAAAAGACAACCTTTAAGGCAAGAGAAGGTTTGTTCAAGTAGTTAGTCATGCTCTTCAGCCTAATGAATGCTCCAACCACATTCATGTATCTGATGCATGATACATTTGAGCCATTCACCACTTTGATTGTTGTGTACCTTGATGGAATCTTGATCTTCAACAAAACTTGGGATGAACATTTGTACCATATTGAGCATTGTGGAAACATGAACTATATGCAACATGCAAAAGTGTTCATTTACCAAGCAGGAGATACAATATCTAGGATATGTTGTAGACACATAGGAAGTGTATGTGGACCCAACCAAGATTCAAGTCATACAAGATTGGCCATAACCAAAGAATCTCACCAAGCTTCGTAACTTGTTGGGATTTGCAAATTTCTACATGAGATTTGTACTTGATTTTTCACATGTGATTTGGCCATTAAACTAGGTTACTAGAGATGGTGCTAAAGCAAGATCCATCTAGACAGCAACATAGCAGACAACATTTGAGGAATTGAGATGTAGACTCTATTCTATGCTAGTACTTGAACTACTAGATATTTGGCAACCATTTGTGACTGAGACTAATGCATCAGAATATGCACTTGGAGCAATCCTCACTCGACATGGTCATTTGGTTGCATGCCACAATGAGACATTGACTACACCGATAAGAAACTACCCAACATATGATTGTGATCTTTATACCATTGTTCAAGCATGTAAGCATTGAAAGCATTGTACCTTAGGTAAGGAAACTATGATCCACACAAATTACAAGCAACTTCAATTCTTGCAAACTCAATACAACTTTCAAGAAGAGTAGCATCAAAAACTGTCTTCTTATCTTCAACAATTTCACCTAAACATCAAACATATGAAGGGAAGAGCCAAACCAATTGCAAATTACTTGAGTCATCCAATAGTTCAAGCTCTCTTTTTTGTTTTTGATGCATGTGAACATCAATTTAGCACATGGTCATAATTGTATCCTTCTGACAAGGATTTTGTAGGTATTTATCAAAAGTTGCTTTGTGGTAATCCAATTCCACATTTCTACTTGTAGGATGGACTCCTCTATCACCTTGAGCACTTGTGCATTCCACATAGGCAAAGAGCCATAAATTGATTTGGAGGGCTCATTCTAGCAAGGTTACAAGACATTCGAAGTGGAAAAGACCCTTGCAATGCTGTAAAAGTACTTATTTTGACCACACCTCAAGTCATATGTCAGTAAATACATCAGATCTTATACCACATGTGTAGTAGCCAAGCTAGTCAACAAAAAAGTAGGGTTTGTACACACCTTTGCCAATTACAAAGAGACCATGGGAATCTATTTCCATGGACTTCCTCTCAAGATACCCTACAACCTTTTGGAAATATTGTTGTCATTGATGTCAAAGGAGAGAAATGCAAATTGCTGCCATCATATTGTTGTTGTTGTCAAAGAAAGAATTCATATGCTTAAATGCTAAGTCACAAGATTTGAATTTGAATTCGAATTCGGCAACATTGAAATTCGGATGAAATTCGGCAAGGAAAAAATTCGAAAAGTATAAAATTTGGATCAAATTCGCCTTATGTAATTTTTTAAATTTTTTTAATAAATATAAGTAATATATCCATAAAATTGTTTAAATAGTTTAACATTGATAAATAGATTTGAAATCATTACAAAAAGATAACACATTTATAAAATATAAACCATAAGAAACATGTGAAATCACGTTTGCGAATATGTTCTTTTGTCAAAAAGGTACAATAACAGTCAAGACTTTAGAACTTCAAAAAAGCTCCAAGTCATCAAGAGCACTTGGCTGAGATGCTAAATCATCATCATCTGTATCACTACTCAATTCATCATCTGCAAAGTCAGGCTCATCTGCAACTGGCACTGCTATGTCTTCAAGATTTTCTTGTGAGGAAGAGTCCTTTGCTGATTTGTTCATGAACAATTTTAAATTGCTGCGAACATAGACAAGATCTCCCAACTTTCCAGACAACAATTTATTCCTTTTTTTGGAATGGATGTGGTCAAAGCAACTCCAGTTCCTCTCACAAGCCGATGAACTTGTTCCCTAACTCAAAATGCGAACAGCAAACCCTTGTAGCTCAGGAGTTTGTCCTCCATAGTCCAACCACCATCTATATCCAGGTATACGTGCCAAGTCATATTTGGCTGCTGCCATTCCAAACATCCCTTCTCCTTTGTTGTATTCCTAACATTGATCTCTGATTAGTGCTGAAATTCTTGCATTTGATGCATTCTTTTGCATGGCTTCAAAAAGCCCTCCCATAATTTCAGAATCAACTTTTCTATTAATAGAAAACGACTTAGGCTCTAAAAAACAAGCTGCTGCATGTAAAGGTGTGTGCATCATTTTCCATCTACAATCAACTGTCTCCCATATCTCTATATATTCTGCTTCTACATTGTTTAGTGCTTTTTGAATAGATTCCTTACAATGGTCCATGCTTTCATAAAGCATGCCAAGGCAAAGAGTGTCACCATCAACCATACAAAGCACGTCAACAATTGGTTCACATATAAGCAAAACTTTTGCTGCACTTTCCCAAAAATTGCTATTTAGAATGATTTGCTCTATGTTCTTCCCCTTAGGACCTTTTGAAAGCACATAATTTTCCCACTGATTGGAACAAATAACAGCCCTCAAAGCTGCTTTTTCTTCAACCACTCTTTTCAAAGTGATATAAAATGATGCAAATCTTGTTTCACAAGGCCTCAACAACTCCTTGGATGCATGCTACCTATAAAGACTCAATGTGAGACGATGATTCCGTATGAAATTTGCAATTGCTCTCCCTCTATGAATAGCTTCATGTACCCATGGGAATTTAGCCAAGTCATGAAGCAACAAATCAAGACAATGGGCTTCACATGGGCTCCAATATATTTTTGGGGACTTCTCTATAATCAGTTTCCCAGCTCCCACACAATTTGCTGCACTATCAGTTACCACTTGAACCACATTTTCCACCCCTACTTCAAAAATGGCTTCCTCTAATATTTGGAAAATATAGTCAGAAGTTTTCTTGTGGTTCATGGTGTCAATCACTTTCAAGAACACAACACCATCAGGAGAAGACACCAAAACATTAATCAATGGC
>VDFB02009722.1:0-28029 GCA_007258455.2 Sequoia sempervirens | reverse complement strand
TTTTCCATTTAGTTAACTTGAGCCTTTAGTAGATGGGAAAAATTATTTTGTGAATGTATGCTTTAAATAATATTTAAAATTAAATATACTAAAAATATAGAAGTTTCAACAAGCCTCCACTTTTGTTACTTAATTGTTTATTATAAATAAAAGCAAATTATACCCTTTTGATAATGATTCTCTTCTAGTGCATTCATTTTTTTAATTTTTAAAATATCATAACTAAAAATAAACTTATACCTTATGGAAAATGATTCTCTCCTACAATGCACATCTAAATTTTTTAACATATAAAATAAATTTTAGTAGTTTTTTTAATGAATAAGTGTCTTTACTACAAATTAAAAGATAATATTTTACACATATTCACAAAAAAATGTGGGTCACACCCCTAAAACTCAATTGGAGAAGAACCTATAACAACAAAAATAAACAAGATGCTAAACAATGGGATCAAAAATAATAGTAGGAGGAGGAGAGGGGTCATAGTAATTTGGCTTGTGCCATACATTAGTGGGATCTAGAATGGCATTAGCAAGGTTCTAAGTGACATAAAGGGGCTCCTATACATCATTGTCATCTTCATCTAGTTTTTTTTGTTAGGAAACTTTGTGTCACAATTGGGAGATATAACAAGAGTGATGGGGAATTTTTTAGTTTTAGGCTAACCACTAAACACACAACTAAGTGCCTAGGAGAAGAAAAGTGATGGTGTGCAGGATGAGACCACCCTCGCTAAGATCGGTTTGAGATTTTCTTATATGAGGTTATAAATACTGAGACTAAGCATCATGTTCTCCATGGGCAGATTGATTGTGTCCCCAACAATGCCCACATGGTAGAGAATGATCTTAGTTGGAGGCAATAATCAAAGGGAATCTAACAATAGTGCATGAGGCATTGCCCTAGTAATCTAAGTATTTTTTTTTTAATTTCCAGTTATCTCTATCTTTTGTGTTAATAAAACTTATTCTAATAATCTTAAAAAATAAATTAGTAACAATATTGTCTTAGAGGCAATAATGTGGAAAGGAGAAAGTGGTGACAAGGGTGAAGGAAAATAGGAGTGTGACTTGGTGCAATAGGTAAAAAAAATGATATCTCATGAAATTCAATAGAAGCTTGGTGTATGACTCACTTAGGAATAATGGAGCTATGATAGTGACAAAGGGTGTCTTTTTGGATGGAATTCATAGTTGGTTTCTTTCTTCATCCTCTATTTCAAGTATAGAAGGAAAATCCCTTCCTATCAAGGATTACATTTATAAGAAAGAGAAACAAATCTATAAAGAGTTAAATAATAGATTAAACCTCTTTCATGAGTGTGGTGATTTTTTGAAGGAGCTAATTTCAAAAAGACCAATCTAAACCTCTCCTATTTTTATGCAAAGAAACTCAATTGAGGAAAAACATTTCAAATCTAGGGTACTTATTGTAACCCCAAATCTTCTTTGTCTCTCCCTTCTTTTTTCCTGAGTGATACTTTGGTGGTGATGGCTAATAACCCCATTGACTTCCATATCATAATGTGTTTAGATAAGCATATGTCATTTGAATATTTTTTGGCTTGGACAAAACAAATTTAGAATAAATCGGTAACTCCCTTGGTTGACTTGTTGGATCATGGTTTTTTCTTCTCAAATTTAACATTGAGGAGGATTGCAATTTTGTGTAACAAAATGGTTCATGTTTTTTTGAAAAGTGTGGATTATTTATTGCTTTGTATGGTCCCCTTTCTTTGATCATATGGCTACCACCATTACTTCTCTTCATACTTGGATCTACTTGTATGATTTACCACTGATCATAAGAGACATGTGATAAATCAAAAAAATATATCAAGATGGATTCAAATTTAGTGGAACCAAAGAATGGATTTATCAAAGTATGTGTTGTGATTGGAATGTCCAAGCCTACAACTCACTCGATTAAAATTCATTCCTCAATGGGAACTTGGATCTAGTTCTTGAATTTTGAATGTTCCCTCTAAGGTGCTTCTATTACAATCTAATTGGTCACAACACCATAGGGTACACCTCTAAATTAACTCTTAGAGTGTGATCAATCAAAATTGTAGAAATGGGTGAAGAAATATAGCTCTCTTGATTGTGACTTTCTTTGGCACTATCATGGAATTTTTCTAGCACTTCACAATAAGTAACAAGGGTTGGATTTTAATTTGTGATCCTTGAGGTCACCAAAATTTTGGATCTTGCACACTTTCCCCCTTTAAAGGTCCTATTAGAGAAGAATTTGGAAGTATATATCAACTATTAGAGGATGAGGAAGGACTTCAACACAACCTAAAACATATGTTGGAAGAAGATGAGTTTCTCATGGACGAGTAGGAAAATAATTTCTTAAACTTTATTGATAGAAAACATGATTTTGTTCCATGTCTAAAAAGGACCATGATTTCCCAAACCATGAGAAAAATCTCCAAAACAAACACTAGTCCCTCAAGTAAGAAGAAAGTGTAGAAAACATATGTAAAAATTAAGAATAGAAGGAAGAGACTTGTTTGATGATGGGACTCTACAGACTATGGATGCCCTCCTCACTAGGATTAGGGGGAAGCTTTCAATCAAACAACCTTGATCCCTTCTCTTGTAAGGGCATTATTTTGTGCTATTACTTCTTCAACATCCCTTTGTATTTTGTATTTTCTATGTTACCTTCTTGATTTGTAGACAACTTGTAGATTTTTGGTTTTTCTTAGCATCTTTGACCTTAAATTAGTCTTGTAGAAGGGATTTCTTGTTGGATCTCCAATTCATGGGTTTGAAGCTTTTTTATTTTATTTTATTTTTAAACCAATAGTGGACTCTCATTCCACAACTTACTAATAAAAATGTTTTTAAAAAAATCAAAATCTACACTCTTGGATCTACGAAAGGGTTTTTTAATTTTTTAGAGAATTTATGTAACAAAAGAAAAAGTGGCAAAAAGTTAAGGTTTTTAAGAAAAAACCATTGGAAAATTGGCACTATGTAGTTTTAAATGAAATAGTTCTTGGTGAAATTGGTCTATGCTAGCTTTTGAAAACAAGGTGAAATTATGCCTCTATGTACGATTGAAAGTTGAAGAGTTTGCATTGAAAGGGTTTTGGCTAGAATATTTTTGATTGAAACTTTGGAATCCACATAGGTGGCATGACATTCATTGTTGTTCTCATTGATAAATTTTCAATAAAAAAAGGAAGAAAAGGTTTCACCCATAACCCTTAAGTTGGCCTTACATGCAAGATAGATTTAAAATTTTAATCAGTTAGAGTCATTTTTCTCCATCAATGAATTTTCTAATAAGGAGAAAATCAAGATTAAACTTCCAAAACTGTCTTCACCTATTAAGAAATGTTGACATACTAATAAATTTTGGGAGGAAGACTAGATAGAATGAAAATTTGAGCATATATGAGCTACATTCCTAGAAGCATTTAAGGATGAATTGAATCTTGAAGATGACTATGTGGTTGCAACATGCAATGGTTGCAATCAGAACAAAACAAGGATATGACCTAGAATGAAAATTTGAGCATATTTGAGCTACATTCCTAGAAGCATTTATGAATTAATTGAATCTTGAAGATGACTATGTGGTTGCAACATGCAATGGTCACAATCTAAACAAAACAAGGATATGACCAATTAGTTCAAGCCTAACTCAAATAAACCTAACCTTGCATAGAGATGTCTATGTGGTTACTACATGCAATGGTCACACTCACAACATGGACATGGGTAGTTAGTCGAAGCCTACAACAATGCCTTTCATGAGATTTCTATGTGAGGTTAGGCTTATTTGCGTTAGAGCAACATTGAGTCCTCAAGTACCCTAGCAACCTATGAATATCCAATTAGTCTAAGATGAATCTAGTTAAAGTCAAGAAGATAAAAGAAGCCTATCACTATGTGACAACCATTAAGGAAGAGTTCAAGTAGAAGGGAAAGTGGGAAAAAATCACCACACCAAAGAAGACATTACCTTTGAAAAAGAGAAAATTGTCCAAGCCAAGTAAATGATGCAATAAACACAAAATAGAAGTGCTCCAATGTTGATTGTCATTCTTGAATTCTAGAGAGCAAACCAAACACTTCATAATGGG
This sequence comes from Sequoia sempervirens, assembly GCA_007258455.2. Classification (NCBI taxonomy): domain Eukaryota; kingdom Viridiplantae; phylum Streptophyta; class Pinopsida; order Cupressales; family Cupressaceae; genus Sequoia; species Sequoia sempervirens. The sequence continues at coordinate 23,924 of VDFB02009722.1, read as the reverse complement.
AAAGAGTGCACCATCTAAAACAAAACATGATTAATTTCAATTTGAGATAGGGAGATAGGACCCACCCTATTAATTGAAATATCAAAAAAAATCTTATGTAGCACAAAGTAGAGGATAATGATATCAAGCCCTCAAAAGGAATCATTGACAAAAATTCTAGCATTCTAGTCAAAACCACACAAACAACCGTGCCAAAAGTTGAACCAAGGTGATTATTCCATAAACATAGGTGTGGGTGCAAGCGTAGATACTAGAATTTATGATCAATGGTAGTAGCATGAAGAACCTCATTTACTTAGCAATCACTAAGTGACCAAAGTTGCCAACCATGCTTCATCTATAGTAGTACAAATTGAGATTGTTTAGCTCCTACAAAACCTAAGGTACGTTTGTTACTCTCCATTGTTTCTTTTGATATGCTCTTTTTCCTTTTTAGAAAGAGTAATTTTGTGATGTAGTGCTAATGGAAGTTTGTAATGTACTCCTTGGACATTGATGCATGCATAGTCACAAGTGTATATATAGTGCACCGATCCTCACAATATAGTTGTGTTAGTGGGTAGTAAGAGATACTAGATTCATAAAATGATTTCATGCTCAACATGTTTGCCAAATCTAAAGAAGATTATGCCATACAACTATACATACTTAGATTTCCACAATTCACTATCAATTGGCATCAATTGGCACACAACTTGAAATGCCAAAGGTAGATTATATTTTGGAAGCCATCTTTACATAAAATTATTTTATGCCTATGTATAAAGTCTAGTAAAGTGAGCTAGCTTCCAAAACAAGCCAAATGGTTCACTAAGTAACAACTATAGTGCAAGGTTTTGCACCTACTTTATAGATAATGCAAAAGACTATATCTTTACAAGGAGACCTGTAATTGATCTAAGGGGATCAACTAATATTGATTTTTATAGTAATGTCAAGACCATTCTCATGGCTTGTGATTCTTATGTTAACACAATTATGGTCTATTGTACACCAAAGCACCTCCCAAATGCTCACAATTGTGCTAAGATCATCAATCTATCTCCAACAAATGTGAAACACCCTAGTAGTTGTGCAAATCACTATGCACAACTTAGGACTTGATAGTAACTATACTTTTTCCAACCTTTAGCAGTTTCTAACATGGCTTTAGCAAGGTCAAACACACCTCCAAGGCAAACTGCAAAGATGAACTCTCATCACACATCATTGCATTGTTTTAAACGGCGTGCTTCAAATATCAGATAATGTATCACCATGAAAACCCAAGTGACATCCCTAAGACTTATGTTTGTTAAATCATCCACCAACACATTGCACACATCAATAAGATTACCCAACAATCATGAGATGATACATATGAAAAGAGTTCAACTATTATAATCACTTGTGACTTGAACTGAGCTTTTGGTTATTGATGAGCTCATAGAACTAATCAAGCCTACCTTGGTATGTGGGTTTTAAAGTCAAAATAAAACCCCTTTCAAACAATGTCGAGATTATCTAGAAGATTGATTTCTAGCAATTGTAAAAAAATTCAGTAATCTTGAAACAACATGCCAAAAGGTATGAGTTGCTTAAAATGTTTAATAAATCATAACAAACAATCTATATACATAAATATAACATTAGCGAATAAAAGAAGATAAAGAACAATATATAAATAGCGAAGAGGGGCCTATAGTGGAGCACCCTAACTTTGCGTTTCTCAAAATCCTACGTGGAAATTTCAAATCACTCCCAATTTTGTACAATAGTTTATTTGACAACTTACATGCTTCTATATTTCGTTTTAGGGCCACATCATCAATATGATGCCACATTAACATGTTTTTTGTTTAGGTATCCAAAAAAGGCCCAAAAAAAAAGTGAGACCGATAGTGGTGCACTAAGTCATGTTTTATTGGTGCGCTGATGCGGCATCACATGATTTGTCATTTTGTGTACTTTATGGATAAAAAGTGTTTTGCAATTGACTATTAAGGTGCTTCACTATGGGACCCACTAAGTTCTACTTCTATCCCCACTATTAGACCCCCTCCACTATGGGCCCCTCTCCCCTAAACGACGTTAGAAATAATAGCCATACATCTTCCTCAAGAGTATGCCAATAAGATTTAGCATATAAATGAAACATATTTACTATTTTTAATTCTATAGTAATCTCAAACTTTACAGTGCTCCGTACCATAAAACTTTCACACATCCATACGCAAATATTTATCTAGATCCTCGTCTAGAGTGTCCACCAGGATTCTAGCCATGCATCGATTAATGTGTTGTGGTAACCAGCTTTTGTGCTGGCGTGCAAAGACTTTCTAGGTCAAAGGTCGCCGGAGTGCCTTTCAACGACACCGTTTTGGCAATGGGAATGACTCTGCGGTTGGTGATCAAAGTTTAAAATGTCGCTTACAGGGAATCATGAGTTGTAGCGCTCTCAAAAATCTTTCTCTGCGTTACACACATGGGCTTTCTGGATTGTTGAAACTTTGGGTTGTGAGTGTCATATCAAATCTAATTCAGTGAAAGGAAATGAGAAAGAGCGAAGAAAAAATAAAACTTTTCTTTCTTTAGGCTGAAAGAAGTTTCGCAGCAATCAACTTTTCTGTTTATCGTGAAATCTAATCTAGTCTTTCTTTTCTCCTTCGGTCCCACACTCGATATAATTACAATCAAACGACTGGTAAACAATGGAAATATTATTTCAATAAGATGAGCTTCATGTTTTTCCAATGTAAGTTGATCAATCCTTCTCATGCGCAGTTGGCGTGCTCTCGTAGACTTTCTTTAAGGTCTAAATATCACGTTAATTGAATTCTAAAATGCCAAAACTCTAGATTGAAAGTTGACTTTTAAGAAAAATAAGAAGATGTTGTTTCTTAGTTACAAAACATTTTGATTTGAAATTGTAGTCAATGCCTCTGAATTACATTCTAAAACAAAGCATCCTATTTATTTCTTAAACGAAATTTGAATCTATTAAATGCTTTAAGTTTTACTGTTCAATTCATCTGACCTTAATCTGAATTGTGTACCTCGAGCAACTGCTGAACTTAAGCCCCTGCCCCCTACCCCGCGCTCCCCAAACCTCCCGTCCCCTTTTGTTTTCAAGAGACTGGGCTTAAAGTTGTACAACCAATCTTCTCAGGTTGGGTTATTGAATTTATCACTCTTCCACTTGGCCTCTGATCAATATACTTAATTCAATGGATTCCGATCTAGGCATTCAAAACAGAGTAGAAGTGGACTTGGAGCTTCTTATACAGCATATAGATGCTGCTTTATCTGCCACAGTGACTGACAAGGTAAGCAAAACTATCCAATCCCGTTTCTAACTATTCAAGATTTTAATCTCTGTTGTTTTAATCCCCACACCTGTAAAATCAATGGCCCCGGATTAGCTCTGTAGAAAGTTGGAAATTGTTAGATATTAAATTGGAACTAATTCTTTTAGGAAGTATATGGTAGTGCTTTAAAAAGATTCTAAGTTTTTAGGAAGTATACATCTTGTAAAATGGTACAATTTGAGTGGAACTGAAGGCGTTGGAGGTCACTTGTTCAGATCCCCCGAGAGATGGCAAATTAGAACGTAATATAATGGACAAAACAATGTGTGCAGGTAAAATTTAATGAACGACATACAAGGTAAATGGAATTTACAAACCCCTTGACTCCTGGCTGGTGACATGCTAAAATTAATGTTATGACCAGAATTTTTGCTTTTGAATGACAAGAGTGCCCATGTTAAAAAGGGTGAAGATAGCATGAAATTCTCTGACTTGATTCAGCTTGTTGCTTCTGGATTTTCGGAAATATTAGAAAACCGCATCTCAGAAGGCCCTCCTGACCAGACTTTTTTATTTTGAATGATAGCGCTGCCGTAGTGACAAGGGTGAAGGTGGAATGAAAGTCTCCAATTTTGTTCAGCCTGCTACTTCTGGAATTTTTGAACTATTAGAAGGCCGCATCTCAGAGAGCTCTAAGTTATTTTCAAATCAGGTACCGTCAAATTCTAAGGAAAAGAATTCTCTTGCAGCTGGAGTAAAATGACAGTTGAAATATATTTAAAATTTGATATCTTGGCAGTCTTTAATGTGAGTGGGTTTTTTTAATTTGAGTCTTGCCAATTTTAATACAGTATTTTTGCTGTTTTATTTGTATAGAAATCATTATCCTCGAGCACATGGGCTACTGATGCAAGAACAGTGGCTTGTGATGTTCTCAGAGGAGTGGGTAATATCCACTGGAGTGCAGTTGGGCTGTTAGCAGTGGCGATTGTTCTGGAAAGGCTCGACAAGATTTCCTCAAACGATAGAGAATGTGTAGATCTTCTCCGAGGGATGAATGACTTGGCAAAATGTATTAAGCAGCTCCAAGAACTCAAAGCCCATTTGCATAAGGAGATTAGAGAAAAGATGTCTGGGGTGTTTATCTGATAATAACTGGAGCAATGATGTGTTGTTCTGTTATCCGATCTAAGAAATTATCAAAGTATGTGTTCCTTATCATCTGCATGACTTATTAACAAATGAAGATATTGCATTGATCCTTTGCATGCAGTAAGAAATGCTGACTGCATTTTTTCTCTTCTATTATACTTTGAGCCATTTCCACCTCTGTTAAATGTATTTAACCTGTTAAGTCCCAAGGCCGGAACACACTCACATATTTCTTAGATTTCCCTAGATTAATATTCTGGCCACTAGACACAATCTTACTTTGGTCCAGGTCAATAACTTGGTTACTAGAGACAATTGCTGAGCTGCCACCACAATTCAAAATCTTTATTAGGTGGCTTGGCAATGGTCATTTGCAAGCAATCTGATGGAACAGGGAAGACTAACAAAACAGGAGGAATCACCCCAGTCCTTTGAATGGTACAGGTCCAATAGTTTCAGAACGGATAGGCATCCTAGAGCTACCTTTCCAAACCCAACCAAAGAGAGATAATATTTGTGATTGTGCCTCAAGGTCAACTTCCACTGTTTGCTCACTAGTTATTAAGACCTTGAAAAGAACTTCAGTAAATAACTTATGAGGCATATGAAAATCCATGTACTGAAATCTCCTTCAACCCATCATAGGCTAGTCTCTGCGTGGCACCTTAATAGCAAGAAAGTAGGATTACATGCCATCCCATTAAGCATATCTAAATCTTAGCTTCCATTTAAAAAACTCGGATTAAACTCGGATTTTTTATAAATATAAAGACAACTAAAATATTATTGACAAACAATTCATATTAAAGAGCTTAGTATTTATAGTTAAGGTCCTTTACTTTGCCATGATTGACATCTCGGAGAGTTCTTCCTCTCAAGGAGAACTTTCTTACCTGACTATGCTAGAAATGATTTTTACATAACCCTCTAAAATCTCAGAGGTAACAAGCACAGAATGCCATATGATGTTGATCCTAATCTAAATTAGCATGATTTCCTTCCATATTTTAATTGGTTTTGAATTCCCAACAATGTCCTATTTAGGCTTGACACAACTGTATAATATTTGCAGGTCATAACAAAGATTGATTGAATATTGGACCAGTCACCAGACTCACCACACACATCACCTCCATCTGATTTTCAAATATTTAAGTTTGGTTGATTTTATCTTCAAAATTATTGTACAGGTTCATGCTGTCTACAAAGATACGGGAAGAACTTAATTTTCTGAGGGGACAAGTAGATCATATGTTCAGAGATATTATGTTACAAGTGCAATTGAAGACACTGTTTTCTTTTATTTCATATACATCACTTCAATCCACTCCAGAAGCCCCAGGTAATCGATTGCTCACTATATGTTCTCACATTTTTGTTTACAGATTCAATATTTCATATTATTAGTTGGATGTCCTCCTATATTTTAAGTCTTATCTTTGCAGTTTGCATAAACAGGTGGGATTTGGTTGCAGTCCGAGAAAGATGTAGCGGAAACGTCATCCCAAGGACAAATTCATAGAAATGCAATTTCTTTCAACTCACAGCAAACAAACCACCACCAACCCTTTAACTGGAATCATGGTCACTCTTCACAAATTGCTAGCCATAGGAGCAATAATCACTATCAAAGGAAAGGAATAATATCGTGCATTGTTCGGGGAATCAAAGGAGGCAGAAAAACAGTGGGTGATGAAAAATACAAGCGTTTAGTCATGCAAAAACAAATTAGGGATTTAGATCGAGGCACAACTATGTTCCAATTCAATGAAATTCAGATTGCATGTCAAGATTTTCACCCAAATAACAAGCAATTCGAATGGGGATTTGGGTCTTTATATAAGGTAATCAATAAAATAAATCATTTACAATTTGATTTGTAAACTGTAGGACATTCATAAACTGTAGGACATTCATACCCCATTGATTATGTTATATGTGGCAAGTTTCATGACGATGCAGCTTTTCTACTACAGGGAACTTTAGCAGATGGTAGGCAATTGGCCATAAAGCGACTAAATGAACAAGGAAAGAGCTTATTTATGAATGAATGGGGCATTGCTTCACGCTTACAACATCGTAACATAGTAAAGTTGTTCGGCGTTTGCATTGAAAGAGAAGAGATATTGCTTATTTACGAATATATACCTAAAGGAAGCCTTCTAGACCTTTGCTTCAGTAAGTAAAGAATAACCATTGTTTCTTTCAAATGCTTTTAAATTGGGAACCTACATATATATGGTATGAATTCCTACATATGATTTTGACTGCAATTGCAGATCCTTTGAAGGTCCCAGTCCTTGACTGGGGAAACCATTTGAATATAATACAAGGTGTAGCACGTGGGCTGGTATATCTTCATGAGGATTCTGGGATTTGCGTAGTGCATCGAGATATAAAACCCAATAATATATTACTCGACGACAATTTGAATGCCAAGATTGCAGATTTTGGTCTGGGAGTAGTCTTAGATAAAAATGGCATCCATCAAACTATACCAGTTGCTGGAACAGAGTAAGATACATGTCATAAAAAATTTAATTGTTAGAACGTAATTATACTTGTGTTAATTAGAAAAATGTTATAATTTTGGCTTGCACAGAGGTTATATAGCTCCAGAATTGGAGTCTGATGGTCGACTCACAGAAAAAGCGGATGTTTTCAGCTTTGGTGTGTTCATCTTAGAAATAATGTCTGGCAGAAGACGTGGAATTTAATTCCCCCTTTCCAGGCCTTGTGAAGTGGGTGGGTATATAACCTTAGAATTTTCTTTTATGTCAAGTATGCACTCTTTACGTCACGTCTTTAATGTGAAATTGTTTTTGTTCGACAGGCGTGGCATCTTCACGAGGAGAATCGCCATTTCGATCTGGTAGACACCAGATTAATTTGTAGTGAAATTTTTGACTCAAAAATAGTAATGAGAGTGATACTGATTGCCCTTCAGTGCACTCAAGAGGCGAGATTTAGGCCTTCCATGTCAAAGGTATCATTCTTGTTGTCACTGTCTAGTGAAGAAATTGGCATGCCTACACTGACAAAGCCAGATTATCTCTATAAGAGCTAATTGGCCACCTTTCTTGATATTATTATAGTGAATTTCCTGTCACAAACCATAATTTCTTCCTAAGCTTTTACTCAGATTCACAAGTTTGTACATCATCTTAACTCATTCAACAGTTCCATTCAGATTTCCTTCATAATTACATTTACAAGTACAGTACATCAAAAGAGCACTGAGCTATGCTTTGAAAATTTTCCGCTCTATCAAGAATTCGCTAGCAACTAAATTTAGAGATTGCTTATAACACTTATTCTCATTTCATATTTTCAAGTTTGTATCCAAAATATTCTTACCAACAACATTCTATAGGTGTGGTACATTAACCTTATTGGCTTCATGTAGCACTGTGTATGTGGGTTTGGACTGTGTGTATTAAAGTGAGGATGTCGTTGCCCATTTGTAGCCCCACCAGCTGAGCCCTGTTAATGCCCAGATTTTATGAACAAGAAAAATACGAAGGATACTAAATGTAATTAATTATTTAGTTTTGATTTTCAAAAATTTATACAAATTATAAAAAAAAAAAAATTATTAAAATTATTCAACATAATGGCACATGACAAGGAAAATGAATCTGTTCATGGATAACTTGGGATAACTTGTGCAAGAGAGGGTTTCAGGGTCCCTCGATGTGTGTTTTGTGTTGTAATAGTGAAGAGAGTGTGTCTCATCTCTTCTTCCAATGTTCCTTTTCTAGGAGGCTTTGGCATCTTTGGTGGGATGTGTGGAACCAGACTTGTTGGCATGTTTCTTCTTTGGCGGAGTTCTTTGCTCGGTGGGGGAAAGCCCCTGTTAAAACCTCTTTTCTTCAAGATGCTTGGGCTCTAGAACCAACTTTTATTATCTGGCATATCTAGCTGGAAAGGAATCGTAAGATTTTTCAAGATGTGAAGATGGTTATCCAACATTTGTGGTGGAGGATTCTTTATTCTTTGAGAGAAACTACTGTGACCAAGTGTGACTTGGCTAAGGGGGTGGATCTTGGAGACATTGCTTTTTGTACTCGTCTTAATCTTCCTCTTCAGAGGGGGGCTGCTCATAGTATTGGTCAAATTATGAGAAATAGATGTTATCATCCTCTTCGGAAGATAAATAGGGAGGGGCATTGGCGTCCTCCTCCTCAGGGTGTGTTGAAAATCAACATAGATGGTTCTTCTTGCGAAAATCCTAGCCATGCTGGTATTGGAGGTGTTGGGCTGACTAGTTCTGGGACTGTTGAATTTATTTTTTCTGTTTATAAGGGTTGGTATACTAACAATGTGATGGAGGCTCTTGCCATTTTATGTGTTGTAGAGCATGGTTGTGCTCTCTGGTGGACACGGATCATTTGTGAATTTGATTCTCAAGTGGTAGTGACCTTGCTAAAGAGGCAGCAATTAGAGGGTGTGACTTGGCAGTTGGCTGTTATTATAAAACAGATCCTTAATCTGTGTACTTCCTTGGATTTTGTTTCTTTATGTCACATTCCGCATGAATGGAATAGGGTAGCAGATTGTTTGGCTAAATGGGCTTCTGATTATTTGCAAGATAGGAATATTTTTGAAAGGGGTCAGTTACTCCCGGATTTGTTACAAAAGTTGGACCAGCTATTAAAGATTGATAGGGTAGAGTAATGCCATGCTTTGTATTGCTCTTTTTGGTTTGAGTAAATTTTTACCCCTCTTTTAGTTAAAAAAAAATATCCATCTCTATATCTAATCTCAAGTGCATATCCAATAATTCCCATTCCATTGCTTAGGAAGACAGTTACAGTGCTTCTAACTTTTAACGATGTAAAAGATTATAGAAAAATTTGTACAACTGAGGTATAACAGTACCAATAGGTTTTGTGAGAACAGTTGAAAGCCAAATAGCCCAAATCTATAAAATGGGGCACCAATAATGCAGCACAATTACAAACTAAAAATTAAAAACAGCATTCATGAATTATTGGTTATTTCTGAGGCAAAACTATCTTATAACAAACTCCTGAAAGGCTCTTCCTGTACATTATTATTCATTACTCAAACAACATTCATCAAACATGAGTTATTTCTTGAAGGTTAACATAGCTTATAACCAACTTATGAATGGGCCTTCATGATACACTCTTAATTCCGATACGTTTTCCCGTGCTACTGTCATCGAACAGACTAAATCCAAAAACCATATTCACAGCATCCTAGTTGCTCTCATGCAGTTAAATATTGCCATTCTTCAAAATATATGATTACAAGCTTTGACTTTCTAACAGGCAAACAAATTAAACTTTGTTTCCTAATAATACAAACAAATTCATTCTCAATTCATTCATAAGCAATTTCAATTAACACATTAGTTATGATAGTATGTATACATGCCAGCTATAGATTGCAATTTTTCTAAAACCACAGCCACAGTGGTTGACCCTCTTCAACATTTGTCTTATACTAAAGCATTGATAAGCTAACTAATAGCAATAACATTCATGCAAGCGATCCCTTTCCTGTGCTTACAGGCAGATGCAACCAAAAACACGCTCAAATTGCTAATTATTCTCAACAGCATCCATAGGGAATGCTAATTTATCTTCCACTTCAGCATTCAGGTAACACATACTTCTTATTAGGACTGTGGGTACATATCATATTGAAAGCAGAGCACAAAGTGCATTATATTGCTGTAATCAAGATCATAATTAATTAATTTCCCTCAAAAGGCCTCTGTCGATTGTCCATTAAGATCAGTTATCCTTTATTCTAGTTAGTCATATTCTCTCTGTTTTTGTGAAACTCTTCAATAGCGTGTCCATTAAATCCAATAGAGTAAATGTTAACCCACAAAAATTTATTAAAAAACACTCTAGTACTGGTCAAGAAGACCATATCCTAGGAATAACACTTCCCATATTTTAACAAAATTTCCTTACGAGTGAAATCTATTCTTACATATAATCCAACACATTTCTTCTAGAATACAAAGCAATCATTCTTTTGAGGTTACATGGCCCTGACACTAATTATTTATTACCTTGCAACGCACAGGAGAAAGACATAGCTTATTCCTTAATTTCTCACTGTTCTTGACTTGGTATGTTAGAACACAATAGAGTCTAACAACAATGCAATAGCCAAAGGATGAGGTAGGCATCCTATCTTCTTATTAGATTAAATTGTCATTATTCAGTACCATTACATCATTACTGGAGGAAGTAAAAGGATTCAAGGGATTTTTGTTAAGTCATTTCTTGGAAGCTACTACGATACCCCTTATTGACCCTGCTCCATTATTGACTAAAAACCAAATCATTATATGCATCTATGTGCTGCTCTATCGCAAAGATAGAATATATTCTTGACACACACTATCAAATCAGGAAATAAACTGTAGTGTTAGTTTTGATACAGTACCAAACCAGGAAATAAACTCTAGTGTTAGTGATTAGTCTTAGAACTACTAGAAGTCTTTTGTCTACTGACGCCTTTGGCTGTTATTAGGTACTTTTAAATTTAGTAGCAGCTGGGAATTGGAAAGGTTCGAAGATGGTTATTCTGGAATAAAGAGTTTAATTTGTAGTTCCATTTCTGATAATAAGAGCTGTGTGTTTGCTGAGTTTTGTTTGGCACTGCTCATTTGTAGTGTATTTCTCTTCTTCGCTGCTGTGTTCATTTATGTACCTGCAACAGGGTTATTTAACTCGCAGTAAAAGGTGTTGTCTGTATCACTTTGGTATTAGAGCAACAAAAAATGGTTTAGAGAGGAGTCTGTCTGAACTGAGGAAGGAGAGGCAGGAGGAATGCACGGCTGCAAAGGAATAATGATGAAGAATGGCTCAAGAGATTAGAAGCCATCGAGGCTAGACTGCATCTAGATTGTTCTGAAGAAAAACAAGAGATCATGAGAAATACACCTAAAGGGGTAGATCCTATGGAGAGGCTCACTGAGGTTGTTTCCAGTCCAGGATCAAGAGTGAAGGTTGAGATTTCAAACTTCAGAGCTGAACTTAGACACAATTTATTTATAGATTTGACCTTGAAATTGGAGAGATATTTTGAGATGGAAGACATTGATGAAGATGACCAAAAAAGGTAAAAATTGCAGCATCAAAATTAAGTCTCATGTTCTTCTATGGTGGGGAATTTGTACAGTTACGAGAAGAAGACAGGGAAAGGACAATATCAAGTTGTGGCCCAAGATGTTGAAGCATCTAAGAGCTGGATTTCTGCCTTGAGACTATTAGAAAAAGTCATTTAGAGAATTTCAAAACCTAAGGAAAAGGGATAAGTTGATGCAAATTTATACCAAACAATTCATGACGCTGCAAATCTGAATTGATATACAGGAGAATGAAGGACTAGTAGCAGCCACGTATGTTAATGGGCTAGGGTTTCAACTTCAAGATGAACTAGCCTTAATTGAAGTACATAATATGAAGGAGGCATATGAATGTGCTATGAAAGCAAATGAAAAACTGTATCAGAAGGCAAAATGCTGAGTAAGAGAAGTGATAGCACTCCAAATAAAGGAAAGTAAGGTTCCTCCAAAAATACTAAAGGAGAAGAGACTGAGGAAAATGTGAAACTCAATTTCAGAGGAAGGGGAGGCTTTAGAAGTAGAGGACGATGACAACAATCTTATGGAGATTAGAAGCCATTAAGATCGCTCAAAAAGCTCAAGACTGCCCACTAAATCCAAAAACTTCAAAACAAGCAATACTAATAGAAAAAGAGAAGCCACAAGCCATATAACTAGAGACTAAAATTGGAAAAAAAACTGATGTTGGGAAAGACCCTGGTGGCAGTTAAACAATCCACCTTTAAACAACAATAGGAGAAGGAAGAATGTTTTCGAGACAGATGCATGTGTCAAGGAAAGGTATGTAAATTGTAAAGTAATCATAGATGGTGGATTAATAGACAATTGGGTATGAAATGGTAAACATTTCTTGTATTAATATATCAAAACCATACAAGATTTCTTGGTTGAAGAAATATCAAATTGTGCTCATGGATAAGTGTTTTTCTATTACCTTTAATATTGGGCCCTGTGAAGACTAGGTACTTTGTGATGTAGCACTTATGGATACTTGCCATTTGTTGCGAAGTTGGCCCTGACAATTTGACAGAAATGTACAGTCCACCATGGTAGATAAAATACCTAGGAGATACAACATGAGGGGAAACGGCATATTTTGAAGCCTTCTAGAGGAAAAGATTTAATGGAAACAGTATATCTGTCCTTGTTTAATGTGGGCTGGAAGGAGTTTCTCAAAGGCTCCAAGGAAGAGACTTGTTATTTATTATACCCTAGAGAAAAGGCACAGTATGATCAGCAAGAGATCCCATTGGAGGCGTAGAAAATGCTAAATCAATAGTCATATTTAACTCCATCAAATTTACTAGCTAGTTTGCTTCCTTCACAGGGCATTACCCATCAAATTGATGTAATTGTAGTAGACAAACTCCCAAGTCAAGTTGCTCACAGATTGACACCTCCAGAGAATGAGGAAGTGAGAAAGCTAATTATTGAGTTTTTGGAAAAGGGATTTGTAATCTAAAGCATGACTTTGTGTGCCACACCTAGTTTACTCTCTCTGACGCAGGAGCATGGATATTAATTTCTTTTTAGGGCCTGCAATTGCTGACCAGATCTTCTAGTTGTGCAGTTTCATTTCTTTTAATGCTGAGCGGCCCCATTTGACATGCTTTTTCTCTTTTTATTCCTGAATTCATTGGTGGCGGTTACACCCCTTAATTGTTTGACAGCTTATTATGGGTGAATGGAGACAGTTTGGTAATAGCTGACTTATTTCTACTCTTAGTCTGAGTTTTACTTCCCCCGATGGAGCCTTCAAGGGAGATATCATTTAAAATAGGGAGTCTTAATGAGAGGTGGCAGCAGTAAGGAGTTGAGCAGCAGATTTATATACTCTATTCAGAAGTCTCTTTGAAAATGTATCCGGGAGTTTGGGAAAAAGAAAATAGATTGTTGTTTCTGTTCTCTTGGTTCGAGGTAGGATAAGGGTCAAAGTAATTTTGGTCGAAATAGGGAGAGAATTTTCTGTGGGCAAAGAGTATAATTCCTGAGTCATAGCTGGTATCCTTAGGATGGTAGTCCTTTTGGTGGTGTTTATAAGAAAAATCTGTGGCCTTCAAACATGTAATTAGTATTATTGTGGAATGAACTATGACTTTTGGGTGAGTAGTCTGTGTGGGTGTTTTATTTAATATAAATTTGTTTTTGTTTTTGTTACTTTATTTTTGCAATCTCTGTTGATCTTTAGGTGAGCTGTTTGAATCAACAACCTTTCATTGAGGTCTTGATTTAGGTCTATGTCAATCAATATCAAAGAGAGGTCCATCCTTGGGTTGAGCGTGTGAGAAGACCTCTGCTAGTGTTGAGGAAGACATTCGATAAAAATGAACTTCAAGCGGGGCACAGATAGACATTGTGGGAGAGTTGAAGCACCCAAAACTGCAGATTTGGCTCAAGGAATGAGGGAGATCCTAGCAAGATTGGCTACAATAGAGACAACCCAAAGAAGGGGAGTTCACCTTAAAGATGTTAGTGAGGAAGAAGGAGAAGTGAATCAAGAAACTCAAGGACATGAAGAAGAGGTGGTGGAGGTACGCCTAGATTGGATGCACTTAATTATAATGGAAGCCCGAATGGTGAGGAACTCATAGATTGGATTTCAGAGATGGAAAGATACTTTGACTATGAATCTATGAAAGATCCTAAGAAGGTAAAATTTGCTTGCACAAGGTTAAAAGGCCATACAAACTTTATGGTGGGACTATATACAAATTGAAAGACAAAGAAAAGGGAAGGAGAAAATTAAAAGATGGGATAAAATAGTGTCAAAATTGAAGACCAAATTCTTATCTCTGGATTATTAGTTGAGTCTATTCAAAAAATTACAAAACTTAAGACAAAGGGAAGAAGATGTGAAAAAGTACATTGAGGACTTCTACAAACTCACTATAAGGATAGGACACGTAGAAGATGACCCAAAAATGATAGCAAGGTATATGAATGGATTGCATTTAAATATCCAAGATGAAATTAGTTTGTTGAACTTTAGAAGCATCAAAGAAGCCTATCAAGGTGCCCTAAAGGAAAAAGAGAAGTTGTTTAGAAGACAAAAAAATAATTTAAGAGGAAGAGGAATGTCTACTGTAAACAAACAAATCGTAGTAGGGAACAACAAACATGTGAAGAAGAAATTGGTATTCACAAAATAATGATTCCAATCAAGGTACAAAAGGAAGAGGAGATTTCTCGAAAGGAAGAGGTTATTATGGAAAAAGGTAGAGGAAGAGGCTTTGCAGGATCGTGCTACCAATGTGGAGAAGTTGGGCATAGGGCATTTGAATGTCCTCAAATTCAAAAAGTAATAGTAAAGAGTATGGCTAGAAACCATGTTGCACTGTAAGAAGATGCAAAAAGTGTTGCATCACCTCAACATCTCCTCAACATCTAGAAGAATCGGAATAGGGAGATCCATTAATGTTCAAGAGAGTGTTATATAAATCATAGAAGGAGAAGAAAGAACTTGAACAAAGAAGAAATGTATTTAGGACTATGTGTAAATCAAGTGGAAAATGTTGCAAGGTGATTGTGGATAGTGGAAGTATAGATAATTTAGTCTCTTGAGAAATGGTGGAGAAACTCAGTTTGAAGAAGCTTAAGCATCCCAACTCATATAAGGTTTCATGGTTGTAGAAATAACATCAATTAATGGTAAGTGATGTGCTTAGTCAATTTTCAGATTGGTAACTATAAAGATGAAATTATGTGATTAATTGTCGATGCTTGTTGCATTCCATTGGGTAGACCTTGATAGTTTGATAGAGCTTAGCTATGTATGATCGAAGGAAAAATATGTACACTATTGTGAAGAATGAAGATAAATTTACTTTAAGCTCATTGAAGGAAAAAGTTGAAATAGGTAGCAACCTTATAGCATGTTTGCGTGTAGAGAAAATGCTATTGAAGACAACAAAAGAAGTTGGGTCTGGTTTAGACGACGTAGGTAAATTTAAGATTTTGAATGTTAAAGAACAAAGTAGTATTGATGGTAAACGTAAATTTTCCAAGGAGGTGAAGGAATGCTCAAGGCGAGACACTAAATATGTTGTTTTTAAGAGTAAGAGGTAGAAATTTCAAGTTGGGGATTTGGTATTTGCTCATGTAAAGAAGGAAAGATTTATAAAATGGATTCATGATTAGTTAAAAAGGAAGGTACCAGGACCATGTTAGGTCTTGAAGGAATTTGCAATGGGTGTTTATAAGATAGAGCTTCTAGAGAAAGTAAATATCTCACCAATTTTTAAAATGAAGGATTTGTATCCTTATTATGAAGGAGAAACAAGTGTAGAAGTAAATGAGTTTTTAGTTGTATATAGATGGATAAGAAAAGGAAGCAGACAAAAATGAATGTAGATAAGGAATGTGGAAATTTGATGAAGAAAAGTCAAAAAGATGAAGAGATTATCTAGATCAAAGGCAAAGATGGGATTTCAATCCGAAAATTCTCCAAATGTTCATGGAACATTTTTTCTTACCCAACAAGTCTCATGGAAGAGCATGGACATTAATTTCTTTTTAGGGCATGCAATTGCTAACTAGATCTTTTAGTTGTGTAGTTTCATTTCCTTTAATGCTGAGTGGCCCCACTTGACATGTGTTTTCTCTTTTTATTCTTGAATTCATTGTTAGTTTTTATGCCCCTCATTTTGGTGTTGATGGCTATCATAATTAATTGTTTGATAGCTTATTATGGGTGAATGTAGACAGTTTGACAATAGTTGATTTTTTATATTCTTAGCATGAGTTTTACTTCCCTAAATGGAGCCTTGGAGAAAATCGAAAGAGAGATATCATTTAAAATAGGCAGTCTTAATGAGAGATGGTAATAGTAAGAAGTTGAGTGGAAGATTTGTATACTCTATTTAGAATTTTCTTTGAAAAAGATAGAGGGAAAAGTAGAGAAAATATTAAGGAGTTTGGGAAAAAGAAAATAAATTATTATTTTTGTTCTCTTGGTCTAAGGTAGGATAAGGGTTGGAGTAATTTTGGTAGAAGTAGGAAGAGATATTTTTCTATGGGAAAAGAGTTTAATTCATTAGTCATAGGTGGAATAGAATCCTTAGGATGGTAGTTATTTTAGTGGTGTTTGGAAGAAAAATGTGTAGCATTAGAGCATGCAATTAGTATCACTGTGGAAGTAAGCATGAGTTTTGGGTGAGCATTTTCTATGGTTTTTTTGTTTTGTTATCTATTTTTACATTTTAATGATTCATGTTGTAGTAGGTTGGGGTTGAACAATCTGAGTGTTGGTGCTAGGAGTTATCAGTCAAATAACTATATGAAGGGTAAGTGCACAAGGATGGTTCCCAAAAAGGGGGCTTAAGTGGCCACTTTTTTTTTGAAATAAGGAAATACTAACCTTGGACGTGAAATTGAAGATACTTACACTCAAAATATTGAGATGGAACAAAAAGAAGGATTCAAGTGCTCTGAGTCTACTTTCTAAACTACTAATTTATTTTGAAAATGGTTGAGATTAAGGGGTTCAAAAAAGGGATGTACACAAATTGGTGTTGTTTTTGTCAGAAAAACATAACATAGCAACTCTTGTATGACCCTCGTATAGTGAAACTTTTTTTTAGAATTTTTAAAATCACTATGGTCAGAAGTTAGCTAATAGTATGTAGTTAATGCATGATTTTTCTGATAATTTTTTAATGAATATTTTATTTTTTACTAATTTTCGAAGTGGATACTTCCTGAAAAACAAAAATTTGGTCATGCTACCCCTACAAATTTTGGAAACTAATTGATTTTTTTTTTAATTTATAGAATGAAGTCTAGTTTCTAAAAATGTAATTGATTTGAAATTTTGATGAACAGTTAATTTATAATGAAAAACACCAAACACTATTTTTCCAAAAGAGACATACAAATAGAAAATTATGGATTACAGGCAGTAACATTGTCGAGAAAGTGAAAAATTACATCGTTGGATAGCTAAGAGAACCTAACATTACCCAGGATATTTGATTTGTTTGATATTGAACCATGTGCGATCCACGGTGATGAGCCGCGGGCAATTATGTGAAAAATTGTAGAATTTGCAAAAACACATCTTTGGTCGTTGGGAATGCCCTCCAAGCCTTTGGGTTGGTATTCCAAGGAAAATACCAAACCCAAGGCTTGGGGATTCCAAAAACAAGATATAACGCAAGCACGTTATAACACACTTGCATTATATGTCACTTTTGACATTTTTTTTGGTTTGTCGGGAGCATGTCTAGCAAGACATAACACGAGTGCGATATAACACGCTCACATTATCTCTTGCTTTATTTTAAATGCATATTGAATGTATGTTTGTATGCACATGTATGCTTGTATGTCATGTATGTCATGTATGTATGTATGTATGCCTGTATGTATCAATGCATGTATATTGTATGTATGCCTACTTGTATGTAAGATACGTGCATGTACATGTATGCTTGTATGTATGTACATATGTATTATGCTTACATATGTATGTCTTTAGAGGGAGGGAGAATTTTAAGAGAGAGAGAGAGGGTGGAAGTGAGAGTTTAAGAGAGAGGGAGTGGGAGAGAAGGGGTTGGAGTGAGAGGGACTTAGCTAGGTAGGATGGGAGGGATAAAGGGAGTGAGAGAGGGGAGGTGGGAGAGAGAGAATTGAGAGAGAGGGAGAGAGACAGAGAGAAAGAGAGAGTTGTGCAGGTAGGGTACCAAAGGGAGAGACTTGAGAGTGTGAGGGGAGGTGAAAGGGATAAAGGGATAAAGTGAGAGTTTAAGAGAGAGGGAGTGGGAGAGAAGGGTTGGGTGGCCGAGGGACTTAGGAGTAAGTGCAGTTGGAGTCCACGGCGTGGAATTTTCCTTAGCCAAAAATTGAAATCAGCTGACAAGCGGGATCGATTTAATAATGGGATCGTTAGGTTGGATCAGAACACGAGACGAAAGGATCCCACTTTTTAAAATGGGATCCGTTCCCGTCCGAACTCGAACCAAAGAGAGCAGCAGGATCCCAATTTTTTAATAAGCGAAGGATCCGTTGTAAAACCGCAGGATCGATTTATAAATAACGGGATCCCGAGTTATATAAATCGGGATCCCGTTTCATACTGTTATTTTTTTTTTTTAAAAACAACAGTTTTCACTGCTGCGAACGGGACCCCGAGTGGCTTGGCGACAGCGACCTCAACACCAACTACAGGTACCCCACTTCTTCGCATTTTTTTGGTTTGAATTGAAATTTTAAAAGAAATACGTTAATTTAGCATGTTTTTTTTTCAATTTATGTCACGTTTTAATTTTTTTTTAATTGTTATATTAGAATTCAATAGTTGTCAAATTAGATGAAAACTTGCAATGAAATTTAAATGTTTTTTAATAAAATTGAGAAATAAAACCTTGAATTGAGTTTTAGAAACAAATTTTAACTTTTAAATCTTAAATTGTTCGATTAAACCCCAAAAAAATTGATTTTGAAAACACTAATTGAAACAAAACAAAAAAATTTGCATTTCAAAACCCTAAAGATCGAAATGAAATAAAACATCGCATTTACAAATCCACATCGAGCTTTTTGAAACCCTAAGTTCAAATCAAACGAAAAAAATTGAATTTGAAAACCCTAGTTTGAATTGAAACGAAAAAAATTCATTAAAAACCCTAATTGTTTAAAACTGAAACCCTAAATTGAATTGGACGAAAATTATTTAAAAGGCCACTATAAGTTTGCTAGAGCCCTGGACCCTAAAGGCTGTAAAATCTAAGAGCCCATAATGCTAAAGCATTTGAAATTTATGAACCCTAGACCCTAATCTTTCATTGGACATACCTAAAATTATGTAGGTTCAATGTCAAGAATGGGTCTATTTGGTAGATTTATGAAAACTGTTTTGAATATCTAGAATGCCATAAAAGTATAATTATAGCAATTCCAATTGGAAACACTTCCAGGTACATATATATCCTAGATAATAATCCACCCATCCTCAATCATAATGGATTATTTGGCAATTAAGAGAGATTCAATTTAACCATAAAATTACCTATATTTTGATACTATATAGATTTATGTGGAAGGATAGAAATGCATCAATATGCTTTGTGCCATATTTTATGAATATTAATATTTAAGAAAAATCTAGATAAGATTGACCTAAGTAGATGATTTATGTAAGGGATTTTTAGTGAACAAGTGACACACCATGGAGATAGGGATGGTATTTAAATTCTTATTTATAAATATAGTGTACCCCCTTTAAATTTGTATTTGGTTTTTATAATGAGTTGAAATTATCAATGTGTTACATAAAAGAAATTTGTGCTTAGATATATTTAAATTAGATAATAAAGATATAGTTATATAAAATAGGGAATCCAACATGAGGAATAAACCTTTAATGTGCCATTGTGTGCATCTAATTTATGCCAATGATTTTAGTAAGAGTGATCGTCTAAGAGGATGAAATAAGCCTTGAAAAATTGTAAGATCTAACACTATTTTAATGTAGTTTTATACGTGTGTACATGTCCACTATGTTTTTTGAGTTTATGTTAATGTAAGATAAGGAGGATTGGTGGATATATTTGAAATCTAAAGAAAAAACAAAACTGATGTGAATATATAGATATATATTTGTAAAATGATTCTTTAACTTATCTATATTAAACATTGTATATTATCTCTATATTACTATCATGGCTTGATTTTCATTATGTCTACTAAATGTTGCTATATTTATTCATTGTTGTAATTAAATTATAGGGCTCAATGTGTAATCTATTTTACATCAAATTTTATAGTAGACTTATAATCCTAGAATGTTTGTAAATTTAATAGCTAACAAATAACTTGATAGGTGCAACTAAAAACCAAAAAATGTGGTTTGATTTATCTCCATTAGGTTGGAAAGCTAAAAAATCTACTAGGTTTATCCCTATTAGGTTGAAAACCCAAAAGTGTAGCTTAATAAACTTACAAGTGGTGAAAACTCACAAAAGCACTAGAAACTAATATTTGCAAAACTACCCTTGACATATCAAAAAAAGCCAAAGGTCACCATATGTCATACCTATATAGGTTGTATAGTTATATTGGATACCTTATAGTATCTCCTATTGGTTATATATGTTTGAAGATGACATTAGCAACACATCCCTACATTTATATGAGATATATTATTAACATGTCGTGTTACACATATGCTAAGATACTCAAATATGGATAAGGAGAACTAGGGAATATATATTAGAAGAGAAAGATATACTAAGCTATCCAATATTATATTTTTGTACTTAGTGTAGAAGAGAAATTCTAGACCAAGAATGCAAGTGCAAACTCAATACTCTACTTCTAATGAAAGGTAAATAAAATAATGAAAGATTAGAGAAGCATAATATGTTCCATAACATTCTTTTATGGCTCTAAATGTATGTGTTGAAGTTGCTCTTTGGTTCTCTAATGTGATAACATATACATACAAATTTTATCATATGGAAACATTTGGGGATGTCATTATTTTTTAGAGTTGAGGGGAAAGGAATGGAGGACTAGGTTTTTTTGGAATCGAGGACTAGAATCATGAGAGAATTTTTGAATTTGAATTTGAGAGGGAAGAGAGAATTAAATGTAGGTGGTTGGGTTGATGGAGGGCTTGTGTTGACTTGATTAGGTAGATGGGAATAATTGAATGCTAATTTGAATTTGGATTGAAGGTCTAAGTTGGAAATGAATGGCTATGATTAGTCTAATTGATTTGATGGCTAGGATAGATTATTAATTTCATTTTAGATTTGATGAAGTGGAAGTAAGTTACATTAGTTTGAGTTTGGATTGGTGATTTGGAATTATTTTAATTTTAAGCTATGGATGTGACATGATTATCCCCTTAATGGTTGATTAAAAGTTAGGATTTGGGGATTTTAGCTAATTAAATAATAAACTCTAAAGTCTAAACCATAAACCCTAAAGCCATTATTTTTTCTTAGGCTCTTAATGAAATTTGGTTGTCTTAGGCAACTCCACCAAATTTCATTACCTTATGCCATGTAATTGTTTCCTAGGATCTTGCAGCATGTAGATCCCCTTAAGCTATCCTATTACCTTAAACCCTAAACTCTAAAGTCTAAACCCTAAAGCCATCATTTTTTCTTTAAAGGCTCTTAATGAAATTTGGTTGCCTTCGGCAACTTCACCAAATTTTATTCATTTGAGCCATGTCATTTTCTCCTAGGACCTCACTAGACGTAAATCCCCTTAAGCCATCATGTCACCCTAAATCGTAATTCAATTTTCTTAAGGGGTTGACAATATGACATTTCTTAAGGGGATCAATGAAGTTCTTAAAATTTGGTGATCAAAGTTGCCCAAGGCCCAACCAAATTTAACAATAATAAGATCCTGCAAGATTATACAATATCAATTTAGTTAGTTGTATTTTCATTCAAATAACATGTGCCTTAGACATATAAATGAGGCTTATATATAATTTTATCATTTGTATTCAATTATTTAAGGCCATTTATATTGAATGGTTTAACTTGGTATTTCCTAAACATGTATCTTACATCTTGAAATTACAAATCTAATGTAGGTTCACTCATATCTTGAAGATCTCATGGATCCATTCAATAATATTCGCAATCCACCTCCACGCCATCCATCTCCAACACCTTCACCTCCACCTCCGCCCACTCCACCTCGTAACCCCCCACCTCCACCACCTGAAATCAATGAGCATGCTCATTTGCAAGCAAAAATCAATGCTTCTGCTAGAACCATCCAAGATCAAATCAACATTAGCCAAAATGAAGAATGTGTCGCACCTCCTGTGAGGATGTTTGCATCTAGGATGCAAACCCTTGTTGATGCTGTCAGGGCTATGGATGGGATCGTAGATGAGCATCGACAATGGCAAGAGGAGAGGAGAACTCCTAATTTTGAAAAGGAAAACACAAAGAAATGAATATTTATGCAGTAGAGAGCCATAATAGTTTATAAATTAAAACAATGATCTTAAATAGTTATGAATTTGTAAATTTGGTGAACGATGGATATTTTGTGTGATGAATTTATAAATTTGGTTCCAAATGGATATTTTTAGTGACATGAATTTATGATTTTGGTTGTATATGGATATTATTAGTGACATGGATTTGTGAAGTTAGTGGAATTTATGAACTTATAATGAATAGTATATAATAGTATATATTTAATGACTATCTATTAGATCATGATTTCTCCTGCTGAAAAATTGTGTGTGTGTTAAAGACATAAAATGAGATTTTGTGAATGTTTCAAGTTTATTGTTTAGTATGTATTTGCATGTATTAAAAATTTGCATAATAGTTCTTAAATTTTGAAATTTGTATATGTATGTATGTATAGTTTAGTTTAATGATTTGTACGCATGCAAATTATGCATCATATTTTTTATTTTAAATGTACATGTACATACATTTAATTTTTAATTTTGTATGGACATGCTCTTGGGTTGAACAATCAATGTATATATATGTGCATTTCAATTAAATATATGAGCTTAATATATATGTTGCTCATCCTATTTCAATTATTTATATATGATCTTAATTTTTGTATGCACATGGGTCCTATTTTGTATGATTTTAAATGCAGGTGCACATTATATCAAGCATATATCATGGATGATTTTAACATTGATGATATCATCAATCCACCACCTGAGCCACAGCCAAATCCGCCTCCCTCCCCACCTCCACCTCCACCTCCACCTCCCCTTCCCCCTCCCCCTCCCCATCATATGCCACCTCCAACACCTATGGCATCTGATGAGGCTCGCTTGAGAGCACGAATAAATGATCAAGTCGCATCCTTACAAAATCAAATAAATGCTATGCAGAGTCAAGCATTGATTGCTCCTATGTGAGGCGTTTTTGCATCACATGTGCAAAGCGTTGTTGATTCGATAGGATGATGATTAAGTCTTGATAGGCATCGTGAGAGAGAACAAATGAAGCAATTTTATTGATGGTCTCTCTTATAAACAAATGAACCTTAAAATTAAAAATCCCATCCTAGCCCCCTACTTTTCTTGACCTGGGTACGGAGCAACCCATTTCCACCCAACAAATCTAGAATATCCATGAGGGTAGGGTGTGTACATCCATGGTGATTACACATATTTTTTGGGATCGATGGTACTCTATGGTTTTGATAGTCCCCACATGCTAGTGGGGTGCCCATTGTATTTTTGAAAACTGTATGTAGAGTTTGTTTTGGGGAAAAAGCCCAATTATTTTGATTTTAGATCCTTTCAGGGTGTTGGTGGCAGCATGCCACAATAGAGATTAGGGGCAAGGGTTGATTCCCGATGCCCTATGCATGTACAACCCCTTGTTGTTGCTCCTCGGGTCCTCCCATTCCTCGCA
>VDFB02009721.1:0-15393 GCA_007258455.2 Sequoia sempervirens | reverse complement strand
TATGGAAGAAGAAAAATGACGAAACATGCATCACTATAGCTGTGTTTGCCTCATCCACAAATTAATTAGAAATAGAAACTTACTGTCAAGGTACAAAAATATTTAAATATATGTTACGCAGTAAGTAAGATGTAAATCAAGAAGTAATAATATATCATATATTACTCATATATGCTTATACTAGCAATTGCACCTTGGTGTGCAATGGGTATGCTGAAGAGGTGTGGAAGTTAAATTTTGGAAAAAAAATTAGTTTTTGTACAATTTTTCTCTCTTTCTCACTGTTTTTTCTCATATAATTATACAATTTATATAAATTTTCTCTCTTGAAGTTTCATATAAGTATATTAATATTATACAAAATATATATTTTATCTTTTGTATTATATTTATGTGTTTATTTAGTTTGTATTAAATAAAAAATATATTAAACAATAATTTTTTTATTAATTTATATTTAATAGTTGTTATTATAAAATATAATATATAATATAATTTGCATTATATATAATATATAATATTTATTTTTTAGGTAAATATATATAATATATTAATTATAACACAAATTATATAATATTTATTTATAATAAATAGTGTATTAAATTTGTATGTTAATTTTATGTGTATTATAATAAAATATAGTTTTTTTTTGTTATAATAATTTTATAATTGTATTTAATATTTATTTATTATAAAATATAATTTCTATATAATATATATTATAAAAAATTATAATTAATTATTAATTATATGTATAATATATTGTATCTTATGTATATATAATCAGTGCTATCATTAAATATAATATATAATTTAATAAATCTATATATTAGTATTTTAGAAATGAATTCTATCATTAATGTAATATATTCTTTAACTGCAATGGATTTTGAAATGGCGAGCTCTACACAACTACAAAGCAGAAAGGTCTGTTGGAAGGATGATTTTTAATCTACTAAGAACCCACCTCAAGAGCATGGAAGGCTTCCTGATAAAAGACAACATTCAGAACATTTCTCTCACTCTGGTTAGGAATTTTCAAAGGGGGGAAATTTTCTTCCAAAACCTAACCCTAATGGCAAGGGAATTTTGGAAACCCCAAAGCAAGACTCTTTTCACGAGGGAAATTTCCTCACGAAATTCAACCCTAATGGTAAGGGTATTTTGGTAATTGCTAATCTAGATTATTTTCAAAATGCCTCTAATCCGACTCAAAGGCTTCATAATATTCCACCCAGAACATCTATGCCTCCAGGCTGGAATGCCCCTATTCACAATAATCAGAATGGTCCAAAGTATCCAAGGACCCATTTGCATCAAGAACATTTTCGAACTTCTCCATTCTCTCGCTCCTCTCCCAATTGTCTATCAATCCGACAATCCAATCACATTCCTAGGATCCCTCACTATCAAAGGAAAAATGAATGGCACCTGAATCAGTGAAGAAATAAGAGCTCTTTTCAAAGCCAAGGGAGAAAACCCTCGCTTTCGAAAAAAATAAATAGCTCAACGAATAATGAAAGGAATAGATTTACGAGTCTGGATAATAACAATGGTGACTCTGGCTTGCTTGGTTTTGGTACGACAACTGGAAAGGAACGAGAATGGAGACCAGTTCCTAGAATTCCCTTGTTTCTTGACAATCAATATGATGATTGTGAGTAGAATGACTTCTTTGTTCAACTTTGGGGAGATGATATGCCACTTTCAAAAATAAGAACATGGATTCGGGAGAACTGGTATGAGTTCTTTCACTTGTTTGTGGTTTCTGCATCTTCTTTCTTTATAATATTTAAAAACCCAACAATCAAAGGTAAAATTATGAGAAAAGGACCCTTCTGGATTGGAAATTCCTTTTTAGGGATTTTAAACTGGAAAGAAGATTTATCTTTGGAAACCCTAAATTTGTGCCCTCAACCTATTTGTTTCTCTCTACCTTTTCTTCCAGTTGAATACCTGGACTTACCATCCATTAAACAAATTGTAAATCATTTTGCATTATTTCTTCAAAGTGAATTCTTGATTGTTAACAGTAACCCTCGATTAGGGTTTGGGATCTGACAAAAAAATATTTTGCTTCGCTTCCTCTTAAAAATTGACACTCAACTAAAAAAGGAGAGTGGATTCAACAAATCAAGTGGGAAACCTCAGCATGGAAGGAAGCTAACCTTATTATTGATTTAGATGTCTTTATTAAGGAAAAAAATCCTCATCTAACTACTCTCTCAGGGGTGTTTGGTCTGAGCATGCATTCTCAAAAGGTTCAACCAAGTTTTCCCTCGAGTTCCTCTTCTTCTCGTGCTTCCCCTCATCGAAATCCTAAGGAATCCATCTGGGTTACTTATGTTAGTACTCAACCTGTTGAGGGTAACAAGGTACCCTCAACCACCTTACCCATTAACAATGACCTTTCTTCTTTTTTGGACGAGTCTAATATCTCTCAGTCTCTGAGTGGGAACAATGCTCCTGTCAAAAATGACTTATCACATTTTTAGAATATCTTCAGTGGTTCAGAAGAAGATTTTTGGAAAATTGTAAGTGAATTTATGAATAAAGAAGTTGAAGAACTTATTGAGGAAATAGCTGATGAAGTCTTAGAAGAAGATGGTCAAGGAATTAATACTCCAACTCCTCCCATCACTCAATCAGCTTCTAAAAGAAAGCTTTATTTCAACGAAGCTATAAATTATATATCTTCTTGTCCATCTTCTTCTCTTCCAGTCACTTTGGACCCTCTCCCTTTGCCTCCTATTTCTCAATTAGATTCTAAACTCAAGGCTTCAATTTCTCCCAGGACTAAACGAGGGAAAAAATATAACAAAGAAAAAAAGAATTTGGAAATTGCTACAGGTATTCGATCAACTTTGGAAATGAATCTGCAATCTAAGAAATTTGTGGGGTTAAATACCTCCCCTCAATTTTGGCAATGTGATTCTAGTGTCGGGATAAAATCCTCAGGAAGAATTGAAAAGAAGAGGAGAGAGGAACTCTCTTCTCGAGGACAATGATAGTCCTATCTTGGAATGTTAGAGGCTTAAATCTTCAAACAGCAAACACCAATTAAGCTGCCATTCTGATGAAAATTTTCCTATATCATTCTCTCGTGAAATGAAGCCGTATCATGCCCCAAAAGAACCCATGAAACAAAGAGATTCTAAAACAAGCACGTATGTATAGAATGCATAAACTCAACCTCATATTATTAGATAGTCAAGGGTCTCCTTATAAAGGAGAAATATCCAAGAGCTGGACAAAATATCAGGAGGGAAAAATATCAGGTAAATATCTAGAAAATATCTAGTCTATGTCAATGAGTCATACAACAATAAATGCCTTAAGTAGGCTTAGTCAACTCCAGATCGCATGCGCTACTTAATGTGTATACTAACGAATCACCTCGGTATAATTTTGTAGAAGGTGGATAAAATGGAACCCTGCTACTAGCTTGGTGAAAAATTCCATGTATAAAAGTAATATCCCCGCGAAACGAGAAAAGTAGAAAACCCTGCGGGAAAAAACTACCCTCCAAAAGAGAGAAAAGATGCATGAAAATTATACACATGAAGAAGTACTACTTCTTTCACTAAGTACAATATATGATTTCCTCCATAAGAGACGAAAATAATATAAGGTCTATGAGGACCCCCCATAATAAATGTCCTACTACATTAAAGTTGGATAGTGAACAGAGGATGCAGATGTAGTTCCAAGAACGCTTCACAATGTCCCTTCCCTTAGGAAGAAATGAAACCAACTAAATATCCAAGATATCTTCCCATGTGAGAATATGTATGTATGATCCTGAATAGAGTTGAAGCTCATCCAAGAATGATGATTATGGTTCCCATGATTTCTTTGAATGTTGCTCAGGAATCTACAAGCCAATGCTGACATGTGACGAATACTGATGGAATGAATCAAGTATCATAGAATATTTTGTAACATGGACGAAAAGAACCATAGATGTATGGAGATAACTAGAACCGTAAGAATCTAACACTGTCACTATAGAAGTTGATGTAGGTGAAGGAAGAGCAATCACATCTGAAAAAGACAAGGCTAATGCAACTTTATTGAAGTTGTCATAAAAAAGAAGACTGATGTCCTCAATGTGTGCTTCCATGTCAGCAATGCGGGACTCTACGAAAAGACATGAAAGGTCGGGTAGATATGCATCCCAATGAGCAATGCTAGGAAGACTAATATCATGTTGGAAAGAAGTGTTGGAAGCTCTTGAAGAAACGACTCTGAAATCTAATGAAGCAACACGAGGAGGTGGAGGAATAATGATTTCCTCTATGTCAACTGGATGCTCTGTATCTGAATCATGATGCGGGAGGTGAGTTTTGATCATACAAGGATCATGTGGGAAGGGAGAAACATTGGAGTATCCATATATTTCCCAAATTTTGATCCATAATGCATGTGGACATTCAATATCCATGATGACATACAAAGAGTCATCTAGAATATGTAAACAGATTAATCCACGAATCTGATCATGAATATTAAACCATTTATCCTTCTGAGACTTTTTACCTGGTTCAGGGATACATCCATACAGATATGGCATGAGATTATGGAATCTGAGATGTTTTAGGATTCATTCACACCAAGACTTATAGTTTCTTAGTTTTAGGTTGATTACAGAAGAGTGGGTTTCATATCCCATGATTACAAATAAGTTAATTCCTTAAGACAATAGAAAATAAACAGATCAAGAACCTCTAGATTTGGCACTTTATAAGTTAGTGCATTTTACAATCATATGATCTTTCCTTTTTCCAATTATGACAAAACAGAAAACAAGACCCCTCCTTTGCAAAATTTTTAAATCATCAATCCCTTATCACTTCCCCTTTGTCACATTCATTTCAAAAGAAAAAATTCATTCTTCTTTTGCAAATTTTTTAACTATGACAAAAAAAACCCCATTTTACAAATTGATTGCAAAAAAAAATTGACTCCCCCCCTTGTTCAAACTTTATGATAAACAAGTTTGACTGTTACCATAATTCTTAGTGCAAATTTGAAGCAAAAATTATAATTACAAATAAATGCTTTAATTGCAAACATAAATTGTAACTTGAGAGATATGGGGGAGGTCTTTTATCGGGTCAAATGGAAACAAAAATTAGAGTTCTATTACAATTAGAACTCATAATGGGAGGAGAGAATAAAAGACGTATGGGAGATGACGTAGCTTGGCGTGAGATAGGATGGACCAAGTCAATGGTTGATCAGTCGCTGCCTTGTGCCATTGAACTGCACGTCAATGCAGAGCTTTCCCTTCACTCCATTCTACCAAGAACTCCATGCAGGGATGTAGGGCCGAATGGTCTCCAAATCAAGTGGGAATGGTCAAAACTTCTCTTTTCAAATGCAAAGATGGATTTCTCTCCAGGTTTTTCCTCTGTCCCTCCAATTTCTCTTCATAGCAGAATAATCGTAGCAAAGAGCTATGTTTTTGAGGCTACAGTGGAGCACAGGGATGTGGAGGAAGCATAGCAATGGAGTGCAGAAGGGAGGAATAGGCCGCGCAGCTTGGCACCCGTGCTCGAAAGTTCTCAACACTCCTGGGGTACGGTCCTTACCATGATTCACCCTATTGCTTGCTTGGTATATTGAAAGTTCACTGGCCGCACGATGTTGAAAAACACCTCGACTTGATAATGTAATCAGGACCAAACCACCCTCGGGAATGGAACCTGTGAGGTTTGGGTAAACTTCAACATTGCCCCCAAATGCGGAAACGGGAGTACAGATTATGGCTCCCAATTTTCGCCTCGCTTAGAGGGGTGCGAGTTGCCTCTAATAGGTTGTGCCCTGCTTAGATGGCCGCATTATAAGACACAAACCACCACACACAACAAAGAGAATGCCACACACAACACAAAGATTCACACCAGCTCTCATATGCCAAAACGAAATAGGGGTGGGGTCGATTTGATGAAGAAAATAGCCACAAAGTCTGACGATCTGCAACAAATTGTACTTCTGTAAGTAGAGGTGTCACAAAATTTTTGAGTAGAGATACGCCATAGGGGTGGATCGATTCTTTCTTGCTGTGTGTAGGTTGACTCCAAATAGCCTCTCAAATTGCTTTAGAAATGCCTAACCATGATCCTACAATTACACATAATGGAAACAAATTGAATACAGCAGATTCGTTCTACCTTTGGCTTGCACTATCTCTCCCTAAGCTCCAATACCATGAAAGAACTATGAAAGACAGGGATTTTGAATAAGCATAGTGGAGATAGAATGTGTAAACTCAACCTCATATTATTAGACAGTCAAGGGTCTCCTTATAAAGCAGAAATATCCAAGAGCTAGAAAAAATATCAGGAGGGTAAAATATCATGTAAATATCTAGAAAATATCTAGGTTATGTCAATGAGTAATAGAACAATAAATGCCCAAGTAGGATTAGGTCAACCTATGTGTATGCAAGCATTTAATGTATACATTGACAATGCCAATCAACAATAGAAACTTTCAGATCTTGGAATGATTAGGATTTGGTTGTTTCCCCTGCATTTGGTGCTTCGTG
This sequence comes from Sequoia sempervirens, assembly GCA_007258455.2. Taxonomy (NCBI): domain Eukaryota; kingdom Viridiplantae; phylum Streptophyta; class Pinopsida; order Cupressales; family Cupressaceae; genus Sequoia; species Sequoia sempervirens. The sequence continues at coordinate 8,840 of VDFB02009721.1, read as the reverse complement.
GAGAGTAGTCACTCAGTGGAATAAAATCTATGTCAAAAGTTGACTCATTAGAAGTTAAGGAAAAATGGATAAAGTTTTCTGGTAGATGCTTAAAAATAGACATGGATTTCATAATTTACAATGTTTATGGTCCTTGCTCATTGGCTGGAAAAGGACAAGTTTGGAGACAAATTTCAGCAAGATTTGAGGACGATGCACTAATGCTTAAAATTATAGCAGGCGATTTGAACGTGATCAAAAGTTCCTCAGAAAAAATTGGTGGTATAGCTCCCCCATTTGCTTTGTTAGAAGACTTTATTAAATTCATCTTATCCAATAATTTATATGATTGTGGGCTATCAAAAATGGAATGTATACTTGGAAAAAAAGGCGTAAGGATTTTTTGCAAATTGCAGAAAAACTTGGTCATTTTTTTCTCTAAAAAAATTGGTTGGTAACACCTTGGGATTTATTTTTGATCATTCATGCTTTACCGGGTTCAAATCACTTTCCAATTTCTTTCTCCTTTTATAATTTAAGAAATAAAATTAAACTTCATTTCAAACTGGAGGATATGAGGTTCAGAGGTCCAATTTTTTTTTATTTAATAATAAATTGGTGGCTTTCCAGTTCCTTTTTTAAGGGAACAAGAATGTTCCAACTGAGTAAAAAGTTACACCTCCTTAAAAGTAAAATCAAAGATTGGAACATTAATCATTTAAAAATATTTTCTCGGAAAAACTTCGGTTAGAATCTAAGTTTTCTGATATTTATGAAGAGGTCATCAAAATGGGAAATGACAGTTCTCTCTTTTACAAGGAAAAAAAACTCAAAGTTGAATTAGAAGAGATCCTAGCTTGGGAGGAGTGCTATTGGAAAAAAAACTCAAGAGAAACTTGGTTGAATGAAGGAAATAAGAAAAATAAATTTTTTCATGCCTTGACCAAATTACATCGTCAATCAAATAAAATTCTGTCAATTTCTTCATCTTCATGGTCTATTCTTTCTTCTAAAAATGATATTACATGTGAGGTAGTGAATTATTTTAAAAATCTTCTTTCTTTAGATGCCCCTTACAATTCTCATGGGGAGAATGAGATACTTGACAATATCTCAGAACTTATAAATGTGGATCATAATAGTTTGCTAATACCTAAGTTCACTCTTGAGGAGATCAATAAAGTTGTCTTTTCTATGGAACCTGAGAAATCTCCAGGTCCGGATGGATTTACAATTATTTTCTTTAAAATTTTCTGGGATATTGTGGGTGTTGATGTATTTCTTGCCTTAGAGGAATCAAGAAGATACATAAATGTATTAAAATATTTCAATTCCACTTTCATTGCTCTCATCCCCAAGATTTTTGCTCCTTCCTCTTTTCAAGATTTAAGGCCTATAGCTCTTTGTAACTCAATTTATAAGATCTTCACAAAAGCTATAGCTTCTAGATTGGCAAACATATTACCTCTTATCATCTCAAAGGAACAAGGTGGTTTCATTCCTGGGAAGGATACTCCTGAGGGTTCCATTGTGGCTCATGAATTTTTGCATTCAGTCTCATTTGAAAAAACACGAGCTATGATTCTCAAATTAGACATGTTAAAAGCATATGACAAAGTCAATTGGGACTTTTTATTAAAGATCTTGAGAAAATTTGGTTTTTCACAAGCTTAGTGTAAATGGATTCACTTGTGCTTCTCGGGAGGAATATTTTCAATTCTGATCGATGGTTCTCCTCATGGCTTCTTTTATTCTTCTCAGGGTGTGAGACAAGGGGACCCTCTTTCTCCTTCCTTATTCATGCTTTTAGTAGAAGGCTTAAGTAGATCACTCATTTCTATGCGAAATGAAAGGATTTGGAAAGGTATTTCTATTCGGTCCTTTCCTTCCCCAATCACACATTCACTTTTTTCTAATGACACTCTACTGTTGGATCAGGCCACCATGGTTGAGGCTAAGGTTATCAAAAAAAATATTTCAGCTTACTATTCATATTCTAGTCAAATCTGCAATGCTGCAAAGTCAAAGATATTTTCCTTCTAAATGTTGACCCTTTAATTGAAAGACAACTTCTTAAGTTTTAGGGTTTTCAACTACTTAAAAAATCATCATTTTTCTTCTACCTAATATAAGAAGATGTGATTCAAAGCAATGGTTAATGCTTTTTAAAAAATAGTAGCTAAGAAAGTATCCACCGTCAAAAATAGCTATTTTCTTTCATATAAAATTTTGTATAGATTTGTTGGGTATGCCTTTTACATTACCATTTTATATAAAAAAAAACCATCTTAATAGTGATGGATGATTGAATGTGATTAGAAATATTGATATAAAAATATAGATAAAAAATGTAGAAGCAATCATATTTCAACATGAACTATGGGAAACTAATATTCACTTAGTTTTTTCCTTTTTTAAATTTCAAGATTTCTTGATTTCATTTCATGATATTTGCTAACCCTAACTAAAATTAATTGACTATCACATTAAATAAATATAGTATTAGTAAATGAAATCAATGTATTTGAATAAAAATCTCTACCCTACTTGTCATGATCAAGAAGATTATCATGTTGAATATAAAATATGTCTAATAAATCATGTGTATGATTAACTTTTCATACATGGTATCTATTGGAGAAAAAAATGATATGGTAAGGTTTATCTATTTGATATGTCATAAATTTGGTTTTAGCTAAGATAAAATTGACAAAAGATCGAATGAACTTTTAATCTGATACAATAAGATGCTAATTATTTATGACAGCCAATTACATAATTATTTACACTGGTCAATTTCACCACAAGATACTAATTATTCACTCGAAGATGTTATTTCATATCATTACTAAAACCCATATTAATTGAGGATGTTTATTTCATCACTTCTTTAATATAATTGAAGGGCTACTCAGTCAAAGCTTCTAGTTTGAATAGCAAGCTTTACACTAAAATGAAGTCATTGAATGAAAAATGGATACACGTTTAAGGAGAGAATCAAGTTGCGTCGTCTCCCATACGCCATACGACTTCGAATATCTCACTGTGGAAGAAATTATTTCAACTATATTTGTTAGTTACGCCTCCCCTATAGATGGGTCGCAATGATGCATTGAATCCCATCTCAATCTTCATCTACATACTACATACTGATTATTAACATTTTTCTCTGCATTTGAGTTTTTAAAAACTCTCGACCCTAAACATGGGAAGTTTGTTGTGGATGAAAATAAAAACATTGCTTGCTGTCCTTTTCCTTATGTTCATACTTGATGGCTCTGCTCGATATAACCTACCAAATATTCCAAAGAACAATAATGCGCTTACAAATATTGAGCAGTTTCTTGTTTCAGGTCCGAATCTTTTGGTAAATTTCCAACCTACAATAATGCACTTACAAATATGGGAGTAAATACCGTTTAACTCCTCGGACGCCGGCCATTCTCCTCCAACAAACAATAATGTGCTTAAAAATATGGAGCAATTGCCTGTTTTAGGTCCGGACCCTGGTCATTCTCCAATGAACAACAATGTGCTAACAAATATGGAGCAATTTCTGTTTTAGGTCCAACCCTAGTCATTCTCTAGTGAACAATAATGTGCTTATAAATATGGAGCATTTATTCTGCTTAAATTTAAACCCCGGCCATTCTCCAACTAACAACAATAATGTGCTTACAAATATGGAGCGGTTGCCTGTTTGAGCTCCTGACCCTGGTCATTCTCCAACGAACAATAATGTGCTTACAAATATGGAGCTGTTGCTTGTTTCACCTCTGGACCCTGGTCATTCTCCAATGAACAATAATGTGCTTACAAATATGGAGCAGTTGCCTATTTCAACTCCCGACCCTGGTCATTCTCCAACGAACAATAATGTGCTTACAAATATGGAGCGATTTCCTGTTTCAGCTCCCGACCCTGGTCATTCTGCAACGAACAATAATGTTGTTACAAATATGGAGCAATTGCCTGCTTAAGATCCGGACCCTGGTCATTCTCCAACAAACAATAATGCGCTTACAAATATGGAGCAATTGCCTATTTCAGGTCCGTACCCTGGTCATTCTCCAAGCCTCTCATCACAAGTAGATCACAAAAAAATTGTTTTACCAAATGACAACTGGGCATATAAGGGGCTCTCTCACAATGTCAAAAGCGCCACTTCAGCGTAAGGACACCCACTGAAAGCCATTTTCGGTCCTTTTCTATTATAATCCGCAGACGCTAGTAACGCCATACAAATATAACATGTTTTCTGCAATTCCTTCCTATGACTATTCATGTTCATTAATTCAGTAGATTGTAATAAATTTGTGCCGCGTTTCCATGGAATAGAATATATCTCTGATTAACACATCAACGAACTCTTGGATGGTTGCATTGTTTGAACATATCTTGTTTATTGTTTAGAGGGAAGTTAGACTCATATTGTTAACCATTCCCTCAGGTGAAATAGTATTGGACAATTGAAAACATTGTAAACGTCATTACCAGAAGATATATAAATGAATTAATGAATAGATAAAAAAAATTTGTATGGGATGAAGTAAAGTGAGAAAGATCTTTCGAATATGGAAGAAGAAAAATGACGAAACATGCATCACTATAGCTATGTTTGCCTCATCCACAAATTAATTAGAAATAGAAACTTATTGTCAAGGTACAAAAATATTTAAATATATGTTACGCAATAAGTAAGATGTAAATGAAGAAATAATAATATATCATATATGCTTATACTAGCAATTGCACCTTGGTGTGCAATGGGTACGCCGAAGAGGTGTGGAAGTTAAATTTTGGAAAAAAAATTAGTTTTTTTACAATTTTTCTCTCTTTCTCACTATTTTTTCTCATATAATTATACAATTTATATAAATTTTCTCTCTTGAAGTTTCATATAAGTATATTAATATTATACAAAATATATATTTTATCTTTTGTATTATATTTATGTGTTTATTTAGTTTGTATTAAATAAAAAATATATTAAACAACAATTTTTTTATTAATTTATATTTAATAGTTGTTATTATAAAATATAATATATAATATAATTTGCATTATATATAATATATAATATTTTTTTTTTAGGTAAATATATATAATATATTAATTATGACACAAATTATATAATATTTATTGATATTAAATAGTGTATTATATTTGTATGTTAATTTTATGTGTATTATAATAAAATATAGTTTTTTTTTGTTATAATAATTTTATAATTGTATTTAATATTTATTTATTATAAAATATAATTTCTATATAATATATATTATAAAAAATTATAATTAATTATTAATTATATGTATAATATATTGTATCTTATGTATATATAATCATTGCTATCATTAAATATAATATATAATTTAATAAATCTATATATTAGTATTTTAGAAATGAATTCTATCATTAATGTAATATATTCTTTAACTGCAATGGATTCTAAAATGGCGAGCTCTTCACAACTACATAGCAGAAAGGTCTGTTGGGCGGATGATTTTGAATCTACTAAGAACCCACCTCAAGAGCATGGAAGGCCTCCTGATAAAAGACAACATTCAAAACATTTCTCTCACTCTCGTTGAGAATTTTCAAAGGGGGTAAATTTTCTTCCAAAACCTAACCCTAATGGCAAGGGAATTTGGAAACCCCAAAGCAAGACTCTTTTCACGGGGGAAATTTCCTACCGAAATTCAACCCTAATGGTAAGGGTATTTTGGTAATTGCTAATCTAGATTCTTTTCAAAATGCCTCTAATCCGACTCAAAGGCTTCATAATATTCCACCCAGAACATCTATGCCTCCAGGCTGGAATGCCCCTATTCACAATAATCAGAATGGTCCAAACTATCCAAGGACCCATTTGCATCAAGAACATTTTCGAACTTCTCCATTCTCTCGCTCCTCTCCCAATTGTCTATCAATCCGACAATCCAATCACATTCCTAGGATCCCTCACTATCAAAGGAAAAATGAATGGCACCTGAATCAGTGAAGAAATAAGAGCTCTTTTCAAAGCCAAGGGAGAAAACCCTCGCTTTCGGAAAAAATAAATAGCTCAACGAATAATGAAAGGAATAGATTTACGAGTCTGGATAATAACAATGGTGACTCTGGCTTGCTTGGTTTTGGTGCGACAACTGGAAAGGAACGAGAATGGAGACCAGTTCCTAGAATTCCCTTGTTTCTTGACAATCAATATGATGATTGTGAGTAGAATGACTTCTTTGTTCAACTTTGGGGAGATTATATGCCACTTTCAAAAATAAGAACATGGATTTAGGAGAACTAGTATGAGTTCTTTGACTTACTGTGTTCATAATTTTCTGATTAATGCTTTTAGATTTAATAAGGTACTTGTTTCAGCCTTAAATGTTTGACGTTTTGTTTCTGCTTTTTCTTGAGCTGGTTATTTGATTTACTGATTTTCACTTTGGATTACACAATAAACCCTCGATTAGGGTTTGGGATCTGACAGAAAAATATTTTGCTTCCCTTCCTCTTAAAAATTGACACTCAACTAAAAGAGGAGAGTGGATTCAACAAATCAAGTGGGAAACCTCAACATGGAAGGAAGCTAACCTTATTATTGATTTGAATGTCTTTATTAAGGCGAAAAATCCTCATCTAACTACTCTCTTAGGGGTGTTTGGTCTAAGCATGCATTCTCAAAAGGTTCAACCAAGTTTTCCCTCGAGTTCCTCTTCTTCTCGTGCTTCCCCTCATCGAAATCCTAAGGAATCCATTTGGGTTACTTATGTTAGTACTCAACCTGTTGAGGGTAACAAGGTACCCTCAACCACCTTACCCATTAACAATGACCTTTCTTCTTTTTTGGACCAGTCTAATATCTCTCAGTCTCTGAGTGGGAACAATGCTCCTGTCAAAAATGACTTATCACATTTTTAGAATATCTTCAGTGGTTCAGAAGAAGATTTTTGGAAAATTGTAAGTGAATTTATGAATAAAGAAGTTGAAGAAATTATTGAGGAAATGGCTGATGAAGTCTTAGATGAAGATGGTCTAGGAATTAATACTCCAACTCCTCCCATCACTCATTCAACTTCTAAAAGAAAGCTTTATTTCAACGAAGCTATAACTTCTATATCTTCTTGTCTATCTTCTTCTCTTCCAGTCACTTTGGACCCTCTCCCTTCGCCTCCTATTTCTCAATTAGATTCTGATCTCAAGGCTTCAATTTCTCCCAGAACTAACCGAGGGAAAAAATATAACAAAGAAAAAAAGAATTTGTAAATTGCTACAGATATTTGATCAACTTTGGAAATGAATCTCCAATCTACTTCTAAGAAATTTGTGGGGTTAAATACCTCCCCTCAATTTTGGCAATGTGATTCTAGTGTTGGGATAAAATCCTCAAGAAGAATTGAAAATAAGAGGAGAGAGGAACTCTCTCGTCAAGGACAATGAGCGTCCTCCCTTGGAATGGTAGGGGCTTAAATTTCCTTAACGAGAAATGCTTAATTAAGAATAATCTATTAGGTACTCTTTCTGATATCATTATTCTTCAGGAAACGAGGCTATCATGCCTGAAAGAACCATGAAAGATAGAGATTATGAACAAGCACCGTGGAGATAGAATGTGTACACTCAACCTAATATTATTAGGAAATCAAGGGTATCCTTATAAAGGAGAAATATCTAAGAGCTGAACAAAATATCAGGAAAATATCAGGAGGGAAAAATATTAGATAAATATCTAGAAAATATCTAGGCTATGTCAATGAGTCATACAATAATAAATGCATAAGTAGGCTTAGGTCAACCTATATGTATGCAAGCATTTAATGTATACACTCACACCGCCCCTTAAGCATAAATTAGGTAGGCAGGGATAAAATGGGTCTCGACCACTAGCCTGGTGAGGTACCCATGTACAAAGTAATCTCTCATGAAATGGAGAAAAGTAGAAAAACCAATGGGAAAAAACTACCCTCCAAAAGAGAGAAAAGATGCATGAAAATTATACACATGAAGAAGTACTACTTCTTTCACTAAGTACAATATATGATTTCCTCCATAAGAGAGAAAATAATATAAGGTCTATGAGGACCCCCCATAATACATGTCCTACTACATTAAAGTCTGATAGTGAACAAAGGATGCAGATGTAGTTCCAAGAACGCTTCACAATGTCCCTTCCCTTAGGAAGAAATGAAACCAACTAAATATGCAAGATATCTTCCCATGTGAGAATATGTATGTATGATCCTGAATAGAGTTGAAGCTCATCCAAGAATGATGATGATGGTTCCCATGATTTCTTTCAATGTTGCTCAGGAATCTACAAGCCAATGCTGACATGTGACGAATACTGATGGAATGAGTCAAGTATCATAGAAGATTTTGTAACATGGACGACAAGAACCATAGATGTATGGAGATAACTAGAACCATAAGAATCTGACACTGTCACTATAGAAGTTGATGTAGGTGAAGGAAGAGCAATGACATCTGAAAAAGACAAGGCTAATGCAACTTTATCGAAGTTGTCATAAAAAAGAAGACTGATGTCCTCAATGTGTGCTTCCATGTCAGGAATGCAGGACTCTACGAAAAGACATGAAAGGTCGGGTAGATATGCATCCCAATGAGCAATGCTAGGAAGACTAATATCATGTTGGAAAGAAGTGTTGGAAGCTCTTGAAGAAATGACTCTGAAATCTGATGAAGCAACAGGAGGAGGTGGAGGAATAATGATTTCCTCTATGTCAACGGCATGCTCTGTATCTGAATCATGATGCAGGAGGTGAGTTTTGATCATAGAAGGATCATGTGGGAAGGGAGAAACATTGGAGTATCCATATATTTCCCAAATTTTGATCCATAATGCA
>VDFB02009719.1:0-10010 GCA_007258455.2 Sequoia sempervirens | reverse complement strand
TTATAATTAATTCTCTTGATAATTCTTTAACCTGGAACTTTCGCTACCCAAAAGATTTCACCAATAAAAATATGCAAAATATCTCACTATGGCTTAAAAGAAAGTAGAAACAAAATAACCAGAATGGAATGTAACCCAAAAAAGATCTAATTTCAACAATATCTGCATTGTATTTTATTTCCTGAAACTTCTTCCATACAATTCCATCTATTAGACATGTATGATATTCTTGTGGAGGATATTGGTGGTATTAAATGAAACAATCTGAAACAACAAAAAGTTCGCACTATACTAATGTGCACTGTATCAGATATCTAGTAGTAATGAAAAGATGTATATCAAGCAAAACATACCATCAACTGCCTTGAATTCTATGATTTTCAAGAACAAGATAAAATAGTTAATTACCACAATCTCAAGCATATCGAATAGAAAACAATCATTTTCAGCAAACAAGAGAAAGAGAGATCGTTCACAAATAAGGGTAAATGAAACAAGAGTAAAGACAATGCCAACCTAAGATCCAATGCTTCGGAGATGGAAAAGAAGTGCTGAGAATAACTTTGTTGCAACAACAATCCTTTTCTCCAAATCCTTGATCAACCTTCAGAAATTTTGTCCCACTTTCGAAAAAAACTTTTTTTTTTAATTGAAAATCTATATTTTGGATTAAAATTGTTGTAGACAGAAATTTTGTTTGGAACAAAATCATCCCAATTAAAAAAATCCATGGAAAATAATCAATCGAATGTATTTATTCTTCAGAAAATTTCTTACAGACCAATTTCCCCATTCCCAAAACCCCCAAAAATCCATGATAATCATAATCCCCCAAAAAAATGATAATTATTAACTTAGAAAATTAGTTTTATTTCTGAAAACAAATATCAAATAAAATCTCGAAAATCTCCAATAAAGCATCAAATTCCTTTACGACAAACAATTCGAGTGCATGAACTTGCATGCAAAACCTTCTATCTTTTTTAATATTTTAACCATCTAATAATTACAACATTCCATTTTAATAATTTATTTTATCTTATCATGTTTCTCACTCCTTTAATTTATTTTATTTCATTTAATATTATATTGTACAATTGCAAACCATAATCATCAATATATATATATATAATTACCAAAATACTTGTTAATTAATAATTTAATTAATACATCAATTAATCAAAGCAACATTATTAAAACAAATTTAAATCAAACAACCCAAATCAAAATTTATCAAGCATCATGAAAGGGCCAATCATGGAGGGGCACTATAAAATGCTTACAAAATATTCCCTCAAATTAAAATTGTGTTAGAAACTTGATCATGACATTTGTCCTCATTTTAAAATTCAAAATAAATCCTTATTGTTGATCCCCAAAACACTTTGCACAACTAGCACATACTTTGGCACAAATTCTTATGTGAACCAACATTTAATTCTGGAGTTGTATTTAATATTTAGTTTAATTTAGTTACAATATTTTCTAGATTTCCTTCTTGACATTGTGGGATATACAACACCTCTTAGGCAAGCTAGCATTGACATGAATCCATATGCAAGTCCCCTTTTGATTTATTTAATCTTCTTCCAATAATAATTTTATGATAACTCCTCTCTTCCCAACTTGCATTTGTTAGTCAAACATGTAAAAATTTCCCTTAAAAATCTAAATATATCAAATTTACCTCAAATTATAAGGAAAATAACTCGCATTTTCCCACATTTAACAAATATCATCATTATTAATTCACATGCTAAAATCTGATCCTTAAAACATAAAAAGTAAACCTTTTGGAGATTTCAACTTTCTCATAGAATTTTAGCCTTGTCAAGGAATTTAGGAGATTTGAAGTGCTTTTTAAATTTTAGAGATTTTAGGCAACTTGGATGTTTCAAAGATTTTTCCATTTTGGGGAATTTTAGATTTTGGATTTTTTTTGAAATTTTGAAAGGGCTTGTTCCAAGAAATTTTCAAAATTTTGAAAGGGCTTTGAAATTTTTTGAAAATGGAAATTTTAGGGATTTTTGAACTTCATTGATTTTTTAACTTTGCAGATTTTTGAAAGTTTTGGATTTTTCCACGAGAGGTGAATTTCCATAGGATGAAGAAATATCCAAAAATGAGAAATTCCATGGAATGAAGAAATCTCTAAAAAATCAAGAGAACTTAAACTTTAGACCCTCAAAATGATTTTCCATGGCTTCCCACTTGGCCTTTCTTAGTTGCAAAATACCTCAATCTTCCCTATTTGATGAGAACTTGATAAATAATTGAAAGATCACTCTGAAAATAAAAATTTCAAGGACTTTTCTCCTAAAGAGAAAAGACAAAGAACCTACAAAGAAAAAATGAAAAAGGAGGGTCCCCGTTTAGATAGGGCGTGTGAGCAAGGCACAACAGGTCTTTTATATTATTCTATTAGTTTTGATTTTTGTGAATATTGTGTATTTGGAAAGTAGAATTGGGTGAAATTTTGTTGAGGAAGGACTAGAGCAATTAAGGTTTTAGAAGTGATTTACATTTCCATGAGCATGCCTTCAATTAGTAATTCTTTGTACTATGTCTACTCAATTTATGGTTATTCTAGAAAAACATGGATTTAATTTCTTAGACATAAGTTTGAGGTTTTCTATAAATTTAAGGAGTTTAAGCCACATGGGGAAAATAAAATATTTAAGAAAATAAAGATATTAAGGTTTGATAGTGGAGGGGATTATTTATCTAATAATAAGTTTGAAGAGTTCAATAAACACATAAGAATTTGTAAGGAAGCTAAGATAGTGGAACAACTTCCTACACCTCTAAAGACATGATAAAAGGATTTGGATTGAATTGAAGTGGATTCAAGTAGAGTTATTGAATGGGTTGATATAAGCAATCAACAAAGCTAAAATTGTATAATAGAGAATCATTATAATGATCTTAATAACTTAAATGAGTTGATTACAAATTCATTGTATGTCAAAGAGACCTAAGATTGTACTTTCTTTTGAAAACAATGAACAAGTGAATGTCTTGATTCATTTTTACTAAAATTTATTTTTAAAATTCAAATTCTCCAATATATATATTTGATAGGTAAATGCTTTTGACTAGAGTTTTGAACCAATGAGGCCACAAACAGGGGACTGCATCCCCGACAAGGATGTCCTACAATAGCCACTCCCATGAGCACAATAGCCCAGTGAGGGCACAAGGCCCGTGAGCCCACCAGCCCAGCGAGGGAGTGGACCTTAGGTCTGAGGGCCTGGACCAAACACCTAGGGTCAATGTAGTACCCCTTCATTTATGCTTATGTTTTTTGTTGCATATTTTCACACTGTTAGACTATGGTACTTGGTTTGGATATTTTGATTGTTGATTTTGAGCGACAGTAGATTCACTTTGTCATTTGATGATACATTGTATGGTAATAATTGATTTCTGACATGCTTTGATATAGCATAGATGTTTCCCTTCAGATGTTATTGCTATGTATATGTTTATGATGGACTACCTGTTATTTAATTTGTTAGTCTGATGTGACATGTATTGGTGTGGAGAACGGAATTGCATCACTCGCTTGCGAGTGCCCTGTGATGTCTGTGATTTTCTCTGCACGGTGTGCCTATACAATGGATTATATATATATGCATGTAATTTGTTTGGTTGTAGGATTGCAGGTACATGACACCGACTCCACCTGGTTACTTAGGTTTGAGCGTGTCAAGACTCAACGGATATGTTGATTGGGAGGTAGTAGCATGGTTCATCCTAGTCTAGTCTTAAACCCAGTCATAGTACATCGCCAGTTTAGTTTGGATTCTTTGGTTGTCTTGTCTTTTCCTAATTGGATTAAATTGCTTTGATAGGAAAATCTTGTCTTTTTTAGTGATAGTTTAGTATTCTTTAATATACTGTTATTTAAATTAATTTTTAAATGTTAAAGAAATAACTTTTACATTGTATTTAATTAATTAATTAGTTTGTTTGGTTAAATAATTTGATCATTAAGATTAAATTCATTTAATTAAATTAATTAATTGATTAAATTAAAATTGTTTAAATTTGTGTGAATAGATTTAATTTTAAATTAATTATTATTTTGGAAATGGTATTTTTAATTGTAAATAAATTTTGTATTTTTAAAAATTGGAAATTTAAATAAATTAAAGGCATGCAAATCTTGAAAGGAAAGATTGTCGGGAAGTTGTTGAAGATATTTTCTTCTTCTCGACATGTGTGCCAGTTAAAATTTAATGTTTTTGGTTGAGGAATTTCTCGGAGGTCATCTGGGATTTTGGGAAACACAGAAGTTTATCTTTTTCTTCACGGGAAATGAAAATATAGTCTACTGTTAAAATTTCTTTGAAAGTTTTCTTGTGATATCCTTTTTGGGTACTATTGTATATTTGTGGAAGTTCTCTATTTTGGATATTGGGATTTGGTGTTCGGGAGAAGTTTTGGAAGCTACAGGCAAAGCTCTTCTCCAGACAGATTTTTAAAGCTTCAGGAAAATAGGTATTTCTCTTGTGATTTTTGATTTGATGTTTTGAAAAGAATCTCTAAGAAAATAAATTTCAGTTAAATTAAATCCTTGTACTTCTCGCAAAGAAATTGTTCACTGTATTCTTGTTTGTAAAGATTCGTTGTTTTCAAAAGAATTTCTGTAGCATACTTTCTGTGGAAAATATTTAAAATAGTGAAGGGGAAATCATTTAAATGGAAAATGGATTTTACAACCTTTGGGGTAAATTAAAATTTGAATGGAAATTTATGTGCGTGTTTTCTTTTGAAACCCTGAAGAAATTTTATAATTTCCCCAATTTCCCCAATGAAACTCTATTGAAAATTTATTCCAAAAATTTTTTTTGTAGAATTTTCTTAAAATCCCCACTGTAAAACCCTATTGGAATTTATATATATATTATTCATATATAAATTAGATTGTAAAATTGTATTCAATACATGATTATTTCCTTGAAATCGCCATACAGGCGAGATTTAGAATTGGTAATTTTTTCAAAAAAAGAAATTCGTTTATCAAAATTTTGCAGGAATTGAAACCCTCGGTTTTTTTTACTTATTATTTATGGGAGAGGGTTGCGGTCGTTCCCACAGCCGCCACCCCTAAGGGAGGCAACGGTGGGAGCAGCCCCAGCGCCGCCCCACTACCCAGGCCGGCCCCATGTGTGGAGCTGGCAACTGGTAATATGAACATGGCTGCGACTGTTTAACCGTTGCGGCCCTAAACGCATTCGCAAGTATTATTTTCTTTTTGGATTTTTTCAATATTTAAAATATGGATTTATCAATTATTAAAATATGGATTTTTCAATATTTAAAATATAGATTTTTCAATATTTAAAATATGGAATTAACAATATATATATATATATATATATATTTAAATATATATATATATATATATTTAAATATATATATATATATATATATATATATATATATATATATATATATATATATATATATATATATATATATTTGTATATTAAAAATAATTGAAAGATTTTAACTTATTAAGTTTAAGAATAATTATCTTTAAGTGTAGCGATGTTGGAAAAGAAAATTCAATATCTATTTAATTATATGAAATTGAGAGAGAATTGAATTAGGTAATTTTTTATGATTTCTTTTATTGTGTGAAAATAGAACTACAGTCAAGTTGATTTTATTTCTTGTTATTTATGACTGGATTTAGTATATCTGAACAGTAGACTTCTTTTTTCTTGATTTGCTTTAATCGTGTTTCTTAGTGGGCAAATTGGGAATGTCTTAAATGTACAAGTCTTCCAAACAAGTTGGATAATGTGGGGGTTGTGATTGTTTAAGTTGAATTTTTGTGTTGGCTAAGGTTGTGTACATGGTATTTGCATGGTGCTTAGATACCTGATTTTGTGAACATGGATATTGATGTTCGTTATGAAAAGTGTAGTTTTATATGTTGTATGTTTGTACACCTTGTCTACCTTAGTCAGGGAAAACTTAGAATTCCTTTGTTATGTTTAAGGGAGTGGCTCTGTGTGAGGGCCGACACACAAAGTGGTGTCAAGGTAACTTACAAAGAGTTAGTAAGTCAGTGATAACTAAACAACACAGTAGTTAGAATTAAAATCCTTAATAAGATGATTATGCCTCACTTATGGACTCTTGAGCTAGTTCAGTCTTGAGTATAAGATGAGAAGGCCTGGAATGGCAAATTGATATCTTGTTACTTTAAAATATATTCGATTCCGCAATAGTTTGCAAATGGGGCCGAGTTTCGTAAGAGGTTACCAGGGTAACCCAAGTTGGGGGCCGGAACCTAGGAAGAAACACCAGGGTAACCTTTGCAATATTGTGATGACACTCCACCTAAAATAATAGTTAACCTTGTGTTCTTATTATATTTGATTGTCTTAAATTTGGAAGCAATGTAACCATCAGTTAGTAATGTACTTGTGTCTAGGGTGAATAGGTTATGTCTAGGTAACCATATTACTACCTCCTAGCATGGGGGGTGGAACGTGCACCTTACTCCGTTGGGTCCCCAGTTTATGATCATGGCAACAAGAGCTTCATGGATGGAGAGCTCATACTTGGATATAGATGTACTTTCTTTATTGCATTATTTGAAATCTTGTATTGTAACATCCCTCAATTGTATATGAGGTGAACATTTGTAAAATGTAATTGTAACTATTATTGATCTACCTCATCTGATGAATGATTATTGTAATATCTTATCAAATGCAATGTAAGAATCATATTTGTACTTTATACTTTCATGAATGGAATTCAAATGTTATGCAATGTTTACTTTTATGTTTATGTTAATTAAATATGTGCAATGCTAAATACGAAAGTCATCTATGGAACCTCAAGTAGTGTAACGTCTCGTAACTTAGTGAATGTATGCAATTAATTAACTTAATATTAATACTTAAAAAAAAAAATTATTTCACTTTTATACACAATTGCAACATTCCTTAGGTTATAAGACAAGGCATTACAGATTGGAATCAGAGCAAAGGTTACTAACACTGGATGCTCTGGGTAATCGCGAGCCCATTAGGTGGACCTAGTACGTAGTGTCGCTATTTGTTAACCTTGATTGATTAGTATCTAAGACTCGTTATTGTTCATGTAGGAACATGCCTAGATGAGGTGGTAGAGGTCGTCGTAGAGGTCAAGGTGGAGGCTGAGGGCCAATCCCTCAGGTTACTCCCCCTCTGAGCCCTCATCAGAGTGATCAGGCAGAGCAGTTGGATCAAAGGAATGAGGGACAGAATCCTGCACAATCAGGAATAGAGGGTTCACAGATATGTCCTTTATTAGAGGAGGTCCTAGCTCGACTTGGACCTAGATAGGAAGTTGAGCAGGAGGTAGTTAGAGAGCGTGATAGATCTCCACAGAGAGTAGATGATACAGTCCATCAAGATGCTATTACTGTAGGACACATGCGGGATTTATTGAGGGCACGCCCTCCTACTTTTGATGGTACATGAGGTGGCTTAGAGGCAGAGACCTGGCTACTGGATTTGGGTAGATGCTTCGCCATGCACCCTTATGGTAGCAATACCCGTGCGAGATGCGCTATTATGCACCTGAGAGGATTTGCCTCTACTTCGTGGCGCCTGGAGGAGCAGAAGCTCCACTTAGATATTAGTTCAGTGTCTTGGGAGATGTTTCTGGAGAGGTTTAGAGCACAGTTCCTATCAGAACACTGCAGGCAACGTCGGGCTGACGAATTCCATGATCTACGTTAGTTGGCTCTATCTGTTGAACAATATGAACATAGATTCTATGAACTCAAGCAGTATGTAGGTATTGGCGATAATGAGCCTATGCTAGTACAACACTTCATCAGGGGTTTAAACGCCCGCATTAGTGGTGGAGCCAGAGTCTTTGAGCCAAAGACTATGGAAGTTGTAGTGGAGAAGGCTCACATAGTGGAAGAGAATCTTGTTATGGCGTTAGGTGGTCACACAGGAGTACAGATTGGTAGTGCTCCTGCAATAGGTTTTAGTCCACGGGGTGGACAGGCACAGACAGGGGGTTCCTCTAGGAACCAACAGACACCCTCTAAGGGTGGGCAGCAACAGCAACAACGTACACCTCAAAAGAATAATAATCCACAACCACAGCAAGGTAATAGTCCACAAACAGGAAAGGGTCACAACTGGTGGCGCAACAAGCGCAATAGGCAGGATTAGCCTGCACAGAGTGCTCAGTCTACTGTTAGCAGAGGTAGTTTCCAAAAATCAAATGCACCTTCGGGTGGCAGAGGATTCGGTAGAGGCACAGGTTGTTACTCATGTGGACAGCAGGGACACATTTCTAGGTAGTGTCCGATGAGAGGTTCTATTGGATTTGGGCCTCGACCTATAGTTTTAGAGCCTACATTGGGTGATGCAGGATTATCACATACAGTATATGCTGTGGTTAATGACCGCCAAGCCGATCACCAGAGCACAGTGGTCGAGACTTCAGGTAAGTTACATGGTGTTAGTGTTTCCATTCTTTTTTATTCCAGAGCTACCGACTCCTTTATTTCACCGACCATCGTTGACCGTTGTGGTCTTGTGGCGGTAAAGCAAGGTGGTAAGTGGCAGGTTGAATTCGCCTCTAGGGTGAAAGTAGCAGTAGAGAACTTAGTACATAACTGTGAACTTAAAATTGGTACGTTAACTACCTTAGTAGATCTTTATGTTACACCTTTAGGATCGTATGACATAGTTTTAGGTATGGATTGGTTAGCATCTCATCATGCTGTGATTGACTGTTGACTTAAGACAGTTAGTTGCATTAATGATTTAGGTGCGAAAGTGGAAATCATAGGTGTACAAAGACCTATCTCTTTGTGGATGATATCTGCTATGCAAGTAAAGAGATGTCTTCGTCAGGGTTGTCAACTATTTGCAACAACAGTTACTGATCTAGAAGAAGGTGAGAGTCAAGAGGTATCTCTTGATGATCATCCTATTCTTAGGGAATTCGCTGACGTGTTTCTTGATGATATACCTGGAATGCCACCAAAGAGGGATATAGACTTTAGAGTTGACCTAGTTCCTGGAGTTGAGCCTATATCTAGAGCTCCATATAGAATGACGACTCAAGAGTTAGAGGAACTTTGTATTCAGTTAGAGGAATTGTTAGAAAAGGGTTTCATTCATCCAAGTGTTTCCCCTTGGGGAGCACCTGTCATCTTCTTAAAAAAGAAGGATGGGTCACTTAGACTGTGCATTGACTATTGTCAATTGAACAAGGTTACGATTAAGAATCGTTATCCATTGCCTAGAATCGATGATCTTTTCGATCAAATCAAGGGAGCTAATGTGTTCTCTAAAATTGATTTGAAATCTGGTTACCATCAATTGCGAATAGCTGAAGCAAATATTCATAAAACTGCATTTCGTACTCGTTATGGGCACTACGAATTCACAGTAGTACTGTTTGGGTTAACGAATGCACCATCTATATTCATGAGTTTAATGAATGGTGTATTTCATACATACCTTGATCGCTTTGTACTTGTATTTCTTGATGATATTTTGATCTATTCGAGAAACATGAAGGAACATGAAGAACACTTGAGATAGGTATTGCAATGTTTAAGGGAAAATGAATTGTATGCGAACCTGAAGAAGTGTGATTTCTTCCAAACTGAGATAAAATATCTTGGACATGTGATTTCTGGAAAAGGTATTGTTGTGGATCCTTCAAAGATTCAAGCTATTGTAGATTGGCCCATGCCTACTAATGTAGGTGAAGTGCGTAGCTTTATGGGTTTAGCTGGTTACTATAGGTGGTTTGTTGAGGGATTTTCTAGAATTGGTCATCCTATTACTTCTCTTCAGAGAAAAGGGAAGAAGTTTGTTTGGACAGAGTAGTGTCAGTTGGATTTTCAGACACTTAAAGAAAAGTTGACTAATACGCCTATATTGATTGTTCCTGATCCTACTAAGGATTTTGTAGTTTGCACTTATGCATCCTTAGAGGGCTTGGGAGCAGTTCTGATGCAAGAT